>CAWUFW010014733.1:0-399340 GCA_963921515.1 Calotriton arnoldi
GACCAGGAATCATCCATGCTGTTTGGCAGTTGCAGCTTTTTCCATGACAACACTTACCTTATGGTCACTGTGATGATGTGGGTTTAGACCCCATTGCCACAATGTTCAATTGGGCTTCAGCTATGGACCCCACACTTACATTTAGGTCACTGTGATGATGGGGGTTTAGACCCCATTGCCACATTGTTCAAAATGTGCTTCAGCTATGGACCCCACACTTACCTTTTGGTCACTGTGATGATGGGGGTTTAGTCCCCATTGCCACAATGTTCAATTGGGCTTCAGCTATGGACCCCACACTTACATTTTGGTCACTGTGATGATGGGGGTTTAGACCCCATTGCCACAATGTTCAAAATGTGCTTCAGCTATGGACCCCACACTTACCTTTTGGTCACTGTGATGATGGGGGTTTAGACCCCATTGCCACAATGTTCAAAATGTGCTTCAGCTATGGACCCCACACTTACCTTTTGATCACTGTGATGATGGGGGTTTAGACCCCATTGCCACACTGTTCAATTGGGCTTCAGCTATGGACCCCACACTTACATTTTGGTCACTGTGATGATGGGGGTTTAGACCCCATTGCCACAGTGGTCATGGTCTGCTTGCATTGTGGAGGCCACACACATTTATGTGTGACACATGTGATAGGGGGTCACATTGTATGTTCAATGTCATGTTCAGTGTTGTAGGCATTTGACACAGACTACACACGCTTGTCATGATGTTGGGGGATGTCTTTTCTGACATTCCTTATGTTGGAGTATGCTGGTTGTGTCATGCATTACCCGTCCTATGAGTAGGGGTGGTGGTAGTGGTAGGCATCCAGGCCCCCATGAGTAGGGGTGGTGGTAGTGGTAGGCATCCAGGCCCACATGAGTAGGGGTGGTGGTAGTGGTAGGCATCCAGCCCCCATGAGTGGGGATGGTGGTAGTGACAGGCATCCAGCCCCCTGAGTAGGGGTGGTGGTAGTGGTAGGCATCAATTCCCCTATGAGTGGGGATGGTGGTAGTGACAGGCATCTAGACCCCCCTGAGTAGGGGTGGTGGTGGTGGTAGGCATCCAGGCCCCCATGAGTAGGGGTGGTGGCAGTGGTAGGCATCCAGGCCCACATGAGTAGGGGTGGTGGTAGTGGTAGGCATCCAGCCCCCCATGAGTGGGGATGGTGGTAGTGAAAGGCATCCAGCCCCCACTGAGTAGGGGTGGTGGTGGTGGTAGGCATCCAGGCCCCCATGAGTGGTGGTGGTGGTTGTGGTACGCATCCAGGCCCCCATGAGTAGGGCTGGTGGTAGTGGTAGGCATCCACCCCCCATGAGTGGGGATGGTAGTAGTGACAGGCATCCAGGCCCCCCTGAGTAGGGGTGGTGGTTGTGGTAGGCATCCAGGCCCCCATGAGTAGGGGTGGTGTTGGTGGTAGGCATCCAGGCCCACATGAGTAGGGGTGGTGTTAGTGGTAGGCATCAATTCCCCTATGAGTGGGGATGGTAGTAGTGGTAGGCATCCAGGCCCCCATGAGTAGGGGTGGTGTTGGTGGTAGGCATCCAGGCCCACATGAGTAGGGGTGGTGTTAGTGGTAGGCATCCATCCCCCTATGAGTGGGGATGGTAGTAGTGACAGGCATCCAGGCCCACATGAGTAGGGGTGGTGGTTGTGGTAGGCATCCAGCCCCCATGAGTAGGGGTGGTGGTAGTGGTAGGCATCCAGCCCCCATGAGTGGGGATGGTGGTAGTGGTAGGCATCCATCCCCCCATGAGTAGGGGTGGTGGTAGTGGTAGGCATCCAGCCCCCCATGAGTGGGGATGGTGGTAGTGACAGGCATCCAGCCCACCCTGAGTAGGGGTGGTGGTTGTGGTAGGCATCCAGGCCCCCATGAGTAGGGGTGGTGGTTGTGGTAGGCATCCAGGCCCCCATGAGTAGGGGTTGTGGTTGTGGTAGGCATCCAGCCCCCATGAGTGGGGATGGTGGTAGTGACAGGCATCCAGCCCCCTGAGTAGGGGTGGTGGTAGTGGTAGGCATCCAGCCCCCCATGAGTAGGGGTGGTGGTAGTGGTAGGCATCCAGCCCCCCATGAGTGGGGATGGTGGTAGTGACAGGCATCCAGCCCCCCCTGAGTAGGGGTGGTGGTGGTGGTAGGCATCCAGGCCCCCATGAGTTGGGGTGGTGGTTGTGGTAGGCATCCAGCCCCCCATGAGTGGGGATGGTGGTAGTGACAGGCATCCAGGCCCCCCTGAGTAGGGGTGGTGTTAGTGGTAGGCATCCATCCCCCTATGGGTGGGGATGGTAGTAGTGACAGGCATCCAGGCCCCCCTGAGTAGGGGTGGTGTTAGTGGTAGGCATCCATCCCCCTATGAGTGGGGATGGTAGTAGTGACAGGCATCCAGGCCCACATGAGTAGGGGTGGTGGTAGTGGTAGGCATCCAGGCCCACATGAGTAGGGGTGGTGGTAGTGGTAGCCATCAGGCCCCTATGGGTGTGTATGGCATTGGTGATAGCCATCCCACCCCTATGGTTCTGCTGTTGCTAGTGTACGTCATTTCTGCATCCCTATATGTGTGTGACATATGTCGGGTACGTGTCGTTTGTTTGTGTTGTGGGTGTTTGACTTACCGTCTGCGCCGTACGGGTCCGTACCGGTTCCGGTAATAGATGTAGAGTATTGGTAGGACGTGCACGATGGGATTCATGGTTGGGTCGTCTCGTTCGTGTTTCTCGTGGCTTCGACTCGTACTCGTCGCTGGCTTGTTCGTCTCGTAGCCGTGGATCGTCTTGTGGCGTGAATCGGAGCTTATGTGCAGCTCTCCCGGATGCTCTGACGTGCCGGACGTAGCAATGGGTTCGGCGCGTACGGACGGCGCATCGTACTAGTCCGGCCGGAAGGTGCTGTATATTTGCTTCCGTGCGACTCGATTCGGCGTTTACGGATCCGGCTCGGGCGGGGAACAGGAGCTGGAATGGGTACGTACGGCTGGGTCGGGATCTGGGCAGTTATGCGCATCGTACTTGCTCGTTCGGACGAATGTTCGAATCGGTCGGGAAACACGCGTTCGGCTTGGTTTTTTCCGGACGAATAGTGTTAGGTGCGCTTCCGGCCAAGATCGGAATCGACCCCTATGTTTGGATTATACGTCTGAATCTATACCAAAAGTGTAAAGTCTGAAAATTAAGGATACAAATTATCTGTGTGTCCTCTCTATTTAGATTTCTTTTGAGCTTCCCAAACCCTATTGAGAGTGATTGGTCCACCATTGTAACCATCTACCTTTGACTTGTTGTTTCACAAATGACAAGTACCCGCTTCCCACAAAAGAGACTTCATGATATGCCGTTTATAAGAAACCATAGTTCATCATCTTGTTCACCATGGTATATACATACATTTCCTAAGTGGTTTTCTATACTCTTTCTCTGCTTCATCTCCTCAGTACTCTTCTCTTTTACACTCAATAGTAAATACTTTACGTTCTCAACACACCTGTCTCCTACATCTTCTGCAAAAGCCACCTATTCCCTTTGACCATTCGGAGCACACTTTCCACTCCCACTTTAATTAGCTACTCATCGTCTTTGCATACTTCCTCCTTTCTTTTTATGCCTGATCCCATATAGCCTTTCATCTTCCTTTGCCACTACTCCATATACACCAGTGAGGTACCCAATGCTTTATCACATTTCAGGTTCCACTATTGGGTTCCAACTCCACTACAACCTCTCTTGAATGTTGTAATCTTTCAGTTGACCCTGCATCAGCTGACTCCCCACAACCCCAAAAGTATAGATGGAAAATATTCAATATTTTATTGTCCTGTCATTTGTATTGCCCTGTTAAGAAAAATTAACAGTCCCCATAAATATGAAAACTATGTTAAAATTAACTCAGTAAAAATGTATCTAAAATGTACAACATTAATATAATTAACCCATCTCATAGTATATCACAAATACACATTAAACCATAGATTTTATTGCACAGAGATTTTGGCAAGGCAAGCACAAGTAAAATCGATAAACCAAACTATAAAGGTTGACATTTTGGGGTTAGAGCTGCTAAAGGCAAGTAAATTCGCTGATACACAAGTATGTTTACCAACTTCATTGAATAAGGTTTTAAAAACCTCTTACTAAACAAGGGCAAACGGGGGTAAATGTAAATCGGAAGAAGACAAAAGACTATGCCACCTGTAAGCTTTGTCAAATGAAAGTAAACTCAAGACTAATCTGTGACTGGGCCCAATACTGTGGTAAACTGGATATGGCATGAAACACAGAGCAGCAACACAATGTGAAGCCAGAGAGACGGTCTTCCAGAAAAGGCTACATAACTATAAGTCAGAGCTTCCATCAACTCAGTGGCATAGCAAGTGGGTGCGGGGGGCGGCACGAGTTTTGGGGCAGCGGTCTCCACCCCCTCTCTTACCTGCGGCCGCGTGGGGCGGCAAACGCAGGAATCGATTGGCAGAAAATCCCCTCCGCTCTTACGGCTGCCGCAGCAAAGGCTGGGACCGCTACGGGCAAAGGCTGGGACGGCCACAGGCGGCAAAAAGCCTAGCTACACCACTGCATCAACTTAACCGAGATAAATGTTAGAAAAGGATTCAGAGTAGGAGAATGTAACCAAGAGTAGAGCGTTTATAAACCAAAAATCAGTGACTCATGTTTGGTTTAAGGAAGCACGATGTAGCATAAAACCAGCGCTCTCCTCAAATCATGTGCACAAATATCGATACCTGGTTGTCCTTCTATTTCCATTTTCCCTATTCAGAAAAATTCCTCCTTTTACATTTAGCTCAGCCAAAAATATCAACAGACATTCTTCAAATTGAATGAATGTAGAGCAAAAAGTGACTGCTGGACACCCATTGCAGTCTGGTTGCCATCTGGTTGACATTTTGCAAGACATTTACATGAAAGTAGCACATGGAAGACATGGAGAGCACGGAGGAAATGATCTTGTGAAAGTTCACTGCCCATGTCCACTGTATAGAAAATTATAATGGGGGGCTAAGGCACAGTCCTGCTTTAAACCCTTATTTGTATACATTTTACAACAATGATATTTATGCCGAACTACCTTCATCCTAAACCACGTATTTGAAGAAAGAATCTGAAGAGTCTGTAATATTGGGATGGGAATCTCCAATTGTAAAGCTTGGTCTAATATAAGCCTCTACCAAGCCCATCTTTGTAGTCGATAAAACAGATATGCAAATTTTATTTGTTGACATTGAGAGGTTTGTTGATCAGTAAGCCATGATATTATCAGCTGTGTCTCAGGCAGGCAAAAATCCTCTTTGGTGTGGGGGTTTTAATCTGTTTGAGGTGGCCTAATTCTATACATGGAACCTAACTAAACCTTCTACATTTGCTACAAGAAAGACAAGTAATGGTGCGAGACAAGGATAAATGAGCTGATTTTTGGGTTTAGCAGAATATCATGCTAAATTTCCATTAGAACAGACCCTAAATAGCAGCAGTTAATGTGGAATAAGGAACATAAATTGCTTTTACTGAGAGAAAAAGACCAATCGTTGATGCACCTAATGAAAACCTTTAGAACTGACCTTTGTTCGATGTTCTGGGACAGTGAGGTTGTATGTCAGAATATAACATGCAGATATATTACCTGACATAAATAATATGTTCTAAATATTGTTTACAAAAATATAATCCCATTGGATGTTGATGTTTCGTTATTCACTCCAGAGGGGTAATGTTTTTATGAATTATATTTTCAATACAATAATATCCTGGTATCATACCACAGGCTGGGTTAGAGCATACCTGGTTCATTTAGAAACAATATACTGGACTATATGATGTAATGGAGCATGCACCAGCTGGAAATACAAGCAAGTGGATTGTTTAGCACCATCATTAAATAATTGCCTCCATTTAAGGCCCAAAAGAGAACTAGAGGAGCACATGGGTTTTAAAGGACTGGGGCAATCATGCACAAACCCAAAAGCATCAGACACGAAGAGGAGTCACTATTCAGGTTCGACGGGCTTGTAAATTACACTCTTGACTGTGAAGGTTAAAAGTGCCTTCCCCCTTTACAGGTTGTGCACAACTTGTGCACTGTCCATTGCTGGTGCGAAAGTCAATAGCAATTCGAACCAGATACTCAGCACCTGAACCAGAACACTGTTTACATTGTTCATTTACCATCAGAAACAGTAATGGGTAAATTATGCTTATGATCCATACAGCTACCATGGTTCAACGTAAAAAAATATATGGAACCCATTGAGCAGGCAATAATTGTAAAACTTGTATGACTAAGTTAGATTTCCATTGTTAGATCGTTAATGATTATCACTCTTGACTAGGCTTCATCTCGCTGTAAGCCAGCACAACACTTGAAGGTCAATGCTGCAAGGCCATAAACTCAATCTAGCGCTCGGCAGACAGGCTGAGCTGCATTAAAGGTTTCCAGCTTCTTCCCTTTGGCTCTAGGGCCACGTCACTGTAGATGTTCACATTACACAACTGTATTTTGCAGGTTAGATCTGTCACACAATGTTGGACAATTTGGAGGACTTTAATATAATCCACCACTGCACGTCCCAAAAATCTATACACTCTGATGCTTCTTTCCAACTCACAATGACACTCAGATATGGGATGATCATAACAATGCCCATTCCAACATTTCTCTCTACTTAGCTTTCCCTCCAACCATGGCAGTTCAGGACCACAACTACACAAAATCTCAAATTGGACAACCCTGTGCAGTAAACAACTAAGCAGACTCTTCCATGATGAATACCATAACGGATCTGCAGAGCTGTTTGAAGCTACCAGCATACTGAAAAATATAAAACTATGGGTCATTCGCCCACACTTCAACATTCACCACCCTGCTGCATGCTGTGTCCTATAACATCATAACCGTCGCTCATTGGTGGTCATCACGTATGACATGGAAACACTTCCCACATATGTTCAAAACATCTTTCTAACCACACACCCTACACAGTGTAGCATGATACCCATGTAGACAAGCAATTGATTGGCCCACATGGTGGCAGTAAGTGCTATTGAAATGTTGCAATACATAAACAAATGGTTGCCCTTCACAAGCAGCTCTGCACAACTCATGTTAACAGTGTGCTGGGCTGTTTGAGGGACATTCAGCCTGAGCTATTTGAGGATTTTCATACCCATTATTGACACCACAGCAATCGCAAGCAGTTTTACATTACACAGTACAAGTTGTGGATACCTTGTGCTGAAACTGTGTGTTCCTGTATGGTTGCTTTATCAATGTATTTGATTTTCCCTGTTTGGATCCCTTTTTTACTTTTTTAGCTATGTATGTTTTTTTAATATGTTGCTTTCTATAATTAAAAGAACATATTGCTACTGTGATGACTAATACACTGTATCCAGTCTCAACCTTCACACCACTTCACCTGAGTTCGATTTTGTCTGCTGGACCAAACTATCACAGAAAGTCTGAAGCTTGGGTATCCAACTTTCCATATAACATATCAACACCCAGTGTGTTGTTTAGTGAACAATACATGTATTTTCACCTCTGATATTAAGCAGTCCGTCTAACTACAAGGGCTGTATGAGGGAAAATGACAACAGGCTAGATATGAAAAAATGTGTACAGGAATGTTAATGCAGAAGCCTTCGTTACATTACTGCCACCACATGGCCTTCAGAAGACTCCTCAAGACCTGGCTCTTCGATCAGTAGCAGCACCACCCCCCTCTTCCCCCAGCGCCTTGAGACCCTCGCGGGTATGTAGTGCGCTTTATAAGTGACATGATTGATTGATTGATTGACATGAGGAATCACAAAGAGGCTCTGATCAGTGAGGGAACCTGACAGAACGATTTGGATGGTGCTATGTAAGGGCCTTGATCAATCAAATAGTTGTCAAATGGCTTTGCGTGAACTTACCACAACTTCAACCTTTAAAAGAATGAGGTTCTGATTTAGCCCTTGGCGGTTTTCACTGAATGTCCATCAGGGTGGTGGAGGACATTTTGTTTACCACCCTGATGGCTCATATTTTGAGTTCACCATAGGTCTGGTGGAATTCTCTGCGAGTTCGCATGAGCCGCTGCCATGGTGGTTCCTGTGAAGGCACTGGAAGTGGGAGCCAGTTTCTGAAAAACAAAAAACTAATGTCCCCCCACACCCTGGGAGTTGTGCCCCAGGGTGTGGGGAGTCACTACTTTTTTCTGTTCTTGACTGCCAGGTTTTACCTGGTGGTGACGAACAGGAAAAAAGGACACCAGACTGTCCACTGTAAATAGGGCAGGCAGTCTGATGACCTTACTCCAATGGCCACTGCTCTGTAGGGACTTTCGGAGTAAGCTTTCTGATGGTGGAGCCATCAGGGGCACCACCGTCGTAAAACTGACAGTCCACCAGACTCAAAACAGAGCGGGTGGACATAGGGTTCAGCACAGAGAGTGCCAAAAGTCACAAATGATTCTCGCTCTTCTAAACATTAGTAGTTTGCACACAGTGGCAGTGTATACCTGAGATGTTTGCCTGTGAAGGTGTTAAGCTAATAACTAGGTATCATCAGTGTAATTGTATGTTGGAAATATTTTAATTACCTTAAAAAGAGGATGCACATATACATCACAAATAAGGTGTGCCTCCACTTATAAGTGTCTTCAATTTTGATCTGAAGGGGAAAGTGATGCTGGAGCTATTTTGGCAGGCAGAAGGGGTTTACACCAACTCAGTACAGAATCAGGGATCCCTATCTTGTCTAGACATTGATGAGGTGGTATGACCCACTGTGTCAAACATAGCAGACAAGTCAAGAAGGAATAATGAGATGTTTCTTTCCTGCCTGACTTACACTATCACATCATCAAGGAAGGTACCACAACTGATTCTGTGCCTCTTGCAGGACTAAGACCTGCTCCAACCACATTGAAAAAGGTATTATTTTGAATTAATGAAGGTAATTGAGTCATAAATGTTATTTCCACAATTGCTGTGGATATGAGATTTTCCAAAATTGAAAAGTCAGAAGAATCCAGAGAACAGTTTTTCCACTAAAGACATTTTTAAATTGTTACGTACAACACCCGATTTCAATGATGAATTAATGAAGGACTTACATAGTTGAAACAATTAGTAAGTGGCTATAAATGACAGTACGACACTAATCTAGAACCAATCACAAACATGTTCTTGCTCTGACTAGGCTCAATAGATCTTCGGTGATCTCCAATTAACTGTAATGGAAAGAACGATCTACTGAAGTTCATTCTGACTTACATGGGGAGGAACTATGTGTTTGTTCAGTGCTGATCTTTCAAAGATTGATGAGTTTTGCATAAACAATTCTGAAAGGGCACACCACAATTTCAGAGCTTCAGAAGTTGGTTAGTGTCCCATTTTTGTAGTTTCGAGGACTGCAAGAAATCGCCCTGAAGTTTGTTTTGGATGAATGTGACAAGCTCATTTTTGTAGTTTCTAGGACTGCAAGAAATCACCTTCAAATTTGTGTTGATGAATGTGACATCTTCAAAAATGTAACGTATAAAGGACCAGTTCAAAAATATGTTTACCCAGGGGCTATTGCATGCCTATGCTAGGAAGCAAGACAGTGCTTGGTGCAAATACCTTTTATAATCAGATTATAAAATCAAACTTGTGCAGGTTACAATGTGACAAGAATATGTGTGCATATCTGCTTTGTTGTATTTTGTTGTATTTTGTTGTGCTGGTGATGTGTTGTGTTATTTTCTGCTGTTTACTTTTATACAGCATCAGTGCATTGCCCTATAGTTGTGTTGTATTTTACTTGTGTTAAGTTTTTTGTTGTTGTATTGTGCCACTACATTTTTGCTGTTGTCTTGTTTTATTTTGTGTTATGTAATTTTGCTGCATTCTGTTATGCTCTCTAATTACTTTAGAGATACCAACAAATGCTACTACATTTCGAACCGAAAGCAGCACTTTTCCTCTAAGTTCCAGTGACAGTCAATCATTTACAACTATCTAAGGTGGCAGTACCACCATAATTTTGAAGAAAAGCTCTATAATGACGGAGTGCGATTTTTCTTTTGCAAAAACTAAAATGCATTTATTAGCAAAGTGTAATTTACAATGTTAAAAAACTTGTGCTTATGTAACTTATAATTTGTAGTAGGTAGCCACAGTTAGCTATTAAAAGAAAACACTCGAGTTAACATGTTGTAAGGAATTAAGTTAGCCTAATATTAATATCATTTTGAATGTTGACATTACAAGTTTAAGGCTAAGAGGCCTGCTCACATATTTTCATGGTTGTTTGGCACAAAGATGTTTTCTTTCCCCGCTGCAGATGCTGTAATTTTCGAAAAGCCTTCTATTAGCTAGTAAATAGGCACTTGTTATGTATTAGATGACTGATTGTGAGGTTCTCACCTGAAGGAGGACAAAATACCAGGAAGTGCAACCTGTGCAGAAGAGCTGTCTGTACCAGAGAGTCTGTCCAGTGTAACAACTCAAGGACATAGCCATGTATGAACAATTGGCAAAACATGGGAATTAAGGGAGTTTACCGGCCCCAGTTTTTGGAGGAGAATGATTGGTTCCTGCGAGTGGGAAGAAACTGAAATGTTGCAACTAGAGTTTTGTTGAATTATGATAGCGTGTGTTCCTTATACTAGTTAGGAGAGGAGAAGCAGACCCCAGTGATGCTTGCTGACTTCAATCTGAGAAGATCCTTATCAACTCTGCAATTTCCACTGCTTGAATGTAAAGGCTTCATGCCTGAACCTTCCAATTCTCTCATCAGAAACCTTCATTTGGTTTACTGAAGCTGACACCTTACCTTATTGCCTAAATGCCAAAGTCGACTTATCACGCTCTAATTTAGATTAGGTAATCCCTTTATGGAACACACTTCTTGCATATTTCGCATACTGTTTTTAATTCTTACTAATGTCCTATCTTACCTTGTTTTGTGATATCAACTTTTAGATCTGTAATAATAATGACTAAAAATTGAAAACTAATGAATTAATGATTTTGGATTAAATTGACTTGTTAATAAATCATTTTAACTCATTCCTCATCTCTTTGTCGTCTCCTGTGAAGTCTTAATTGGTCTTCAATGTACATGGAAATTAATGTAAATGATATCTCATTACCCACTGTCCCCGTCAACTAACAACGGTACATATGACCAATGGCTGGGTTTGTATGATGATTATACTCGAGTTTTGAGATTCAAGTAGCCCACCTGCAGCAATGGCTAACAGCCAGTTGCTAAGGAGAGTCTCTAAGGACATGCAAGACTAAAGAGATTTCTGGAGTTCACAGCAGGCTCTTTGCCTATTAATGTTGGGACTGGGTCAAAAAGTGCACAGAATGAACTAGCTATCTTCCATATCAGGATGAGTTCAGCAGGATGAAAGTCTCCACCAGTTCCTCTTTGCCTAATTAAAACCATTCCTATCCAGGTAAAGCACGGTTGTAGGTTGGGTGCCTCCTGGGTTCTCAGGTGCCCTGCAAGACCCCTCCAAACCAGCCAAAAACTGCCAACAAAAGAAGGAGTACTACTGCTCGTATACACCATTTTAACACACCTGTGCAGACGAGGTACCAAAATATACCACCATTCCTTGAGAAAACTATATTGTGCAGTGGGTGCTTTGAACCATTCTGTAAAAAATTCAAATAGCCGTCAGTGGTTAGGCAGCAAATATAAGTAGTTGAGACATGCTACAGCTGTAAATATTTACTTATTTATGGAACCAGTCATGTTGCAACATTTGGCTGTAGGTGCTCGAATGATACACCAGAAAGGGAGTACTCTTTTGGAGTTTTTAAATAAAATATATCTGTTCACCATCATGCTACTTCAACAACCTATTGCCATAAAATTCCGATTGTTACCCAGGCCAGTGCTTATGTACACACAGCAAAATAATAAAGTACATGCTTCAGAGGCATGTTGAAAGGTGCTCCGGTTCAAGTCTGTACCCATATTTCTGTGGTTTGTTGCTTTTCAGCTAAAGTGTTGGTCCCAGAATGCCTTCTCAATGAGTTTATTTCCAACCCTTAGATTACCTTTCTATCACATTTATGCCTGGACGTGTAGCATAAAAATACTTGAAAATATATCTGACACACAATTTTATTGGAAACTGAACACCAATTAAACAAATATTTAAAATGTACATAATAACCTGAGAAATTAATAACCACAGTGCACAAACATTGTAGCAACTTACTCTAGGAGTAGGCGTATTTTCAGTAGATGTCTAACACGTTTAGAACTGGTGACCAGTAAGCTATTTTTTAACTAGGCTAATCAAATAAATAATAAACACTTGAACACAAAAATGTATGCTACTATAGGGGTTTGTTGGCTTTCCAATATACAGTAGATTAACTAGTTTTAGTTTAACACTATGTAATTTTCTGCATTGGTCAGAAAAGTCAGTTCTTATTTACAATATGGGTGGTTTGCTGCCTGAGGGAAAAGACTCTTTTAAGAATTGTCATATGTGCACTTTCTCATTGACCATCCCTTGAGTTGTGTTATCTTCGAAATAATGACTATTGGTACTGGCATTGCTTCGAGTACTCGTCATGGCTGAAGGTAGCCTTGAAGATCGACGTTCTAAAACTTCATAAAATCTACAGCAGATCATCCTTTTCATCGTCCTCCACATCTCTTCATCTCTGTATGAATAAATGATGGGATTCATGACGGAGTTCATCAAAGCCAGCAGGAGAAACCATCTCTTCACTTGCTGCACACCGCACTGAGTGCAATTCAAACCGTCAAGCAGCAGAACAACCATCCCGGGAGTCCAACACACAACAAATGCACCTATAGAAACAGTTGAAAAAAACTGACATTAGCTTCATGGCTATAGAAAGACAAAGTTCTGAGAGAAAAAATACAGTTCTATATTCTGGATCATCATAGGAGGCTATTCAATAAAATTAGGTTTCAGTCAAACAGTTACATGTGGAAACAAAAAAACAAACAAAAAAATATATATATATATAGTAAAACATCCACAGTTGTGCAGATAAACAGCAGAGGCACTCCAAGGGAATAATATAAACGTAGATTTAATGGGCTAAATCACGGGGTACTGACAGACGCATTTCGGCAACAACGCCTTTTTCAATGTCAGTTGCGTTTTCAAAACAAAAAGTATTTAAACATTCAGGAAGTGCGTCACACATTGGGGAACAGTGAAAAGAGAGGACGTTCAAAAGTAATTCATTCTTGTAGATACAATGGCGGCCATCTTGTAACATGTTCAGATGTCATCTCAGTTTATGCAGAGGCCTGCCAATCCTATGAAATACCATAGAAATCTAAGACAAGAACATCCTCAAAATGAAAAAAACATATAAATGCAGTATATCGCGCAACCCAAATGTGAGTATTAATGACTATAATTGTCCAGAAAAATACTTACAATTCATGATATTCGATATTTTTTACAAATCTAGCGGAGGGAGCGAGAGGGTCACTATTGGCAAATCTATGTAAATTCAGTAATTTAGAAAGCGGGCAGACGTCTTATTGAAACAAATTAATTCGTAAGAAATACAATCACGTCCGTGCCACAAAAGAATCCTAAGCCAGAAATGAACTCCCTAAAAAAAAATCAAGCCCTGTATGGGCAGAGTGAATCTAAGGGGTGGACGGCGGGTAAAAGAGATGGTAGAAGGGAGGAACCAACTCTCAAAAATGGGGAGCATGACTACCCTATATGGACCCACAACTCTTCCTCGTTGTAGAGGCCCAGTGGGGTTTTTGTGGATAATTCAACAATATATCTTGATATACATATATATGTGTGATATATATATATATATATATATATATATATATATATATATATATATATATATATATATATATATATATATATATATATATATATATATATATATATATATAATGCCCACAGATGCATGTCTAAAAAAAATCATCATTCTATTGAAGACTCATAAATTGGAAGACTTGGATTACAGAATGTAATATATTACACATGTGTGGGTCCAAAGTTCATTTGTGGCATGATAACCGTCTGGAATACCTTCAATGGTAACCCGCGTGCCTACTCGAAACCCATTTAACAATTCTTTGACCAAGAGATTGATCATTTTTTAGATTGATTATTTTGTTGCATATTGAAGTTTTGGTCTTGTTTTGACTGGATAAATGACCATTGGGACAAAAAGCTAGGTCTTCTTTGTGCACATTAGCATTTAATTACTCCTTGGTCCTGAAGAAGCGACAGTATCAGGCGTGAAACACATGTTGGCCTAATTTCCTGTGCAACATTAATTTGTGGCAATAATATTTGTAATAAAGTCGTTAAGAAAACTAAAGAGCTGTAAAAGTCTGTAGTGTGATACCTAAGGAAAAAGAAGAGACCTCAAATTCTGTCTGCTTGCAATCATATTCAAAATGTGTGGCACGTACTCTCGCACCAACAAGCAGTCGCACAGCCTTTAGGAAAAAGTTTCTTCCTCCCAATGTTCCAAAATTCAACCAATGAACCATGTTTAATCCATGTATTTGTTTTTATTCTTATTCCAAACTTTTTCATTCTTTATCCATTCACTTCAAGGCAGCGTTATTCCACACTTTTTCAAATGCCACTGGATTGCCCATCCAGGCCTAATCAGTGGCCCGTAGAGAACAATTCATCTGGGGTAATCTCATACTCTCACACCCAATGCATTTCGGACTTTACAACCCTTCGTCAGGGGTAACTGTGAATAATAAAAGAAAGCACTTGAACAATCTACTTAGTTCCCACAAAACTACACTCATGTCATAAACACATTGTAAAACATACTATCTCAAAACATAATTACCACAATGTGTTACAGTAACTAATTACAACATCGATATTGCGTTAGATTTCCCCGACCCATTATTGTAAACAAACATACAAAAAATGTTTTGAAGTTACCTCATTCAGCAAACGAAAATCCCCATCATGCATAGAGTACTACTAAACAGCCCAGAAACACCACTCCGTGATAATCTGTGTTTACATTTCCTAACATCATAACATGCACTCTGAAAACATACCTACAAAATGTTGAAGCCGTGCCTGGCAACATAACAAACTCCTACGATTTCCCTAAAACCACCATAATCAGGCGCTCCTTCAACCGTGGCGTTCCCAGTGAGAATGCCGCACGTGAAACACATTTCTTTTAACCTGCCATGGAGGTGTAACCCAACCACGTCACGCCAGAGGGAGACACGGCTGAAGCACGGAATGTGTGCGGATCCTGCCTAATCTAAGAGTATCTGAATGCAATTCAATTATTTCAACTATCAAGACTGATAAAGCAGGCCTTTAACAGCACACTAAAGAGCTGGCAGTGGTACAATATATAATTAGAAACAAGCCAAGCAACGCCAAGGCCGCACGCTACGCAGCCCGCCCTTATCTGAGAATGAATGAGCGCGGCAGTGGGGCGTCCAGGCGACTGCGCACCTTTGTCTCGTGCTCCGACGTGCTGTTTGCGTTGCTGCTCCTTCCTCCGTCTCGCGCGCAGCCTTCTTTGTTAACAAAATAAGGCTCCATCTGTTCCACTGAAAGAAGCAATGTGTACTAATTGTCTGCGAGATCACAAAAGCATAGCCGCTAGGCTCCCACTGTCACAGACATGCCCCTCCCATCTTCACTCTCCCAACTGTGTTTAAAGTGTCCATCGTGCAGTATCAGTCTTCGTCCCTACAACATGTGTTTATTTTTCAGTTTTGTATAGCTCGAACTTGGCCAAGGGCACTGTAGCGCTTTAAATGATATTACAATACGCAAGGTTAGATTAATTTCTTGTGTGTTAAGCCAGGGGAGATTGATTTGAGCAGAATCACAGAATGTTGATGAGCCAACGCCGGGACTCTAACCTGGTTCATTAGTTCCAAAGGTAGCACTTCTGGCCGTTAGACCACAGCTCCTCTCCATTACCCAATGGATACTGCAATGTGTGTTTCACATATGAAAAAAATATAGCAATAGGCAAGTGATGTACAATTTTGAAAAAAAAACACATCCCTTCGAGTAGACCTGTACCCGGGAGCTGCGAAGGGAACCGGATTATGTTTAGGGGAAATTCGAGCGAATGGCTGTGGCCGTGGCCCTGGCAGGGATGTGTCAGCGCAGCAATGGTAGCTGATGTGGACAGCTGTCAAAACATTTCCCTGTCCAGCCACAAGGTGGCAGACATTCCTAATAACCGGTCACGTGGGACTATTGGCTAGGCGTGGTCTAAAAACCGCCTGTAGGTAAGAGACCTGGGCATAAATTACTGAGGGAGGTTGTGATCGGTGCCACACACACTTACCATGACATTAACTTCCCACGTATTCCTCTTAAACACGCACACATCTATTATCTGCATGGAGTGGCACACCGACGGGGGAGACACAAAAAGAAAGCAACAGAAGGCAATTAACTGAAAATGTCAAACGGCCTTAAATGAGCAATCTGAATGTTGTTGATGTGGGGCCGAGGAAGGTGGAGGACAAAGCAGCTACTTCCAATGTGCAGCGGGCTGCAGGGGGCTGAGCACAGAGCCAGCAGCGCCCGGGCTCCAGTGTCCTCCCGGCCTCGGCCATGCTCGGTGCTGGGGAAGCGGCGGCGCTGCTGTTGCTGGCTGGTCCCCTGGGCGGGCGCAGCCGGGAAGGGTAGGCAGCGGCACCGCTATGTCACAGATGGGAGGAGGCCGCGCCTTTTGTTGGAGTGTGGCGCTGTTTACAGAGACAAAACAGAGTGAGCAGCGCATGCGCGCTGCCGCTATGGCTCGACCTAAATGCAAAAGCATTTGCAATGCAATAGGACTCGCATTTACGCAAGACCTATTGCATTGCATCACGGACAACGGGAGGGGGGGAGCACGGACAACGGGAGTGCGGGCGGGAGGAGGGTGGAGAAGGGGGCGAGAAGGCACGGACAAAGTAGTGCTCACAGTCTAAATAACACGTACCGTACTGTGTAACACTTGAAGTAAAGGGGCCGGTAGCCATGGGAGGGTACAAATGACGACATGGCCATAATAAGGAGGGACTAACAAGCCTCATAATCAATCAGACGGCAGCATTTACGAAAGACAATGACACGAGCCAATTAAAACTTGGGCAGAGAGTGGGTGGAGCTTCCATGGAGCTTCCACTCCATACTCCATTACTGCATACCTCGCAAAGCGAGCAGCGCATGCGCGCTGCTGCTATAGGCTCGACCTAAAACTACAGGGGTTACTTGCAGTGGGTTTGGTAGCCTAACCATCCCATTGCAAGATGGGCAGGTTGGGAAAACATCATTCTGAATTCATCCAATCACAATCATTCTCTTTTTTCTTTGGCCCTTCTGATTGGATTTTGGACCTTCACTCAGAGTTGCAACAGTAAGCCTTCACCTCCCTAGACCGTTTTGCAGTCCAATGAAGCACAGGCAGTTTAGCATGAGTAGTATTCTAAAAGCTGTGCATTTTTAGGCAGTACATTTAGAAAGGGTGGTTTATCAGTTATCATTTCATCCAAATATTTTGAAAAGAATTCTAGCTGGATGCATATCCCCTAACTTTAATGTAGGTCGTGTTTGTTAGCTGCATGTAGTGTGTGTACTGCAGGGCTGGTATTGAAACAAATGACATTCCTACTTTTAGCTCCTGGTGCACCCAGGCACACAAGCCAAATCTGTTACCGGCGACCACAAAATAGGAAGTATTCCTGGATGCGCTTTTGATGACATCCCTACTTTTAGCTTCTGGTCCAGCCTGGCACACAAACCATATCTATCACAAGCGACCACAAAATAGGAAGTTATTCCTGGATGAGAAGTTGTAATCAAAAAACAAAAAAATCCAAACTACTGGCCTTCCACTCTGCCTTTAGATGATCAAATGCTAACCCTGTAATTTTATTGTTCCAAAAGTACCACTTTTACACACGCTTATAAAACATTTGCAGTATTACTCTCATCCTTTTTGGATGTGATATACAATTACAGAAATCTCAGCCCACTTCAAAATAAAAGGCTAAGTTAAAGCTGCAAGCCTGTCATGCAGTTTATGGGTGTGTTGTTTCAAAGCTGATCTAGGCAAATGCGAAGATGTACAGGATTTGCAGTTCAAAACAGACCCTGTATCTGTAATTAGGATCAAAGATGGAAGGAAGGAGCCAGGAAAAAAAACAAAAATAGAAAAGCAATATTTTAGGCATTCGGTTAAAAAAAGCTGATCGCTGCTTCCGGAAAAGCAGTGGCAACATTGTGGGATATTCTGCATGACACGTGAGTCCATTTTACTCGGATCCACGCCACGTGTTCAAGATAACCAAATATTATGTAGTATTTTCTCTTTACATTAACTGTTCACACATTTATTTTATGTGGATACCCTGAAAACTTGACATTGGCAAAAGCTGGATTCTATTAAACGAGAAGGACATAATGAAACAGAAGGCAAGGCTGAAACAAGCATTTTTGGAGCTCAAGGCAAAAAGCTTTTTGCCACTGGATGCCTCTTCATTATCTACGAAAATGTTTTCGAGACCCTTTTTGTGATGTGGCACAACCTAGTGGTGGCACCTTAGGGCACTTGCCTCTCCTTGCTTTGCGTAACAGAAGGGCAAATCGAGCTAGGGGAGGAACAACTTAACTGTATACAACATCCTTTATTCGCAAGACCTCCAATTTACAGGCCTCTTAAGCCATCAACCTTTAGACTAACAAAATACAAGTCTTGAAAGTCCAATACTGATGTGATTTGCACCTTAATAAGAAAAGCCCTTGATTTTCTGAAGACATCACACGTGACGTTATGGGTGTGGACTGCAGAGGGTGCAAAATGTTTTTTCCTAAGTAGTTGTGTCCTACTCCTGACTTGGCTGTTACTCACTACTGAATCAGGAAGAGTAAATCACAGTTCTTAATGAACACAATATGAGTCCAGTCCAGCATTTTAACACCGTCTTTAAGGCACCACAAGAAGCACAAGTGTGTGCTGATGTTATTTTCACTATTAAAACAACCAATTTATGTATATGCATGCATGTGTTGGTATCTGTGGAGTGTGAACCTAGGTCGAGAGCAATGGAGAGTTGCACAGGGGGCATAGCCAGGGCCACCTTTTGGCATGTGCGAGCTAGGCCCAGGCTGCCAATCTTCAAATTGGCGCATAGACCTATCTGCACTAAAATCATGTAAACAGCAGCAGCCCTCTTACTTGGATCCAATAATTCAATTTAAAGTGCTTTTAGTAAGCTAGGGTCTGGTCTGCGAACACATACATGGACCCCTCCTGCCTCACTTTACACACCAGCAGCGAGGGCACCAAATGTCTTTCTTCCCAGGGCGCTATTTGAGCAAGGGTCGGCTCTGGGCATAGCTCCCTGGAAAAATGCAATCATCGGGGGAAGGTCAAGGGTACTGTTGTGTCAAGGGTGGGGCTCCTTAAAGATATGTGTTCAACTTTTTTCTGAATTATAGGAACTTGTGATTTAGTATTAAACTGTGTGAACTGTATGATTTTAAGTTTTACAAATGAAAAATCCTTTCTGCTTGCTGTGGAATTATATATTCCTGAAACAAATTATAAGTATTCAAAGGTTCAAGGGGATCTCCTTGTCCTCATTTGTCATCCTTAACCTTGAAGGTCCAAAAAAAGAAGCAAAGCACATTTAAAATGGTAATTTAGCCCCAATTGCTGCCTTGTTTACAAAACTGAGTCTTTTTTAAATGAAACATGCTGCTGGATACTGAGAGCAGAGAAGAAACATTCTGTTCTGGGGAGTTTTCACAGTATGTCGAAAAAACAGATACATCATGACACTTTTGAACAACTTCACATGTAACAAAATGCAGTCCTTAGCAGGGTCCCATCTAAGATTAGTAATTGGTAAGATTGCCCTTTTGGCGTGAAGCTGATGCCTTGCAGTAGAAAATAGCAGTTCTTAGTTTATTCTGGGGTAAATCCAAGTTCAACAGTAAAACTTGGTTTGTACTTGGATCCCGTGTCTAAAGTGACATCGCAACCGCTAAAATGATCTCTGCCAAAATGTGTCGAAAAAGAAAACACCAAAGCCTACAGAACAAAGAAATACAGAAATAAGCACTGAGTGGACCAATTTTAAAGTGAAATAGGCAAACCCACACAACTGACAGAAAGAGGGTATACATGTTTGGTGGGTGACTATTAGAAACAGCACAGTAAAAGTGCATTAGGGAGAGTAAACAACACGAAAATCTATTGGGAGAGCAAGAAAGGATATTGGGATGCAGGAAAAATAATAAGACAAGCATTGGCAAAGCCAATTGGTCTCGGCAATCCGAGAGCTATTGGCGTTGTCAATGGGAAAGTCTTTTAGCCATGTGTTATGGAGTGTAGTGGATGTATGTGGTATGGAGTGGAATTATGTGAGTTGGATTGGAATTGTTTGTTGTGGAATTGTGTGGTGTTGAGTGGAGTTATGTGTAGTGGAATTATGTGGCATGGTGTGCAGAGGAAATATATGTGGATAGTAATTATCTGGTATTGAGTGTACTGGAATTATGTGGAGTGGTATTATGTGCCATGGGGTATAATTATGTGGAGAGGTATTGTGTGTTGTAGAATGGCTTGTAGTGGAGTGGAATTATGTGGTGTGGTATTGAATTTTGTGGCATAATGTGGAATTCTGTGGTGTGGATTGGATGTATGAGATGTGTAGGGGAATTGTGTTGTCAAGCGGTATTATGTGGGTTTTCCTTTTCCTGTGAGGTTCCCCAGGGATCATCGTTGAGTCGGACACTATTTAATATTTATGTTTAAGGTTTGGCCGAGTTAATTAGATCTTCCGGATTCTCACTTACATCCTATGCCGAGACACTCGGATCGCAGTCTCTCTGACCAAGAACGAGCAGGACACCGGCATTAGATTCCATAACTGCATGTGAGCAGTCAATGAGTGGATGGCTAATAACTGCCTGAAGCTCAGCTCTGCAACGACCAAGGTCATTCTATTTGTTAACTCAACATCACTCTAGTCTCCTTCCTGGTAGGCACCTGAACTAGGATCTCTTCCCACTCCTGTTAGAAAGGTTCATAACCTGGGAGTGTTGTTGGATGACCAACTCACCTTGGTAACCCAGGTCAAAGCAATTACATCATCTTCCTTTTGCACTCTGAGGACTTTGAAGAAAGTTCTTCCTTTTATACCATAGAAGCTTCAAAAAACAGTAGTGACATCCACGGTCCATGTAACAATTGACTACTGCAATGCTCTATACACAAATATGCAACAATAACATATGAATCAATTGCAGGGACTTCAGAATGCTGCTTCTCAACTGCTTTTGGGCATTCCAAAATTCCAATCTGTCTCACCAGCACTTAGACAGCTGTACTGGCTGCCTGTCAGACAAAGAGTCATCTTTAAAGCTCTTTGCATCACATTTAAGTTCTTACATGGTATAGGACCAGACTACCTGAAGAAAGAATTTAAGTGGCACTCCCCCAAGAGGACCCTAAGATCCTTGACTGCAAAGAATGTCTCTATCTCAAGACTGAAGTTAGCCTCCTCGGTAGGCAGAAGCTTTGTCAACAGTGCCTCCAAGACGTTGAATGCCCTACCTCTCTATCTAAAAGCCATCAACAATCTACTCCTCTTCAGGAAAATTCTAAAAACTTTTCTCTTCAAACATTAATTGTCTCTGGGCTGGAAGTTATTAGGTTTCAGTTAAGCTAGCGCCAAGACACATTCGGGTATACATGTGCTGAAGAAATTAATTTAACATAACATAACATTTGTTGTTGATTTATGTGGTGTGGAATGGAAATGTGTGGAGTTCAATTGTGTGGCATGGAACTGTGCTGGAATGGAAATGTGTGGAGTTCAATTGTGTGGCATGGAACTGTGCTGCATTAAGTGAAATTATGTTGAGGGAAATTATGTGGCATGGTGTGGAGTGTATTTATGTGGATTGTTGCTTTATGGCACAGAGTGGAATAATGTGGGGTGTATTTATGTGGTATTGAGAACAGTGTAATTATGTGGAGCTGAAAAACATTTTAAAAGGCCATAAATTCCATAAAATTGCCCATCAGTGTCCAAATCCTGTACGCTTGTTACTGTAATTCCTTGCTGTCGCTATTTCTTTTTTTTAACTAGACCATTTATAAAAATTCCAATGCACACTTTCATACTGTTTTGCAGAGTAGCAAGACCAGTTGTAGAATGGTGTGCTGCACAGGGACGACCCCCTGTCCTCTTCAATCTTTTGTGACACTGCTCTCTAAAGGGGGGAGAATGCTAAGCTGTACAGCTGCAGACTGATGTAACGCTTTGTTGTCAAAGGCGTGGTTTTTTTTTTCTGGTCAAGGAGAGGCTCAGTGCCACTTGCCGCCGTAGAACCTTCACAGCCGGTGTTGTGAGATTGAGCTTGGCTTTACAGCGAATTCTGGAGAACAATTATGGCCTACTTTTGTTGACTGCAAGCCCTATCCTCCAACCCATGGAAAAAGAGGCACAACAGGGAAGAGGCGCATGTTCAAACGGATGGAGGGTTGAAATGTGTTTCATGGATGGCAGTTCATCCGAAATATTATTCAAACAAAACTGGAACTGCATCACCACAATTTGCTAACAATCAGCCAATTAAAGAAAAAAACAGCTAATTGCAGGTTTAAACAAGACTAGGGCAATGGCTCATTTATTCTTGTGCTCTGAAGCTACCGAAGCACATTACAAAAGCCCAAACTAAGTCCAAAACTTCAGAGAGTGTCCAGTTTCACAAAGACAGGTGCAGGGTTTGCTTGGCATTCCTTAGAGCAGACAGTCTAGGGAAAGTGGTGGTTTGGATTAACCAGCTCAGTGCCAACACTCGACACATTACGTAATACAGCTGATTTTGGAAGTCAAATAAATAAATGAATAAATAAGGCTCATATCAAATGCTATCAGCTCATGTAATAGGCAGGCCAGCCAGCGTCTCCGGTGCCTGCATTTAAAAAAAACAAAAATTAGGAGATAGAGCGAGTGATAGGGTTTATAAAATACTCGAAGAGTGTATTTGGTTAACATGTGGAAACTTTGATATTAATATGGCACATTATGGCCTGGCACTGAGAGGTACTTGTTCAAAGTGATAGTTTTTGGAAAAAAAATGTAAAAGTGCAAAGAACCCTTGCAGTCTCGAAGGTTCAGGACAGGAGGAGAGGACGTGGCTTTATGGGCAGAGATAACTACTATGGAGCTGGGAAGCCGGGTTCGAGTTTCGGCATAGGCACAACATCCTGTGATCTTGGGAAAATCACTTAATCTCCCTTTTCCAACAAAAACGAACATGTCCTTGTGTAATGTAACTGGCGCTCACGTAAAACGCTCTAATAGTACATTCGGGTAGTGTTCGCACTAAAAAGAGAGAGATGGAGCGAATTAACTGAAAACACAAGCACTGTATAGAGTGCTCCAAGGCAAAGAAAAAAAGTAGTTCCCAAAAAGGAGTCAGTGGATGTTTACAAGTACAATGCTCTGGGAGGAGGGCCAAACACATGCGATGGACAAATGGGAACAAAGGATTTGAGAGTGACGATGGGTCAAGCAAATGGAAAGCCTATGGGCGGGCTGAAGCACACAGATAGAACACTACACATCTCTTCGAGACAGCGCATGCGCTGTCTAGCCTAAACCTAAAAAGGGAGAGTGATCACGTCACTTCAAAAGGAGGTGCTGAATTGGCATTTTTTATCCAACTTGGAGAGAGAGTATAAAGTGCTAGGGTATTGCCACAATTCCAGAGGCCACATGTGAACTATGGGGTCCAGGTTTGAAAATTATATCTGAAATGTCGTGTCCATTTCTGTAGACCATGACCGGGGTATTATATCTAGCGCTGGGATACTTATTTGAAGTTTTCAGCCCTGTTCTGCAGGGGCAACTATGGAATGTTGTGTTCAGTTTTAGAGGCATGCTCTGAAGTGTCGTTTCTAGTTCTGGAGATACCGCTTACAGCACTGATAAGAGCGTCCAGAGCACAGTATTTTGGGTTGGTGGGGGGCTGTCGAAGATGGGGTTTCAAACACATGAAATATAGATACTTGAAAATACTTGGAATACTTGAAAAACATGCAATAACGCTTTATATGTAAGAACTGTTAAGTATTTTTGAGTTTTGTGTGTGCAGCCAGTTGCCTTATCTTGGCAAACAGAGGAAAATGAGGTACATCATTGATAATCTTGATGCAGAGGCTGCAGAAAATTAGTCTATACTTAAAGTCGTTGTTTCAAAACTTTACCATTATCCACCTGCCTCCTCATTGCACCAACCAAATCACCAATCAATAAAAGGGAGAAATTCAACCAATCAACAACTTTTTAGACAATAGAAAGTTAAAACATGGACAGAAAAGATAGACTTTATGATGGAATTCCTCCACAAAATTGGCTGAATAGGAGTGAAGAAGACAAAATAAGGAGGGGGCAGATGAGATGAGGACGTTGAGATGAAGAGGGGAAGAGGTTGAGATGAATTTAGGGTTTGCTGGTTACTTGAATTGTACTATACTTCCAGGGCTCGATGGAGAACAAAAAGAATCCCGGTAAATTTTCCCAAACCAGCCCTCGCATTTCATCTAGCGAGCTTGTGCAGCAAGCAAATCTGACCACTACAAAGGGCATTTGGGAGGCCCTCCCCCAAGACATTTTTTGGAGAAAAAAAATCAAATATGGCCGGTTTTAGAACAAATGTTTTGTTATAGAACTTTGTCTAATCATTGAATGGATGTATGGAGCTTGGAGACATGGCTGCATGGTTCTGAGAAAGAATGAATAACTGTATGAGTGAGAAGTGGGTGGATGAATTAATTCAAGAATAGATTGCAATAAATACGTTTAGCTAAGTGGAGCAAATGGTCTACATTCACTTACCAAGGATGGTTGCACTGGTTTTCATTTTAGTTTCTTCATTAAAACATCACTCTCCTCAAACACTACCACCACTAATCCTTATAAAACATGCCTGGATGTATTTAACACAATGCACTGATTTACTGCCTCAAGGAATTAAAGATAAAGCATTAAACTTTGATCTAAAATGGGAGAGAGAAAGAGATAAACAAGTAGTGGCCAAGTTGTCCAATGCTGAACCAGGAAACCTTGTATCAGTCTTGGTTTCCACTTGACCATACTGTGTGATACTAGACAATTACTTTTCTTCACAGTGCCACCTTTCCCTTCATTAACACATGAGAGCACCTCTAAATACATCATTTCAGGGTGTGCGCTGCACAAAAACAAAGGCTCTAATGCTACTCCATTTTTAGCAATACCCTAGGCCACATATAGGGGGCAAAAGACAACTGATTAACCTCTTAGTTCACTCATTGCATCGTCGTCAGGCTAGTGGCAGAGAGGCATGAATATTTCTAAGTTCATGATTACCACTCAATGTAATGGTGTAATTTAATATACTAAACTGAAATGTGTGTGCAATGGTAACATTATACGGAAATACACTGGTTTGAATTTTAAAGTGTCTTGATCATATTTGTACTGGATTCCCTGAGCCAAGCAACAGAAGACCCCTTGCCACCCTTCCTCCTGAATGATCTTCTTGCTGTGACCCTGCAAAAGACAGGAACCAAACAAATGCAAAAACAAATGGTTAAAAGTGAGAATGGTCTGGAAGGCACGCTTTAGAGCCATTTGTTTTGCATGTTTTTGTAAAGCACCGAAGCGCTGCTGGCAGGAAACACTGCCAGCCTGGCCCCCAACAACACAACCGGCCCCCACCAGCAGTGAAAACAGCCAACATCCTGCACGCCCACTGTGAAAATGCCCGGTACATCCAGTCTGAGCCTGTATGTTTCACTTTTAAGTCTGTTGAAAGTACAGAGTGAGGAAGGAAGAGAAGAAAAAGGACAGCCAGGACAGGGGAAATGATTGAAATGGGGACTCTGTCTTGTGGATGAAGTGGTCGACCCAAAAAAGATAGTATATCATAGGGTGATGCAAAAATGCATTTGAGTATATGGCATTACTGTCTTCTCAGCATCTAGGAAGGGAGCAAGAAAGGAAAGGAGGGAGGGAACAGGATAAACAATGAAGTATAAGTGAGGGAGAAGAGTAGCAGTTAGCGCAAAGGTGCATTTTTGGATGGATTCTGAAGGTGGATTGCACATGTACTCTTTGGAACTAAGAACTTTGAAGCCTGTAGCACAGGGCGTAGGTGAATGCAATGGTTTATGACCAAGCACAGAAGTAAGTCATACAAGGATAGTTCAGATATTCGAAAGAAAAAGTCTGGGACACTGTTGTATCTATCTTGTGTCCTAGCTGCAGCTGGTTGCCATCTCCACTGGATTCTGGAGTGTGGAATCCAGGGGACAGAGAGCAGGCAGTTGCTGATGAGGAAGGACCTTTGGGGTTGTTGTACCTTGAGAATAAACTTGTCTAACCTACTCTACGTGGCCCCTGTATACTTGAAAGTGGCGACGAGGATGGGATGTACCCCAAGAGTGCTGCTGGAACAACACGTTCAATTTGATTCGTGAAGGAGCTCAACAACCCCTTAGTCGTGGTGCATTTCGACGTTTTTGTGAAATATTCTTCCACGAAGGATCTTCCCGCTGACTGCTGTGTGTCCCCGTCTATTTCAACTTTATTCTTTGAGGTAGGAGTGCTTTGGGGAGCCTGCTGGATTATTATTTAATTTTGAATTGAATGCTCGAGACCGAGCCGGTTTCAACGCGTGCCACCATACCCATACCTGTCTGCTGAGCAGCGTCGTCGTCGTTCCGTGGTTGTCTGAGCACACAGTGTGGGCTGTGTGTCACCATGGTAACCTCTGCTAGCCATGTCCTTGTTACGGCCGCGCAGTGACGTGAGAGATCAGCAAGATGGTGACGCGTCCAGTGCATCGTGCGAACTGCACGGCAAGGAAGCGTCCAGTGGTTGCTTAGAGATGCTCTGCTGTGCCGACGGAACTTAGAGACACCAGAAGTACCCTATGCTTGCCTGGTAGTTATTTTAGGGCATTCTGCTGTGCCGACGGATCCGAGAGCACTGAGGAGGCAGTCTGCGGAATTGCAAGTGGTTGGGGCACTGAGTGAACATTCGTCGATTGTCATACTGATTTTCAAAGCAAGTTCAGGTAATATCATTGCTGTTGGGGAAGCGGTCCACAGCAAATTCACTGTTTGCAGAGACTACGCTGTCTACTTCATTTATTTTAATTTATTGTGTTGCCAAGCAGGAGATTTGTAAAAAGTTACACTAACTTACAGATTCTATAGTGACTAGTTTATTTGAAAGCTTGTGGAGACTACGGTATCTACTTTAGTTATTTTAATTCATTGTGTTGCCAAGCTTATGCATAAGAAGTCACACTATTCTACAGAGTCTATGGTGACTACTTTATTTATTTTAACTTATTGTGTTGCCATAGCAGCGATACATTGTAGGAAGTGACTATTGCGTAATAACATAGTGGGGAGTATTCATACGCATATTCTTGTTGGGGTTACATTATAGAAGGAAATAATGGATACCACATCAGTTTTAGCCCCGCCCAAATTTTTACAGAATCCCGGTGTTCCGTCCATGGTGTGGGAGGATTGGCAGGAATCGTTTGAGACTTACCTAGAAGCAATAGGAGGAGAAACTTTTGTAGCATCTCGGAATTTAGCCTTATTAAAACATAATCTAGGTGTTGAAGGTAGGAAGGTATTGAAAACCTTACCCAAACCTATACGTGCAAATTCGACCAATCGCGAAGGTGAGGGTGAAGAGGAGGGTTCAAATTCAGAAGAAGCAGTAATTGATGAGTATTTGGAGGCTTTAAAAGCTTTAGAGGACAATTATGGGGAAAAAACAGCATAGTAGTTGAAAGACACAAGTTTTTTTCTAGAGCACAGTTGCCTGGCGAAACGGTGGAGCAATATATTGCTGTATTAAGAACTTTAGCTGCCTCATACAGATTCAGGGATCTCCAGGAAGAAATAATCAAGGACCAATTCATCAATAGAACCAATCCATGAGAGATTATTGGAATTAAAGTATCCCTCATTACAGAAAACCATTGTCAAAGAACTTAATAGTGAACAAGGGAAGGAGAAAAGTGATGCTAGTGTTGTCAATGCTATTCGCAAAACCAAGAGTGTGGGCGAGGGTGCGAAAGTTCAGGTTCGACCGAAATTTCCTAGTAAAAGGGCGTCATCCAGTAATAACAGACAAATTTGTTTTAGGTGTGGAAGTTTAAGACATACCGCCGAAGCTATAAGGTGCCCAGCTGCTAAAGCCACCCATTTCAAATGTAAGAAACTTGGTCATTTTTTAAAAATGTGTAGGTCTGGGAACAGTGAAGGTTGGAATCGGTCCGTGAATATGGTGAGAGGCAATGATGGCGCATCGTCAGAGAACGAGAGTGACAGTGATGTGGAAGTGTTAGTAATATGGGAGAATGAGGTGGTTGAAGTGTCTGAAAAGTATCATCCTCCCAAATGTGTTTTATCATTGAACCAAGTCAAGGTATCATTGTGGGCTGATTCATGTTCTCCGTACACCATAATTAATAAAAACGTATGGGAATCTACAGGCAAGTGCAACCTATTGCCACGGATATTGAGCCTGGGGGGTACTGTGGTATCAAACTTCCATTGTTGTTTATGTGCCACATTTTGTTCAAAGATAGGAGCACACAAGCTAAGCTGTATGTTGTAGAAAAAGGCAGAGCTCTGCTTGGTTGGAAGGAGCAAAAATATTTAGGTATTATACTTGATCCCAATCACCCGGATCAGGCTCTACTAACACAAGACCTTGAGAAGTCTAAGTGGCACACGAAAAATCCGGATTTGTTTAGCACAAAACTAGGATGTTTAAACAAATTCGAACACCGGATTGTGTTAAAGGCAAATTGTAATCCCGTGGTTCAGAAGGTCAGGAATGTGCCATTTGCTTTGCGACCGCAACTCAGGCAAGAATTGGACAGATTATGTGATGCCAAAGTAATCAAACTCATAGAGGCATAGGAATGGTTAAGTCCGATTGTTTTGGCACGCAAATCGAATGGGAAGTTGCGCATGTGTGTGGACTTGAGAGACTTGAACAGCAATATCTGGGTTGATCGCCACCCATTACCACGTATTAATGAAATGGTGGCTAGTGTCAAAAATGCTAAGTACTTTTCGTCCTTTGACCTTTCCAACGTGTACCATCAGGTGAGACTACATCCTGATTCTCGACATCTGACGTCATTCATAGCACCTGAGGGTGCGTTCCAATTCTTACGAATGCCTTTTGGATTAGCTTCCGCTTCTGTGATTTTTCAGAGACTAACGAACAGTGTTTTGAAGGGGGTTGACAACATGATGGTGTTTCAGGATGACATTTTAGTTTGGGGTGACAACAGATATAATCATGATTCTGTATTTAACAATGTTTTGATGAAATTACAACATGCAGGATTAACAGTGAGCGCTGAAAAGTGCTAATTTGGTGTAAGACAAATTGATTATTTAGAATACACACTTTCTAGGGATGGTGTTAAACCATAAAAAAATGTACTCAAGGCCATTAAAAATGCTCCAGCACCATCAGACAAGGAACAGAAACGCTCTTTCCTGGGGCTAGTAGAGTATTATTCAAAATTTGTGCAACATTTTGCAACTAAAGTACACAATTTAAGGCTTTTGATGAAGAAAGGTACATCATTTGTATGGATTCAGGAATGTCAGACAGCTTTTGATAGTATAAAAGCATACATAACTAAGGCGGTGGCTCTCAAACCTTATGATCCTCACAAGTCCATTGTGGTTGTGGATGCCAGTGCGTACGGTCTGGGGGCAGTTGTCATGCAAAGGAAAGATGAAAGAGAATGGGTGGTAGCTTTCGCTTCACGAACACTCAAGGGGGCAGAAGCTACTTACTCCGTCATTGAAAAAGAGGCCCTAGCTTGTTGGTGGGGTGTCAATTATTTTAAGACATACATATGGGGAATGAATTTCGAGTTGAGAACCGATCATAGACCCTTAATTGACATTTTCACCACAAAGAGTGCTGTGAATGCTACACCCAGGATAGCAAAATGGTTGTATCGATTGCAGGAGTATGATTTTCGGTTGAAATATGTGCCGGGTCTCAAAAACATCAATGCTGATTGCTTATCTCATTTGCCCTTATCAGGACATGTGGAAGATGATGTTAGGGAGGAGGAAGAAGAAAGGCTGGTGGCTACAGTGGATGAGTCATGCAAGGGTGCTGTGAGCGAGGAAGAGTGGAAACAGGCAGTTTTGCAGGACGCAACTTTGCAATAATTAATCTCGTGTTTATCTGATAGTAGTAGACCAAGCTCGCTGATTAAAAAGGAACTGTCTGAGTACAGAATGGTAAGGACAGAATTATCAGTTGAGAGTGGTGTTGTCAGGAGAGTGGACAAGTTAGTTGTACCAGTTGCTCTACGCACCAGATTATTGGAATTACTGCATGAAGGACACAATGGTATGCCTGGCATGAAGAGGAGAGCTAAGTGTGATTTCTGGTGGCCTGGCATGGATATTGACATAGAGAGATGTGTGCGCAATTGTGTAGCATGTATGTGTAGTGACAAATCTCACAAGTCTCAAGAAACCACCATTTGCCTACCAGTTTGCCCGACAAGCCTTGGCAAAAGCTTGCTATGGGCATTTGTGGGCCGTTCAGTGCCAGAGGTATCGAAAACAAGTATGCCATAGTCATGATGGACTATTTTACTTAATGGCCCGAAGTTGCGTTTCTGAGGGAGACTAAATCATCCAACGTGATAGACTTTTGCGAGGAGGTGTTTTATAGAGAGGGTTATCCGGAGAGCGTCATGACTGACAATGGTCCGCAGTTTCTTGCTGGAGATTTTGGCAAATACTTGAAGGGGGCAGGTGTGAAGCACTGTACCACTGCTGTTTACAATCCTAGGGAAAACGGCATGGTAGAAAGATTTAACCGTGTTTTGAAGGAATGTGTGCAGTTGGCTGATGCGGACGGGGTAGATTGCAAGAGCGGTGAAGGAGATGATTTGAAGTTACCGTAACACACCTCATACTGTCACTCAGGAAACTCCATTCAGCCTTCTTAAGGGCCGTCTGGCGTGCAACAAAGTGACACCGGCATGGATGTGTAGAGTGAGTTCCAGACGTGTGAGTAGGGTTGAGTTGGCACGCAGAGTACATGATTATCAAGAAAAGTACACTCACAGACACAGTGACAGAATGAGGAGTGGTGCACGCGAGTTCAGGGTAGGTGATTTGGTAAGGACGTTTGTTGTGGGAAACCAAAGAGTGGGATTGTCTAAATGGTCCAAGCCAAGGAGGTAATGAAGGCTGTTGGTAGCAGTGTCTGGTTAAATGATGGTAGGAGGTGGAATCTGCGGAAGATAACTAAGTGCAACAAGTTGGAACGTGTTGTCTGGTCGAAAGAAAAAGTCTGAGACACAATCTGCACAGGAAAGGGAGCCGTCGAGCTGGTGTAAAGACCCAAGATCTGAGAAAGAACTGCAAAGATGTTGACAGGATTGCAGTGAATGTGGCAGGTGTGACTATCAGTAGTAGGAAGGGTGAGCAGTCAGAGGCTTATTAGGGAGGTTAGTGTAGGGGTTACTCAGGCTCAAGAATCAACACCACCTAACCTGCAGTGCAAAAAGATAAACATACAGCCCTGTGCTTCCTTTTGTAGAAAAGGCAAAATCCTTATTACACAGAAAACAAAATCCCATTACACACTCAATAATGCATGAATACACGGTTCATGGGTATGAGTCTTCACAGTTTTAAGTAGGCCTCTGGGTACAACTTGTGTTTCCACCCACTGAGTTTGTCTCTCAAGCCAGGGCCCATTCAGTCTCTCACCAAGTTTGCAGTGGCAGCACTGCCCATGTTCGGCCCTACCACAGCAGAGTGATCTTACCAGCAGAAGATGCATCCAGGTGGCATGGGGCAGTCTTCTCTGAGACTGTGTGGTGGCCAGCCATGCGTCACTCGAGAAATCAGGGCAGGAGCAGAGGCATTTGTTGGGGCTCTCTTCCTGGAAATGGGCTGCAGATCACAGCTCACACCTGCATGCCAGTGGGTAATTGACTAATGGTGCAGCTCACTCCAATAATCCAGTGAGTACTTGCCACTTCTTTTTGAGAGTGGTGGCCACACTCTCACAGATGATTCTTCAGCATGGCAGAAGCTAGGTTATATTCTTTGGCACACAGTGCCTCGAAGCAACAACCTCGAATCTTCATGAGCAGCCCTCAGGGCAGCTCTAAGGTCACTTAATCTCGAGGACTGGTCCAACTCAATAACACACTTGGGGGTGTTGTGGCCATGAAATTCTTTTGTGGGGCACACAAGCTACCAGCAGGCATTTATTCCAGCTTCAGTCGGGCCTATCACACAGGCACACTGCACTCGGTGTCTAGCGGCTCCTATGGGGATAACTGACGCACAAGTTACTAACTTGTGTAACGATATATCTGTAAGAGACAGTAGTTAGAGACAGATTCCTTACCTTAGAATATCCCCAGGCGTCAGGCTGGATCCGGAAAGTTTTGCGTAGCAGTACCCTTGCGCGTCGGTAGGCGGCGTCGTGCGGCTCCGCGTCCGTCGTCGGTGTCGGGATCGCCGGAATGACATCGCGGGCAGTACTTAGACGCCGCCCCTGCGCGCTGACGTCAGTTCTGTACACGACTTTCCGCGCCAGGAACGCAGAGCCATGCAAGAAGCTGACATTGGTGTCTGAAAAATACTAGGGCCCTGAAAGGGATGTCCTTAACCCTAGAAATCAGTTCGCAGAACGGGGAGGATGGGTGGGGCGGTAAGGAATCTGTCACTAACTACTGTCTCTTACAGATATATCGTTACACAAGTTAGTAACTTGTGCATCTGAAAGAGACACGTTAGTGACAGATTCCTTACCTTAGAATAGATACCCCAGCAATACCAACCCCGGAGGTGGGTCTGCGAACAAAGATCAGACAAGGAAGTCTCGGAGGACAGAACGGCCAAAGAAGCCGTCTCTCCGGACTTGGCTGTCAAGGCAGTAATGCTTGGTAAACGTGTGCAACGAGGCCCACGTAGCTGCCTGACAAATGTCCTGCAAAGGGACACCACGTCCTAAAGCCGTGGTGACGGCTGTCGCCCTGGTGGAATGGGCACGCAACCCAACAGTGGGCTCCTTTTTAGCCAATGAATAACAGGCCTTGATACACAAGATGACCCAGCGGGAGATGGTCCGCTTGTGTACCGCCCAACCTTTTTTGGCGCCCACGTAGCCAACAAAGAGCTGGTCGTCCACCCGGAACTGTTGTGTGCGATTTAGATAAAAGGAAATCGCACGTTTTGGGTCCAGACGGTGGAGCCTCTCTTCCTCTCTAGAAGGATGCGGAGGTGGAAAGAAGGTGGGCAAAGTGATGGTCTGCCCAATGTGGAAAGCAGTAACCACCTTTGGCAAGAAGGACGGACGCGTCCTGAGAACAACCTTGTCTGGATGGACAGACAGAAAGGGAGGCTTGCAAGAAAGAGCCTGGAGCTCACTCACCCGCCGAGCGGAGGTGATAGCCACCAGAAAAGCTGTCTTCAGAGTTAGAAGATGAAGAGGACAGTTATGCAGAGGCTCAAAGGGAGCGCACATGAGAAAGGTAAGAACCATATTCAAGTCCCACTGAGGCATCACAAATGGAACAGGAGGGAAGAGGTGTGTAATGCCTTTTAGGAATCTGTTAACAACAGGGGACTTGAAAAGGGAGGGCTGATCAGGAAGCCTGAGGAAGGCCGAGATTGCACAGAGATAGCCCTTGATGGTACCCAGGGCAGAACCCTGCTGGGCCAGAGAAAGAAGGAACAGAAGAACCTCAGAAAGAGGGGCAGAAGGGGATTCACAGCCTTTGCTGTGCACCATGCCACAAATTTGTCCCACCTGCAGGCTTATACCACCTTAGTGGAGGGACGCCTGGCTGCCAGAATCACATCACAAACTTCGGGAGGCAAGTCGAAAGGAATCAACTGCCACCGCTCAATCTCCACGCAAGGAGGTGGAGACTGGACAGGTTCGGTTGGAGGACCGTCCCCTGCTGCTGCGACAGAAGATCCTCCCGAAGAGGCAGACGGATCGGGGGATCGACGCTCATACTGAGTAGCTCGGCATACCAAACTCTTCGAGCCCAGTCCGGAGCCACAAGAATGACTTGGGCCCGGTCGCGCCGAATCTTCTTCAACACTCTGGGTAGAAGTGGTATAGGCGGAAAGGCGTACAACAGACCGCAACTCCACTCGCGACAAAAAGCGTCGCCGAGCGAGTGCCGCCTTGGAAATTCCAACGCGCAGAACTGATGACATTGCGCGTTCTCTTCGGTGGCGAATAGATCTAACCAAGGCTCTCCCCACTGTAGAAAGAGTCCTTGCGCCACTTCCGAGTGAAGACGCCATTCGTGATCCATCATGCACCTGCGGCTGAGCTCGTCCGCCCTGGCGTTCAGGGAACCTGCCAGGTGTTGAACCATCAGGAATATGCCCTGATGTTCCAGCCATGTCCAGAGGCGCAGAGCCTCCTGACATAGGATCCACGACCCCACCCCGCCCTGTTTGTTGCAGTACCACATGGCGGTGGTGTTGTCTGTGAACACCTGCACTACCTTCCCTTTGACAGAGGGAAGGAATGCTTTGAGTGCAAGTCGGATCGCCCGGAGCTCCAGAAGGTTGATATGGAGCCGGGTCTCCGCCGGAGACCAGAGGCCTCTGATCTCCGACTCTCCCATGTGACCACCCCATCCCAGAAGGGACGCGTCCATCACAACTGTGTGCTCTGGCTGGGGAAGGGAGAGGGATCTGCCCAAGACCCATTGCCGGTTCGAGAGCCACCACTGCAACTGTTTTGCAGTCCCCTCCGAGATCTGGACGTGATCGGACAGGTTGCCCTGATGCTGCGCCCACTGGAACTTCAGGTCCCACTCCAGAGCCCGCATATGCCATCTGGCATGATCGACCAGCAGGATGCAGGAGGCCATGAGGCCCAGCAGCCTCAGGGTCATCCATACCGAAACCCAGGATAGAGGCCGAAAGATCGGAATCATAGCCTGAATATCCCGGACTCGCCGTTCGGGGGAATAGACCCAAAACTGCGTCGTGTCCAGAACTGCTCCGATGAAAAGGAGCTGTGGAGAAGGAATCAGGTGCGACTTCGGCACGTTGATGGAGAACCCCAGCGAGTGCAGGAGCTCGGCCGTAGTCTGGAGGTGGGAGACGACTGCCTGGGACGAGCCCGCCTTCAGCAGGCAGTCGTCGAGGTAGGGGAAGACTGGAACCCATGCCCGGCGCAGATGAGCTGCGACCACCACCATCACTTTTGTGAACACCCGAGGGGCGCTTGTAAGGCCAAAGGGGAGCACTAAAACTGAAAATGCTCGTGGCCTACCGTGAACCGCAGGTAACGCCGGTGAGCCGGCAGGACGGGAATGTGGAAATAAGCATCCTGCAAGTCCAACGCTACCATCCAGTCTCCAATGTCGAGGGCAGTCAAGACCTGAGCTAGGGTGAGCATCTTGAACTTCTCCTTCCGGAGGAAGCCATTGACGTTCCGGAGGTCCAAGATAGGACGCATGTCCTCCTTGTCCTTTTTGGGCACCAGAAAGTAGTGGGAGTAACAACCACGCCCTACTTCTGGGATCGAAACGCGTTTGATGGCCCTCTTGGCCAAGAGGGCCGCAACTTCCTTCTGAAGAAGCACCAAGTGATCCCCTGACATGCGGTGGCATTGAGGTGGCATGGCTGGGGGAGTGGTCACGAAGGGGAGGGAGTAGCCCCTTCGGACAACTTGTCCGAGGTGATGGCACGCCAGTGGGGAAGGTGATGGCGGACCCTGCCCCCTACTGGCGTGCTGTGGACCTGAAAGGAAGGACTAGGAGGGCTTGGAGGCCGCGGACGGGATGGGGGTGGTGGCCTGACCCGCACGCTGGTTACCCGACCCGCCTCGGCGGGAGCCACGTCCTCGGCCACGCGAAGACGCCTGCTGCGCGGGCCGGTGGCTGGGCAGTGGACGTGACTGGGCGCCCCTTCCGTGGCCACGAAAGGGGCAAAAAGCAGACTGTTGCGGAGGGCGCACAGCAGAAAGGCCCAGGGACTTGGCTGTAGCCCGTGAGTCCTTAAAGCGCTCCAGCGCATGGTCTGCCTTGTTGCCGAAAAGGCCGACACCATCAAAGGGCATGTCCATAAGAGTGTTTTGGACATCACCCGAGAAACCAGTGGTTCTCAGCCAGGCGTGGCGGCGCAGCGCCACTGTCGTCGCAAGCGATCTGCCCAGCGAGTCGGCGGTATCTAGGCCACATCTGATGGTATACTTTGCCGCATCTCTTCCTTCCGCAATGGCACGGGAAAGCAGTGTCTGGACCTCCTCAGAACACTGGGGCAGAACCTGCGCCACCGAATCCCACAAACAGTGGGAATATCGGCCCAAGAGGCAAGTGGTGTTGACAGACCGCAAGCCAGCACTGGAGGAAGTAAAAACCTTCTTCCCAAGTTGATCCAGTTTTTTGGATTCCCTATCCGGGGGAGCGGTAGGGAAGGCGCTCTGGGAAGCAGAGGCTTGGACAACCAAGCTCTCAGGGGTGGGGTGTTGGGAGAGAAACATGGGGTCGCCCGGAGCAGGGCGATGGCGTTGGGCTACGTTCCTATCCACAGGAGCCCCTGTGGTGGGCTTGGACCAGGTGCCCAAAAGAACGTCAGAAAGTGCCTCGTTGAAAGGCAGCAGTGGCTCCGAGGAGGTAGCCGCCGGCTGAAGCACTTCCGTCAGGATGTTAGTCCTGACAGCCACTGTAGGTAACTGGAGGTGTAAAGCCTCAGCTGCCCTACGCAACACCGTTGCAAAGTTTGCTCCCTCCTCCGTTGCCACAGAAGGAGGAGACAGCATGCCAGAGTCAGGAGAGGTGTCCAGTCCACTGGCATCCCCAAGTTCCTCAGCCCAGTCCTGATCGAACTCACATTGGGCAGTGAGAGGGTCCTCAGACCCCTCCCAGTCCTCTTCGTCCTCCAAAGCAGGTTCAAAGTAAGGAGGAGGGACATGCGGGACCCAAGGCCGCATCGGTGCCGGGGCCGGCGTCGACCGACGCCGGTCTGGCGCCGGGTCCGGAGAGAACCGGGGTACGACGCCGCCCGGAGCCCCGGGCGGCACCGGGAACGGCACTGGTGAAATCGGCGCCGGTGGAGGTGTCGTCAGGTCAACCGGCGTCGATGGGGGTTGCGGCAACGCCGGAGCCGGGGTCGAGGCCGGAGCCGGGACCGTGGCTGGCGTCGCTGGCGGCACCGGGACCAGAGTCACCGGCGGCGCCGTAGGCACCCAAGAAGGGCCCGCGGGGCCCGAAGGCGCACCGGGGGGACCTTGAGGCCTGAAGAGGCGGGCAATGGCCGACAGGAACTCCTGTATTTCGGCCTGAGTCGCCGCCGAACCCGGATAAGGCGGGTAATGCGACGGCGGCTCCACAGGCACTCCCGGAGCCGCTGGGACGGTGCCGACAGGACCCTCAGCCGAGTCGCGAGACCGGCGAGGGGAAGTCGTCGAGCGATGACGCTTCTTCGACTTCTTGTGCTTTGACTTACCGGAGGAGTGCAAAGTCTTGGACCCCGACGACCGATGAGGACTCCACGACCGGCCCCTCGACCTCTCACGTGACCAGGGCTTGGGTTGGCGCGGAGCCGACTGCCGGACCTCGAGGAGCTTTCGAGACCGCTCTCGCAAAGCCTTCGGATGCAAGGCCCGGCAGTCGGGGCACGACTTGGAGTCGTGGTCGCGTCCGAGGCAGTAGAGACAGTCTCGATGCGGGTCCGTGATCGACATCATCCGACCACAGGCGTCGCATGGCTTGAAGCCGGGCATCCCTACTGACACCGTCGGAGTCGAACGACTCGAGAAAAAACAGTGATAAAAATCACAAAAAACTTAGTCAAAAAATGACTAGGGCACTGCTCTTCCCGGACCTGCGCTTACTGGCGCGGAAAAAGAAGAACTGACGTCGGCGCGCAGGGGCGGCGTCTAAGTACTGCCCGCGACGTCATTCCGGCGATCCCGACGACGGACGCGGAGCCGCACGACGCCGCCTACCGACGTGCAAGGGTACTGCTACGCAAAACTTTCCGGATCCAGCCTGACGCCTGGGGATATTCTAAGGTAAGGAATCTGTCACTAACGTGTCTCTTTCAGATATACATTTCACTGCCCAATCTGGCAGTACCTTGAGTTTTTTTGCACACTTACTTAGCAAGTCTCTGTCAGATGGAACCTGTGCCAGGCATAATTACACAATTACAGCCGTCTCTTACATGCTTTTCTTGTCCTGAAAAATTGGTGCCTCCTTCCCTTTCTCACAGGCAGGATATCTTGGCATCAAGGACAGTGCAGTAATTCCTCCAAAGGCAAGCCCATCTGCACATGCCTGCTCCTCAACACCCGCTCACTCACCAAACACACCACGGAGTTCTGGGGCCTGCTCTACAACCACTCACCAGACTTACTGTTCCTCACAGAGACCTGGCTGAACCCACATCTGTCCCTGACATCATCACAGCTATGCCCCCAGGTAACAAGATAGCCAGGCAGGACAGATAGCACAAGCCAGGAAATGAATCACCATCAACTTCAAGGATGCCATCAGCTGCACCACCTCCACAGATACTTCTGACAGCAACATGGAACACATGTCATGCAAACTTCACATCACAGCCAAATTCACCCTGAGTGGTACTCTCATCTACAGCCCACCAAGGCCAGTCACCAACTTCACTGACACCATCACAGACTTCGTTGCACCCCTCATCCTTGACACTTTGAAGACCGAGCCGACCCTAACCCAACAGCACTACTGGAGGAGCTCGGGAACATAGGTCTCATCCAACGAGAGAAAGGACCCACTCACCCTGCCAGGCACCACCTGGATCTGATATTCATCTCCCTTGACAACATCTCCGTAGACGAGCCCACACCAGTCACCTGGACGGACCACACCCTCATCAAGTTCAGCATTCCTGTCCCAAGCCAACACATACCTGAAATCAACCAGCCAGGCTGTTGAAACTGGATTAACATCCCAAAGAAACACAGGACCACCGAACTCACAGTCAACCGGCCTGAACACAGCACCAGCCTATACTAATACATTAGCAACTTCACGAATTTGATAACAACCTGCATGACACCCTGCTTCCTTTTAAGCACAATAAAGCAACCAGATCCACACCCCAGGCCACTTGGACAACAGAGAAACTCAGGATGACGAAGAGCCACTGGAAACAACTGGAGCGCAGATGGAGAATGAGCAAAGATCACCTTCAAATCCATCCTCAGATGCTACCACCAACAGATCCGGACCACCAAGTGCACCAAGCAGAGCGCATCAAAGTCAACATCAACAGCAGCAAACAGATGAGCATCATTATGAAAGACTTCACCTTACCAGGGGCTACCTCCAACACCATCATCCCCTCACCAGACCACTGCAACAAGCTGTTTTGCAGAAAATAATCCTTTATGTACAAAAATTTCAACCCTCCACCAGACCCGGCAGACCTAGCAACACGCCTTCCTGTTTCATCCACCAAAACAACTACAACCACATGGCTCACCATCACCATGGACAAGAGTGCTGCTACCATGCAGTCCATACACTCCAGGACCTCTTCGGACCCTTGAACCCATCACGCCTTCAAAGGGTTGCTGCCCATCACCAGTATACTCTCACCTATCCTGAACACCTCCATCTCATCGAACACCTTCCCAGGCACATAGAAACATGCCACTCTCCTTCCTCTGCTCAACAAACCCTCCATGCACCTATCAAAGCTCGCTAACTACTGACCAATGTCCCTACTACCATACCTGGCCAAAGTCCTAGAGAAACTGGTCATCAGACACCTCACTGACTATCTCAGTGACCATCACAACATCACACAGTCCAACTTCAGACCCAACCACAGCACAGAAAGAGCCCTGATTTCAGTGACAGACGAGATCCACATTACATGATCCTGGACAGAGAAGACACGGCCAGCCTTGAGTTTCCGACAAATGTATTGGGATCCTTTTCCCTGAAGAGCTTGATAGGTTAAGTAGCAGATTTTGAAGACAACTTTTTTTTCACTGGCAACCAGGTATAAGATGGTAGATGAAGAGCTGAGGGCGTTCTGGGAGGCTCGTTACAGATCAGCCTTGCGGCTGTGTTTTGCATAACTTATAGTTTAGCTATTAAGGACTCGTTGACAGAAGCCAGTAGCGCATTTCTGTAATTTAACCGAATTACCACAAGGGCCTGTACCAAGGTCTTTCTGGCTGTCAGAGGAAGAAATGGCAGGGCTTTCTTTAGCAGGCGTAATGTAGAAAAGCTAATGCCTGTGGAGGATAGAACCTGTTCCCTCACATTTAGTTCCTGGTCTACCTTAACTCGGAGGTTCTTTGCTACCTTACTGGGAGAAGGGGTCTTGCCTAGCTCCAGAGGCCACCAGTCTGAGGTCCACAGGTCTTTGGTTTTCCCAAACAGAATAATTTCTGTTTTGCCTGGATTCAGCTGGAGAAAGTTATCCAGCATCCACCCAGCAATTGCCTTCCTACCGGCCTTGAAGTGAGCCTTCGCTTTGTCAATGTCTCCATCAAGAGAGATGACCAACTGTGTATCATTTGTGTAAGACACAGTATCAAACCCGTAGGCTTTAATGACTTTAGCTAGGGGTGCCACATAAATGTTAAACAAAGTAGGGCTCAAACATAACCCCTGTGGTACCGTTTATCAACTTGCCTGGGTTCGGATTTAAAAGGTACCAGTGATATGCACTTCCTTCTATCTTTCAGGAAGTCCTGAAACCAGGTTAGGGCAGACCCCATAATCCCAATATCTTGTAGTCTTAGGAGTAGCTTGGCATGGGACACCGTATCAAATGCAGCAGATAGGTCTATGAGCAAGAGCATGGCTGGGAAGTCAGCATCCAGTGAGCACCTAATTATGTCAGTTACGGCAACCAAGGCTGATTTGGTGCTATGCTTGGCTCTAACATCTGATTGTGAGGGGTCCAAGATCTGGTTAGCTTCAAGATACTTAGTCAGCTGTTTGTTGATTAAACCTTCAAGCAGCTTAGCTAAGAGAGGGAGTAAAGAAATTGGTCTGTAATTCAAGAGGATTAATGGATCCAAGTTGTTCTTTTTTTAATTGGTATAGTATGTACTGATTTCCATGCTGGAGGGATAATACCTGACTCCATCAAGGTGTTGAATAACAGACTTACAGCAGGGGGAAGCTGGCTAGCCAGCAGGGCTATAATCCTGGGCAGACATGGGTCCGTTGGAGATCCAGACTTTGCTCTTTCAAGCACCTGCTGAATTTGCTCCATGGTAAAGGTTTGTAAGCTGTCCAGCCTTTAGCCAGCCCCTCAACTTAGGGCAAAGGCTGTCATTAAGCTGTGTGCTGAATTAAGGTGGAATAGTCGGAAATGCTTGATAGATTAAATTGATCTTCTCCTCAAAGTTATCTGCAAGAAAGTCGCATAATTCCTGCGACCCTAAAAGTGGCTGTGTACAAGCATGTGGATGGATAAATTCCTTAAGTGTTTTAGACAATTCTTTAGAGGAATTGCCCGCTAGATCGATTTGCTTGCTGATGTACAGTCTATGCGCCTTTTTGATATTTCGATGGCATGCAGCGAGAGCTGTCTTATAAACGTCTTTATCATCTGCGCCATAGCTTCGGCGCCAGCGGCTCTCTAATTTCTTGCCGAGAGCTTTCCCCGCTTTGAGCTCTGCAGTGTACCAGGGTACAAGAGGTCTAAGCATAGTGTTAGACTGGGTTTTTAAAGGCGCAACACTGTCAAAGGCAGCATTTAAAGCAAATTGAAACTCCACGAGCATTTGAGTGACTTCTGGGTCCTGTTTGGACTTGGGAAAGTCAAAAGCTTCTGAGAAAGAGTTAGGCGGGACATGATGCCATTGCCTCATAGCTCCCTTACTGCTGGGATGATTCACGGCAGGCTTTACCTGATAGGGAATTTGGAAATAGATCAGTGCATGGTCAGTCCATGTGAGAGGATGGGTGGATTACAGTATAGTGTACTGATATTTGTAAAATTAAATCTAGACTGTGGCCAGCTGTATGTGTGGGGCCTATAACTTTCTGATGGAGGCCCAATGCACGTAGATCAGCTAAGAGCTGGGACATATCTGTATCCAAGGGATCATTAAAGGGGTAAATAAAATCACCTATTAGTAAGATGTTTTGGGCTGATAGCACATGTGAAGCAATGGTTTCAATAAGATGATGGCTAAAGTATTTTTTGGGTCCTGGGGGGGCGGTAAAGCAGGGCACTTTTCCAATGATAATTTGGGGAAAGTTCTAGTTTAAAAATACACATTTCTGCCCAATCCGTATTTAGTGTTTCGAAAAGTGAGACTCTAAAAGGATCTCTAAAAAGAATTGCAACTCCGCCTCCAGGTCTCTTAGCTCTATCGATTTTTATCATGCTGTAGTTCTGTGGGAGAGCCTGCGTCATAGCGGATATAGAGCTGGGACTTATCCATGTTTCCGTCAAGAAGCCAACATCAGGCATAAAAGAAGAAAGAAGATCCCAGCTTTTGGTGGTGTGCTTGGGTAGGGATCTTAGATTACATAAAAAACTCCTAATCCCATATGTGGGAACCGGGGATTGAGAAGTCTAGGACTGAGATAAGGTGGCTGTTTCTAGCATAGCCATAGCATCTGGCCATAAGTTGCTGTAGGTGTAAGTCTTACAACTAAATTTGCATTTAAGGCAACTCATGGGTCCCTCTAGTGTTGGTGGAAAGCATTTGAAGCCATCTTGATTCCATAATAGTGAGCATATACAGTTTTCCCCTATTTTAACTAGTGTCATAGAAGAATAAGTAATACTGAGGGGACTAAACTTAGGAGAGAAAGGAGCAGGGGTCCTGGCTCCAGGTGATGTTCGGGCGCAGATGGGCGCACATGGGTGTAGACGGGCTTGCCTTTGGCGTGTCTTTGGTGCGCCGGCAGCGAACCCCCTGTGAGCATCTGCTGGGCGCCCGGGCCATCATCAGATTTTATATCCAGATGTGCGGTGAACTAGACCACTAACCTCCCTAATGGTGGTGTGCAAAGGTAAGTGGAGAACTTCAACAGTTGGCTTTCTCCTCTCAAACGGGAAAACCCGCGGCGGACCGGAAAGCCAAGTGGCCTGAAAACAGGTAAGTGAATCCCCAAATAACAAATTAGAAACCCCCAAGCAGTTAAAATTTGTTAAAAACTTGTAGAAAACCGTACCGTACATGAACTGAAAACCTCAATGCTTGAATTGACCGCTGCACGCCCGGCCCCTCATTGCGTTTTATATCTGGAGGTGTGGCAAACTAGACCACTAACCTCCCTAATGGCAGCGTCAAAAGGGAAGTGGAGAACGTCAACAGTCTTTCTTGGATTTTTGTTTGCTAAAACAGCCTAACACTAGTTGATCCTGTAGATAAGTATCCATGCTGCTGCCAAAGTCACAAGACACCACTAAAATTCTAAGATTTGCAATTAACTCGTCAATAGATTCGTACCTAGTTTGCTTTCGTGAAAAGAAACTGAACCTTTCAACAATTACATTAGGTTGTTCACCAAATTGTGCATCTAATCCTGCCTCCTTCAAACAGTTGTGAAGATGGAAGCTCTGTATGCACTTCGTAACGGAGTCACATGAATGCCGTATTTACTATGCACAACAGTTAAAAACACTCCTCAATCAATAAAATTGGCCGCCAAGTGTGAACTTGCGTTGTTTTTGGCAGCCAATAGGGCTTGTTTTCCAGGCGCAGTGTACATAGCTCCACTCTTGTTTTTAAGGATATTAGCCCCTTTACTGTCTGCCGCACACTCTATACAGCAGACTCTGTACCGCGAGGTTGACACAAGAAATACAAACTGTCCGGCTTCCTTGTGCTCCGGCCAGCAATTAACTTACTGCAACCTTCCTGATTAGCAAAATCTTCAGCAGACTCAACGGAAGTACAATCCTCAGCAGACTCTACGGACAGCCTCAGCAGCGATTAACTGACTTTTACCAACTGCTGATTTGATGAAGGTTGAAGACAGGCACCACAGCACAGTAAATGGCCGGGGTTTCACACCCTTACCATCACGTTGCCCAACTCATCGTCTATATTTATGTTGGGTTCATAAATGAGACGTGACATGGTAAGTACAGAACAATGTAGTTTATTGACTACAGTGAAGCCCCATATCAGAAAACGCCTCCTCTCATCCGTCCGCTTGCCAACAGTCTCACATAGAATTCCTAGCCCCATTCTAGACATGCATTCTATACGAGACACAACCACGAGCCAAACAGATGTGAGCATGCAATCACTACAACACACTTGGATACAACAATACCATAACATAATTCTGGGGAGTTGCTGTCAGTGCGATACAAACCCTTGGCTGCATAGTAGTCTCTGAGTACTCTGCAGACTACCCCTCCTCGGTAGAAGAGACCACAACAGTGAACAACAATAGGACTTGATCTCCAATTGTTATACCAATTTTGCAGACAGAGCATGTGTATTCCAGGTCTTCTTCCTTGGAACCGGTTTGGGTCGGTTCCCCTTTTATGTGTCCTAGCCAGGACACCTTCCAGGCCTGGCCTCTGTCTACAAGGATGTTCTGCCCAGCAGGTTGATCTCCAGGTGGAGTGCCTAACTCAAAAATACAAAGATGCTGAGGAAGATCTTCAAATGGCTCCAAAGCAACACCAGAAAAATTGTCATTCACGCCCTAGTCACCAGCAAGTTGGACTACAGGAACACCCTCTACACCGGGGTCACTAAGCATCTCACTAGAAGACTACAAACCATCCAGATCTCGGCAGCCAGATTCATCCTCAACCTCCCACAGAGAACTCACATCACACTTCAGGGAGCTACACAAACGCACTAATTTCAAACTCCTCACACACACATTCAACGGACTCCACAACCTAAGCCCTGCCTACCTGAACACAGTCAAATCTCCTTCCACCAACCACCCAGGCACTCCGCAGGACTCCTACTTGCTCATATCCCATGCCTGCACAGAATCAGATCAGGAGGATGGGCTTTCTCTTACATCATTCCTAGAGCATGGAACGGCCGCCCACTCCATATCAGAGTCTTCTCCTCTAGTTCTCTTGAATTCTGCAAGAAGTTAAAGAACTGGCTTTTCAATTAACCAAACTAACATAGGCAGGGCTTGGCACCGACACCTGCTCAGCACCAGGATACCCTTGCGGATGATACTGTGCTTTACACATACAAATAACATAACATAAGAAAGCAACTGTCAGAAAACTGATTCATAGGAGTGGAAGGAAGGGCCACTACTTACAATTTGTCTGCAATCCTTTGGCCGTGTTCAGAGCCATTTTTCAAACTAGAGCCACCATTTTAGGTCGGTGTTCTAGTTGATCAAAATTCTTCCAGTCCAGCCTGACACTTATTGTAGCCTGGGGCGCAGATGTTCAGTGGGCGTGCCGCTAGCGCGCCAGAACCCCTGCCCATTTGCCACCAACATGGATTACATACTCACAAACACAGCTCCACAAGTGCAACAATCATACAAGTAAGCTCTATCAGCACTCAATGTCATCCACTCGCTGGGTCTGCAACATTTGTAAGCTAGCCATAGGTAGCACTGAGACAACATCTAACAGCATGACACAGGCCCTCTCGATCAAAGGCAATCAAGAATGGCAGATGCTGCTACTGAACTGCAGGTGCTTGTCAAAACACGGCGGAGAACTGTTCATTCCATTAGATGACAAACAACAAGAAGTAGTCTTCATCACAGAGGGGAGAGGATGTGGCCCAACGGCTAGAGGGGTCGACCTCGAAGAGACATGGCTGCGAGATGACTCCATGCCAAATGGGGCCATGGCTCTCCAATAAGTTTATGCTATCACAAGATGTGACCGTGAAGACAGAAGGGGGGAGGGGTAGCCAAAGTCTTCAAAGAGGCATTAAAAGGGCAATTTACACCCATTAAGATCCCTGAAAGCGAGCACCTGCTTTTCTCACTCGAGCTCTCAGCCACCTTCACCTTCTCAGGGATACTGATATATCGTCCCCCAGGCCCCACTTAGAATTCACAAAAGCGCTCCCAGAACTAATAGCAGATCTCAGCCCGCAGAAAGCTAATTTCACACTACTGGGCGATATCAACCTACATTTTGACATTGAGAGCAATGACAACATAAAAATCTTTATTCATGACATGGCTGACATCCAAATGGCTCAATTTGTAAAACATCCCACCCACATAATGGGACAACCTACTGGACCCTATCTTCTCTAACATGAATGAGCTCACAACGGATACCTCCATCCCAATATACTCGTCGGACCAACTTAGTCCCGTTTTCCCTACACACAGTTTTGCACATAGCTAAGCCCTCTAATCCCACTAAGCTAAGGAGAGGCTGTTCGAAACTACAGACCACACGTTGGGAAAGATCACTAGCCAAATCCATGCCAACTATGGAAGGGGAAATGGGTGAGAGATATAACAGGTTTGTGAATTGGCTCAGAGGCTCTCTGAACACTCCGGTCCCCATAAAGCCCCAAGGGCCAAGTCGACCGGCTGGACGTGCTCTGTGGTTCTCAGCAAACCTCTTAGAACTAATCAAGGAAGCAAAGAAACTAGAAAGAGAATGGAGAAAAAACAATATATGTAGCGCGGGGATGCCCCAAAAAGTGGGCCTCCATCTGGAGTGACTGGAATGCCTATCGGGGAGATATCTGTAGCCCCCTAATGTTCCCTTGCTCGGCGATCTTCCCTCACCATGAAAGCTAGTACACTCAAGCATTATTGTTCTGTAACTACTGAAAGTGATTATTGATGTCAGATTGATCTACTTCCTCTCTAATGTACATGAAATTGTCGATTTGTTATGTTTAATAAAAAGAATCATAAAAAAAAAAAAACGTACCAATAGGCGATAAGGGAAGAAAGAGTTTCTTACTTCAGGGCCAAATTAGAAAATGTTCCTAACTCCTCAAAGGAGCTTTTCAAGCTGGCAAATAGCCTCATGAAGCTAGCTAAGAATCAAATCGGGCTCACACCCTCAGAGGAGTGCTGCAATATGCTCATCAACTTTTTTCTAGAAAAGGTGAACAGCATTCTGCTAGCCTTACTCAAAGATGCCACCCATAGCACAGCACTGATTGTAGTAACATCGCCCAAAATCACTCTGCCGGCCTTCCCTCTAACGAACAAGGAAGCAACAGGACAGACCCTCAGGACCATCAAATCAGGGCCCCCGCTCGACCTAGCTCCCGACATACTAAGGAAAGGAGGAAACACAATCCTATCCACACTGACAGACATATTCTATCACTCCCTTCAGAGTGGCATGGTTCCCTCAGCATGAAAGCATGCCGTGGTTAAATCCCTCCTGAAAAAGCCTTCAACAGACCCCCCTTCACGCATAGAACTACTAGCACATTTACCTACTTCTGCGGTCAGTAAACCCCTCGAGAAATACGTCAACAAGCATCTGTGCACCTTCTTGAAGGCCCACACCATCCTACACCCAACTCAAAAGAGGTTCAGGTCAGCCAGCAGCACAGACACTGCTCTGCTTGCCGCAACGGAAGAACTCAGAGCTATTCTGGATCAAGGCAGCTCAGCAGCCTGTTGGATCTGTGCACGGCCTTTGACTCTGTGTCCCATCCTGTCCTAATTCAAAGGCTAGAAGAGGCAGAAATCATCGGAGAGGAGCAGAAATGGCTTAAAGCCTTCCTAGAGCATAGGAGTTTCCAGGTTTAGGATGATTCATCAATCTCTGCTACATACCTATTGAAATGTGGAGTACCATTCAGATCTTCCTTAAGCCCCACTCTTTTAAACCTTTAAGTACGCCCACTGGCAGAAATAGTGCAGGCTCATGGGCTTGCTCGAGTTTCCTACGCAGAAGACACACAGATCATCATCTCACTCACGGAAGAAACTAACAAAACCTCCAACCAACTAAACGCCTCTCTTAAACAAGTTACACAATGGATGTCTGCCAGCAGCTTGAAACTGAACAGCAATAAAATTGAGTTTTAAGTGGCAGGAAACAACCCCTCACACTGGCTGGAACTCAGCTGGCCGGATTGTCTCGGTCCACTCCACTCCCCTCACCCTACCCTACAGTCAAGAGCCTGGGTTTTTGGACACAGGACAGGCTAATCATGGAGGTTCAGGCCAAGAAATTGGCCTCTTGCTGTTTTGGACTTCTTCGCACCCAAAGAAAACTGTTAAGCTGGCTTCCTGCCTAACTCTGTGGTGGTGCAGGGACAAATAAACTTGCGTCTGGACAACTACTCCATTAGGGAGTCCAAAATTTGTCACAAATAGGCTGCAGGTAATCCAGAATGCTGCAGTGCGAATTCTCTACAAAATCCCCAAGTATAAATCAGCAGCACCAGCACTAGCAGCTTTACACTGGCTGTCAATACAGAAGAGAATCCAATTTGAAGCTCTGTGCCAGGTCCATCGCGCCATCAACAGAAAAGGTTCCCAGCTCATGCAACGCTTGGTGACCCCATATACGCAGAGAAGAACATTGCGATCAGAAGGTCACAATCTTGTGCTAGTCCCATGGGTCAAGAGAACAAGATGCGTAGGAAGTTCCTTCGCAAATCTGGCACCTAAGCTCTGGAATGCACTCCTGCCACGCATCAGAATGGACAAATCAGAAATCAGCTTCAGAAAACATTTGAAGACTTACCTATTCTAATCTCTAGGCAAGTAAGTAGTATCACCAATGGAGGTTTATTACCAATGCTGGGAGGACCGTTGGGTAGCCAGGCACTATATAAATCCCAAAGAACAGAATAGAATAACAGGTGAGAGCAGACTGAGCCCAGCTATTTAGGTTAGGACGAGAAACAAGACTCTGCGCACCTTCAAAGGACTCTTTTCTCTGACAACAGATACCACAGGCCTCACTCTGCCCCCCACGGCCCCCATCTACCTAATGACAACTGTAGCCAGAGTCATTTACAGCCCAATGTAACAGGAAGGGCCCTAGCACAAGAAAAGCCTGTCTCCTCTTTCGTCACCACACTTCCATCTGCGACAGGGATCTCCAACGTTTTCTGTAACAAGAGCTACTTATACTCAATAAAAATCATCCTGAGCTACTAATATTATTAGTGTTGTAATAGTGACTGTCTTAGAAAATATTACATTAGTGGCGACCTCATGCAAGATAACCAGCAGAGATCAGCTCAGTGATTCAGTCAGGGTTGCCAGCAGTAATGTAAAAAAGGCTTTATCAATTTGGAATGCCTCTCAAAGGTTAAAAAGGAAAGCTATAGCTGCAGCTGGCACCAAGGTAGTAATATCAGTAAAATCTCTCCCCAAATACAAAAGATATAATCAAATATATTTTGGTTATCAATTTTTCTACAAACATCAGTTTATAAGTTCTCAAGCTACACACATTTCCATCTGGAATGCATGCTTTTTAATGATGGTATACATACATATATTAATTGAAGCAAACAAAACTTCCAATTTAGGAGGCTTCGCAGCATGCAGGAGAGATATAAGGGGTAGCAGGAGAGCCAAAAGTAGCTCAAGAGTTACTCGTTGGAGAACCCTCAGCTAGGAGATGCCAGCAATACACATGTCCTGCGTAAGCACCTCTCCTCCATCTTGTACTTTGGTCCAGGCTGTGGACTTTCAAAATTAAATCGACAGGCCTGTATCACTCGTGGATGCTACACTACCACATCTAGCACACACGCATATGTACATCGCAAGGGATGTCTCATTCAGGATTCCGGGTTCAACACGAGCTGCAGAGCTTAAGATGAATGGGCCTGTGTGCGCGATTTCCTGCTTGACAGGTAAAAGCCTGTCACTATAACTCATTAACACCGTATGTTGTGATTACTCTCTCCTTGCATTCACCATTGGACTTTGCTACCTTCTTCATGAGTACATAATATAAAATTAGGCCATTTACTCTGTTAGAGCACATCCCCCATTTCCTCTCACTGTCTCCTCATTCACATATATTTCATGCCACATAACAGTAGAGTGAAATCATGACACAAGTGGCTCTATTCAAACCTTTATTGCAACCCTTGAGAAGCATGTGTATACCTCTTCAGTTTCAGTTTCAACTTCCATCCCAATCTCAAGCTTAAAACATACACAAAATTCCAAATCAGAAAGCACAAATTCCAATGACATCACATAGTGATCTGCAAAGAACTGCAATCTATCAATACTTCAGAAACCACTTCTGTCACTCTGAAAAAGTGTCTCAATTCTACTTGCCACAGGAAGCTTTACTTGATACCTATTCTTCTTGTCACTCTACTTCTTTTCTTTCAACCACGATTGACCAAAATAACCTTTGTTCTACACTTCCTAAATCTCTTGCCTATCTTCCTGCCTCTCTAGACATTCTGTTTCCTTGGCCCAGCACACATCAGAATAATTTCCATTTCATTAAGGTTTCACTTGTGATTCTTAATTTGGTCCTTTCCTCTTCTGTGGCTACACAATGCCCTTTACAAACTTTAACTCTGATGTACTTCGTCTTATAATCTTTCATTACCAATCTTGATAAAAACAATCCTGTCTATCTTCCATGCAATCATGAATGGTGTCTCATTCCCTATATCCCAATCCTTCTGTCCCTATATCTGCCCACAATACCTGACTTCCCCCCTATCTTCTTACACCATATTCTCTTTCACTTGTGGCACTCAACTTCAGTGTTAACTTCAAATCCACACTTTCAATTTCCAATCACATTGCTGTTAATGCCAACTCTACAACATCCGAAGGGCATGCCCGTTCCTCAACTTCCATGTCCCTAACATTCTGATTCACAGTTTTATCTTTTGTCACCTGTGTACTGCTCCTCCCTCTTTCTTGGGCTCCTTCCTCTTTCTTCATGCCTGCTCTCTTTCACTTTGACAGATGTGAGCCAGTTCTCCCATTCTTTAATGTACACTACCGGCTTCTTCCCTTGCTTTTTCTCATTGTTTACCTTTTTTCTCATAACTCTTCTCTTCTTTTTATCATTTTCAAGTGTGGTCATGGTTGCCCTTTCCTTTATTCCCTTGTCTTTATCTACATGCCTCCTTGTAGCTTACGACCTGCCACTCATCTCCATTTTCGGACCCCTATACCTAATCTCCTTTCTTACAGGTTTCCACAGCTGCAAACAAAGGGTCTGATTTAAGAGTTTCGGAGACAGGGTACTCAACCACAAATGTGGAGGAATACCCTGCCTACCAAAAGTTTATTTAGAGTCAGGCATATACTGTTATATTTCTAAAGATGGTGCCCCACTGGCTTCACCAGTGGAAACCATATACCAATGGCCCAACAAAATTGTGGCGTGTCCGTGTAGGCATACCAGGCCATATGCCCTATTTCAAGTGGACGGTCTGAAGTCCTTTATCAAACAGGTACTTCCAGCTGAATTTTTTTTTAAATGACCTCCTTACTCTGGGGGATAACTAGGTTTTTGTTCTTCAAAAGCAAACTCACACTTTGAAAGACTAAAAAACAAAACTGTGCTGAGCAGATGCCTTAAACATGGAGGACACTCAGCAAACTTTCAGAGCCTTCAGAGAAACCATTGTGGCAGCAGCTTCTCTGAAAGCTCAGAGATCTCTGGAGGGCCAGAGGAGCTCTTTAAATATAGGGGTCAGTGGTTCAGCAAGGGTGACAATGCTAATTACCTCTGACACACTAATGGAAGGCATGCACTCACCATACCCTAAAGGAGGTTTAAAGACCAGAATAACGATCATGTTTTCCCATCTTTACTCTGTAATCTTCCTATCTAGTTTGTAAATAGCAGTGATACTTACAAGTATTAAAAAAGAAGCATTGAGGCATATAGGATCTACTCTGGTATAGGAGCTATTTGCATAAATGAACAGAAACATAGAGGTGGCAGAGTAAAATACTTCTTTGAGAAACAATAAGAATTGACTTTTAGGGGCTCCCACACCCCTGCAATCAGAGCAGCACAAAAACCATATTTTCTCCTAGTTACACAACATTCTGGATATGAAAATTAAGGATTATATAGCTGTTTTTCCCAACAACACAACAACTCTTCAGCATAGACACCCTCTGAGGCATAACCAGTATGATGGATTGGCACAAGGCCTATGTCTTATGAGAGATGGAGAAAGATGAAATAGAGTTGAGAGATGAAAGCAAAAACATTTTCTGCAAGATGATCCTCCTACTAAAATGTTTAAAATCCATGTAAAAATGGGTTATTGCATAGGATTTTTGAACAAAACTTTTACGTTTTTCTCACAGACTTTTTTGTTCAAAACGTTGTACTCATCAAAATGATTAGGCCAGAAATAACTGATATGATATGACTGAAAGATGCTTTTACATTTTTTTTAATCAATTTTTCTGTCTACTGTCATCTCTGTGATTATTGCTGATTTTTACCTTCTGTATTGTCGACTGTATTGACCTTCTTTCAGAACCCCGACAGGTGCAGGAGTCCATGTCCCAATGTCCAAGGACAAGGCAATTGGTCCGAGAACTGGGAAAGTCTTGGACTCAAGTTAGGTCCCCTTCCGTAGATTGCGAACACTGTGACTGGGTCTATGGATCAGGAAACACTAACCTGCATTAAATCCCGCTGTGTTCTGAAATGTTTGTAGTCTGGCTTCGCAGACCATCCACTGACTATATTGATTGGATGAGGAAGTTTTTGCAGCTGCCTTTACAGGAAGTGAGGCTAAGCACCTGCAGCCAAAAAACAAATCTGCCACATAAGCAAACCGTGATGCCTAGACCCCTCAAAGTTTAAAATTACATATATGGGTATATATATCTCAAAAGCAATGTGGTAACAAATTCACAGCGCACTCTCATTGCTGGTGCTAGAGGGAGACCGTCCCTCTCAAAGTAGTGCAAACATAGATAGCACCGCACTCTAGAAACTCCAATTAGTTTCGTTTATAGGTTACTGTCATTTTCGATATTTGAATGGAAGTAGATCAGGATGTGAGAACTGCCGCTTAATTGGCTTGAGCATTGGGAATGTGAACAGTGAATGGCGAGAAGTCCAGAGCACAAAGAAATCTGTCTAGTGCGGTAGCACTGCAAGTGGCTAGAGCATATGTGGCACTCTGCTTATGACAAGGACACTAAATCAGCATACAAAAAGGCGCTGGCCAGCTTTCACAAATCCGCCAAGGATGCTCAGAAGGAGTTCAATACATCTTACATCAATGCAGCCACTAACAAACCTAGGGCCCTTTTCAGCATTGTTAACTGCTTCCTCTCCCCTAGGGCAATGCAAAACTCTCTTTCACCCTCAACACATCTGTGTGAGGAGCTTGAGGATTTCTTTGCAAACAAAATCTAGGCTATCTACGATCAGTTTTCTAACCAGGGCTTAGCAGTAGACCCACCAGTGAAGCCACTGGCTACTGGCCCAGTGCTCAGGGATTTTGAGCTTATCTCCCCTGAGTATTCGTCTATGCTCCTGGCTAACTGCAAGAATAGATCGCCTCAGAACTGCTGCCCTCTGGACATACTAAAGTCAGCCCTGCCTATTATCAATCCAATCCTCAATAAAATCCTATATGCCTCCTTGGAGTCTGCTACTGTGCTGAAGAGGTGGAAACAGGCCCTCCTACTTCCACTTCTAAAAAAACTAACACAGATCCTCAGTAACTCAGTAACTTTAGACCAATCTCTCTAATTCCGGCACCAGTCAAGATGCTGGAGAAGGTGGTCAATAAGCAGATTTCCTTGTTTCTTGAATCAAACGCCCTCCTTCACTATTCTCAATCTGGCTTTCGGACCAGATACAGTACTGAGTCCACCTTACTGGAGGTTGTGGAATTCATCAAACTCAACCTTGATCCGGGTGCATCTGTGATGGTCATTCTGTTGGAACTGTCATCAGCATTTGACACAGTCTTTCATCCCATCCAGCTGAATAGACTAAATAGAATTGGAATTTAAGGGAATACACTGTCATGGATCAAATCGTATCTGGAGGAGAGATCTCAGGCGGTACTTCTTTCTCCCTTTCTCTCAGACCCTAGACCGCTTAAGCACGGGGTGCTGCAGGGCTTTGCCTTGAGTCCTACGCTTTTCAATGTCTACCTTGCTCCCCTGGCCAAGCTGGTTGAAGAGCGGGGTCTGAAGATAATTTCATACGCCGATGATACACAGCTGATGTTTTCATTTCAGAATGGAGTCCCTGGCGCGCTTAAGTGCTTCAAGGAGTGCCTTAAAGCAGTATGCTGACTGGATGGTCAAAAGCTGTCTCAAACTAAATTCAGATCAGACAGAAATTATCTTTTTTGGCACAGGTACGATCCCTGACCCTCTGAGCTGGTGGCCATTTGAGCTGGTTGCTTCCATCGCCCCACCATCGCCCCATCAGCCTGCGTTAAGAATCTGGGCATCAAATGTGACTCAGCCCTAACATTTGAATCGCAGGTCAAAGCAGTTTCAGCTAGCTGTTTTGCTACTCTGAAATCTGAGAAGGATGCTCCACTTGGTGCCCGTGACTTCCCGTAACACTGATGTCCATGCTCTTCTCACAACTAAATCGGACTACGCCAACAGTCTTTACCTGGGCTTGCCAGAGTACCTGCAATGGCTGCAGATCATGCAGAATGCTGCTGCTCACCTTACCCTCAAGATCCCAATTCAGCAATCAGTATCTACACATCTTCACTAGCTTTACTGGCTCCCTGTGAGCAGTCACATCAAATTCAAGGCAGTAATTTTTGCTTAAAGAACCTTGGAGAACAAGGGACCTCTGTAAATGAGATGCAGACTCAAGCCCTACCAGCAGAGCAGATCCCTCAGGTCTAACTCCCAGAGGCTCCTGCATATCCCGAGGAACCATAGGGCCAGACGCAGTGGGAGGCCCTTCAACTTCTTGACGGCTAAGCTTTGGAATACGCTTTGATCCAGCCTTCGCCTTGTGCCCTCAGAAAAGCTGTTCAGAAAAGGCTTAAGGACCCAACTGTTTAATGCTTAGCTTCCTTCTGTTCTTTAGGGCAGTCCTGCTGTTTGCACCGGGATGCTCCCTCTGGAGTAGCCGGGCGCTCTACAAATGCCTTTGTATTGTATTGTATCTAAGGATACTCTGCCCTAGTTGAGTAGACAGGGAGGAAATGCAACAATCGGAATTGAGGTGGCAGCAATGGAGGACACCGGGCTGCCACAAAAGAATATGAAATTCAGAGCTGGCAGTGCAAGAGATGGGTGAGGGTTGAATGACAGGCGCTGGGGAAAGGAAGATCCAGAGTGGGCTGTAGGGCCTTGGTGGGCAACCTGCAGTCCGTGCATTGTGAAGAAATTAGACAAACTACAGTACATGTGAAAACGAAGCGAGAAAACATGAAAAAAGAAGGAACATAAATTGTTGAGGCCTGACTTGATCCTGAGCATTATAAACATTGAGTAGGCCAATGCCATGTCTGGGGCTGTAAAGGCTGAAGTTTTGTGATGACAGTTATCTGCACACACTATCTGAATTGAAATAGCAGGCACCATGAGAGACTGAATGCAGGAGATGAGCCGAAGAGCAAAGTGGGGGTCCCAGTAAACTCAAAAGCCCACTAAAGTGTACACATTAACACATATACTTTAAGTTGATAGCACTGAACTCACCTACCACTGACACACGTAGGAAGATGTTATGTTATGTTATTTATTCTTTAGAGCGCTCGAATGCCCTATGGCGTCTTGGCGCTAACTGAAATAACAGAAAGGAGGCTCTAAAATAGGGAGACTAATTGAAGGAAAACAGCCATGTTTTCATTACTTTTCTAAAACCCAAAAGGTTTTGCAAGGCTATGATGTAAAGAAGGAGAACTTTCCAGGCTTTTGTTGCTCCCAACACGAAGCCTCTTCCACCCCAGGTTGCATGTTTGAAACTAGGCACTATCAGCAATTTGGCAGAGGCAGAACGAAGTGACCTATCTGGAATATACCAGGTAAAGCTCTTCCTTATGATGTCAGGACCTCTTGTCATCCAATGCTTTATATACAATACTAAGTGCCTTAAAGAGATCCCTCTGCCTGACCGGGAGCCAATGAAGCTTCCTCATGGGCTTGAAGACAGATTCGTACTTGGGAATATTCAAAAGCACGTGGGCAATCAAATTTTGTAAAGTTTGCAGCTTGTTGAGTACGTGCTGGTGAGCATTGAGACACAGCCAATTGCTATAATTGATCCTGGACAACACCAGAGACATAACTACTGTGTTCTGCAAGTTAGTTGGGGTGAAAGGCATGATCCTCTTGATCAACCTAAGGGTATAAAAAGCAGCAGAGGTAACTGAATTTACTTGATCATGAGAGGTCGATTTGTCGTTGATAAGAACTCCTAGGTTCTTAGTTGACCTGACAGGAGTGGGAAGTGAACCCAAATCAGACGGAAACCCTGCAGGAGACCAAAAGGACATTTGGGCACTAAAAAGCAAGACCTCGGTCTTTCCTGAATTGAGTTTGAGACAGTTCATGGACATCGACGCGCTGACTGCTTTCATGCAGTTGCAGAATCTCGCCCCAGTTCCAGTGTTCTCAGTGGCTAAAGAGATGATAATTTGTGTGTCCTCAGAATAAGACGTCAGGGAAAAGCCAAAAGATCTTGTTAGTTCTGCTAGTGGGGTGACATATATTTGAACAATGTCGGACTAAGCGAGGACCCCTGGGGGACCCCGCAAGGCAGAGAGTAGGGGTGAGAAGTAAATTCCTCTATTCAAAACAGACTGTTCCCAACCGCTGAGAAAGGAATTTAGCGATTCCCCTGCTATACCGGTCACTCCAATCCTGTCCATACCGTATGATTGACCGTATCAAAAGCTGCTGATAGATTGAGCAGGATAAGAGCAGCTCTACCACCTCAGTCAAGAGACAGCCTGATCTCCTCAGTGGCTTTGATAAGTGCAGTTTCAGTACTGTGACCAGCATGGAAGCCAAACTGAGTGGCATCCAAGAGATTGTTAGCATGAACAGTTGTTTGTTCATAACTTTTTCGATGAGCTTCGACTGCAAAGGTAAACAAGAAATAGGAGACGATAACTATTAGGGTCTCGAGAGTCAAGAGATGGTTTCTTAATTAGAGGTAATACAGAGGCCTTCTTCCATACTGAGAGAAATGAGCCAGAACAGCACATACACCAGAAAAATTTCAGTCAGTTTAATTGCAATAATCTCAGCTACTAAGGTAGCACCTTTGTTGGACATGGGTCACATGGAGAGCCTGATTTAGATAATTTAATCAGTTTTATGACCTCTTCTCTAGCTCATGGGATAAACTGACTAAGGGTGCTGTCCACATCCAAATGTAAGGAAGTATGCGAGTCCGAAAGAAGGTTGAGCAGCATGTTGCAAAATGTTTTATAATTATCTTCAACTTTTTGATGGATGTGTCCATCTGTAACGAAACTAGTGCTCATAGAAAGCACTCTGATACTTGATATCTTTGGGTCGAGTTTGCGCTATGTAAAACTGTAAAAAAAAAAAAGCATCTGCCACAGTATTGCAGAAAGACTGACTAAAGTCTCTGAAGATGTTTGAAGTGTCAATGGTCAGTTTTTTAACAGTAGAAAACAATTCTTTAGAGGAATTTCTAGCTGCTTCAATTTTGCTTGTAAAATAAACTGTTTTTTCCTTCAAGATCAGAGCATTATACTCAGCTAAGCACTTTTTGTATTTGGACTTCTCTATTTCAGAATACCCAGCTCTCTATCTTTTCTCCTGTCTCAGACAGGCGATAGCTGCCACTAACTGTGTTGTGGGTATAGGGAACAACTACACATGCCCAGATGCTAATGGTATAGAATAGCGTGTGGAGGACTGAGAAGTCATGTTGAAAGACAGGTGATCAAAATAGATACTGAACAAAATGGACATTTTTATACGAACTCCTCTCACCAGCAAGTAAGCAAGCCAAAGAAGTATAGATAAAGCCTATGCTTTACCAAGATAAACAAGCATTGGCATAGCCAATAGGTCTCGCCTTTGGGACCTTCTAAGTGTTTAGCCATGCAGCACATTACTACGCGAGAGCTGTTGGCTTTGTCTAAATGTTTTAGCCATGTTGTATAGCAGCGTGGCTGAAAGTAAAGGGAAACCAGCCCCACCGGCCACTTGGAATGCTGCGCGTTCCCCTTTAAGGCAGTTACCTCTTCAACGAGACTTCTCGTTCAGCCCAAACTGAACGAACCCATTAAATGTCCCCGTCGGTTTTTCTTTTTAAAGAAATGATTTGTTTCACTTTTAAGGCTCCACAAACCGGCAGTTCGTTACTGACGCCAACTGGACGTCCGCCCTCCTGGAAATGTGTCAACAAAAATTGCCAAGGGTGTATTTTTGGCCAGCCGCTGTCCCGTGGTCGCGGGCTCAGCCTGCGCGTATCCGAAGGCTGCCTGAACTGACCCTTTCCACACGGGACAGAACTGCAAAAACAAACCCTGCATCAAGCAAGCGCCGAGAGTTCCTAGAAAGCCAAAGCGGGCTCGTGCCGTTGTTTCAGTGACGAGTCAGCCGCGCCCTCAGGCAGGTGAACGGTGTCACCGCCAGCCTTGAACACAACCATACCACACTTGCAGTCATATACAAATGATACAATGGAAGCAAAATGTGCTATAACAAGATTTGTTAAATAATACACTGGTCGCGGATATTTTCAGTATGTATAGAAGGCAAGCAGTTCGTTTACAATTTCTTTCCAAAAATATTCCACATTTTTTAAACAACTGCTTCATTTTACGCACATCAAGCATTTATGTACTAGAAACATTATGATGTGCACATCAAACTTGTAGCATACCAGACACGTTATCATCAGTTTTCAGTTTGAAAGCAAGACTAGAGCCTCTCTCTTAATGGCAGTAAAGTACATGGAAAACAAGCGCGGCCATGCTAATTACAAACAGATGGCCCCTGCGCGCACTAGCGATACAAAAGGGGATGATGGACGGAACGTTTGAGCCAATCAAACACTCACCCCCAGTCAACTGATCTGGGTTTAATCCATCATCATTCTTTAGCTCACTCCACCACCCCAGTTCAGACATGGCCATATGCAAATCAGTCTGACCCTGTGCCTCATGGGAACAGTCCAGCCCGAACTGCCAAGCCATGTCTTCCCTGGACCGGAAACAAGCATCCTAGGACCGGTTTCTGGCATTCCAGCCGTCATCAGCCAGGCTTGCTTGAATCCAGTGGCAAAGTGAGCAAGGGACCCACGTCTGGGCATACCCCCGCCAACTTAGGGCGAACAAAGCGATACAAAAGGGGATGATGGACGGAACGTTTGAGCCAATCAAACACTCACCCCCAGTCAACTGATCTGGGTTTAATCCATCATCATTCTTTAGCTCACTCCACCACCCCAGTTCAGACATGGCCATATGCAAATCAGTCTGACCCTGTGCCTCATGGGAACAGTCCAGCCCGAACTGCCAAGCCATGTCTTCCCTGGACCGGAAACAAGCATCCTAGGACCGGTTTCTGGCATTCCAGCCGTCATCAGCCAGGCTTGCTTGAATCCAGTGGCAAAGTGAGCAAGGGACCCACGTCTGGGCATACCCCCGCCAACTTAGGGCGAACAAAGCGATACAAAAGGGGATGATGGACGGAACGTTTGAGCCAATCAAACACTCACCCCCAGTCAACTGATCTGGGTTTAATCCATCATCATTCTTTAGCTCACTCCACCACCCCAGTTCAGACATGGCCATATGCAAATCAGTCTGACCCTGTGCCTCATGGGAACAGTCCAGCCCGAACTGCCAAGCCATGTCTTCCCTGGACCGGAAACAAGCATCCTAGGACCGGTTTCTGGCATTCCAGCCGTCATCAGCCAGGCTTGCTTGAATCCAGTGGCAAAGTGAGCCTCTCTCTTCAGTGGCAGTAAAGTACATGGAAAACAAGCGCGGCCACGCTAATTACAAACAGATGGCCCCTGCGCTGCGCTGCTCGCTCCCGCAAGGTGGATGCCGTGGCATGCACGGGTTTCTGAAAAGTGCAGACCGATTCCAAAAGGTCATCTCCTAGAGCAGCGCATGCGCGCTGCGCTAGGCTCGACCTAAAAAGGCACTAAAAGAGCCCAACTTTATAGATGTGCTAATAGCAATCAGAGATATAATTCATGGAATCCAGGACAGATGGCAATGCAACTGACCTGACTCTTGTCGGGCGGATTGAAAGAAAGTACTCAAAAGAGTCAGGGAATTGGAAAGCACCTCGAAGACATCCACTGGTGATATCTCAGAGCTAAAAGGAGGTGGCCTACTGGGAACAGACAATAAAGGGTCTCGAAAGAGGGGTGAATATGCAGAAAGTGGATCTCAGAGAAACAATATTCACCTTCTTGGTCTACCAGAGGAGGTCGAGGGATGGAATGTGGAACTGTATATGGAAAGGTGGAATGAAAAGATACCGAAACCGGAAAGATTATCCAAGATATACTCATTGGAAAGAACAGATAGGGCCTCGGTCTAGTCCAAAGGCCAGGGACTCTGCCCAGAGCAATAAAGTGCAGACTGCTTAACTACAGCAGTACCATATTTCAGGTGGTGAGAAGAACAGGCCCTGCAGAATATGATAATCCCTACTGTGGTTTCTCGAATACACCCATATGGTACAAAGACAAAAACAATTGTTTGAGGCAGTCAAGAGAAAACTTAAAGACTTGGGATAGAAATACATGCTTTTATGTCCAGCAAAACTGTGGATCATTAATGGGAATAAAGGGAATAAATCATTGGTCTTCATGGAGCAGGAGTCAGCTTGGGCATGGACCAAAAGCATAAAGCATTAGGCGAGTAAACTGATGATAGAACACTCAGGAAACAAAGTAAACCCACACAACGAGGCTGTATCTATCACAACAACGATTAACAAAGCTTCTACAAACAATTGAAGGCATTTTAGCACGTTAGGATGCTGACACAAGATTTGGCTGTATCAGTTTTCATGGATGATGAGCAATCTCTGATGGTGGGACAAGAAAAATGGAAGAAACGCAATATAATGTGCATTTGACTGTAAAATAGACCACTAAACCAATGCGCTGTTATTTCTGAAAGCAATCACTCCTATCAACATTGGTATTTGAAGCAGTACACATCACTTAGGAAACCATTCTAGCTCCTTGTGCAAAAGGGGAAATTTTGTAACATAATGAGTAGATGTGTGTAATGTTCCACACATGAATAACAGCAGTTAGCTCCTGGGACCACCACAATATGCATATTGTGCAACATCACATTCTGTGCACAGCATACACGTACGAATCTAATGCTCCGGGAGCAGAGCAGAAAAGTGAGCCTTATAACAGGAAATGCACTGGGAACAGTATATTAGTGAAAGGTGGACTGGCTGTGTGAAGCTGCTGGTTTGCTTTTCACTGTGCAGGTGGCAAATGGCCAGACTTTCAGGGGGGACAGAGATTCCCCTATGGGAAGGTGCAGTGAGTGACTGAACCCACCTGCAAGGGAATGCTTGGGGGGTTCCATGACACACCAGTAGTTTACAAATAAGGGGTGCAATCGATCAGCAGACTGACTGTTCACCACCTCAAAGTGGTGTCAGTGTCCCTCCCATCAGCCTCGTTGCCTCTGCACCCGCATCTGCAATATGGCACAGGCACAAAGGCAGAGGGTGAGCTAATTTGCATGGTACCAAACCCCATGCATCTGAAGAAATGCATCCTTAAATTGTGCTGCTGCATATCTAGCACCAGTGTAATCTTTATTGCAGAAGAGGGCCGCACAAGTATTTGCAGCACCCAGTGAAGCTAAACCCTGGCGCACAAACCAGTTGCAGCACCAGGTCTCTTTGTATAATATGCCTCCTGGTGATTAAATCAGAGTTTAAAAGCCAAATAGTGATCGCTCCCACCACGACCTGTCCGACGGCTATATTATTACTGAAATGCACTGTGAAAGGCAACATTTAGGTTATGAGATTATTTATTCTGAGTATTCTTCAGACAGTGAAAGAGATTCGTCTCAGCAGACGTGAAGGCAGGCAGTGCTTTCTTTGCATTCGGTGCAGAGCAAATGCACATACTTTTTTGTACAGAGGAAAACCGCACTTTTACCAATAATGTTAAAAAAATGCAAAGGTTTAGAACGACAAATGCTTATTAGGCACTATTAAACAACAACAGACATGAACAAAAATTTGGAAAAATACAAGGTCAGACAGAAGGAACTGTGAACTGGATGGAAATGTGATGAGGGTGACTCAGTATTTCTCGTTTCGAAGCCAACAGTACTAAGCTTATTGGGACTTCTAGGCCCATAAGTATAATGGAGAAATCAAAACTGCAAGTCCCAGCATGCATGTTGATTAAAAAAAAGTAGTGGAAGAGAGTCAGCCTCATAGCCAGCTGTCATTTAAGAGCTACGTTGTAGCATCGGGGATGGAAACATTATACTCAGTCACTAGAGGCAAAATTTAGGATGACTGTAGGTGGTTCAGTGCTGAAAATGACACATACTATTCCGCATTTTCTGAACTGAAACAGTGATTATGTGCCACACAAGGACATTTACAAGCAGAGGTTCTGTAAAATGGAGTAGATCTATTTTGCCCCATCTTGCACCTTCTTGAGTAGAAGTACAACAAACAGACTTTGCTAAAATCCAAGCCCCAGATTTACAAAGACATTGTGTCGGGTTTGCAACTTTCATGCAAACCCAAAGCAAGGTGTTGTTTTGGTATTAACAATGCAACGCAAATTGTAATTTGCGTTTGGGTTGTAAACAAAACTTGTCGCAAAGCATCACAATGCACTGGTATATGCTACTTTGCATCAATGTGGCATTCCATGGGTGGTGCATAGCCGTTCTCATGCAATCATCCATGGGTTTTCACAAAATCCCTAACTATGAAGAATTGTAGACAGGGGTTTGCATCAAAATCCAGCTTAACAGTTCATCTTGTTTCCATACCTCGAGTCTTTTAAAGAACAAGTCCTTCACTCCTTCATATTCTTTTATGCTGATCCTCCGATAGCATTCGTGATTGTTCAATTGGCTTAATGCTTCTTTTTTGTATAATTCACGGCCCCATAAAACGACATTTCCCCCCTTATCAGAGGGTTTTTATCAATATTCCGTCTTCTTTCTGTAATTTTGCCACAGTTTTATGTATTAGAGCTTTTTTAGGATTTATTTGTTTTTTCTTTTGATTTAGCTCATAATACAATAATTTCAGATCTTTTGTTACATTCTCACTAAAAATATCCAGATTATCTTTTGGCATCTGTGGTACAAGTCTTGACGGTGGCCTGAATGGAGTATAATACCCTCTTTTTAAGCTTAATGCCATCAATTCAGCTTGTTCATTGCTTCCTGATATTTCATTCACGTTTTCAGAATTTTCCATGTCCATATTAGTGTCACCGGCTAATGTCATGAGGTCTGTCAGGATGGGTATATCATTGACGCTCAAGATATTCAATTCATGTTGAGGATCTACTACTATTTCTTGTCTTTGGGAGCTTTGGGAATCCCGATTACAATGCAACTTTATTAATTTAAGTTTCCGGGTAAATCGATACAAATCCATTCTGCAACTTGGATAATTAAAATCATTATTGTCACAAAATGAAAGTCCCAATTCTAGTACCGATTGTTCTTCCGCTGTTAGAGTCACAGTACTTAAATTAATAATCGTGTTATTTTCTATCACTTCTTCATTGTATTCTTCACATTGGAGCGCAGAGAACGCTTTGTTTGCCATTCTTGTGCTCCTCCTGTATCCCTCACCCCCTCTTCTTTGTTTCCTCTTCCTTGGCTCTTTCCTCTTCCACGACCTCTCCCTGAACGATGGTCTGTTTGTTGCTCCAGCAACATAAAACGGAACTCATCAGTCACAGCAAGTCTCACATCCCTCATACCTCTTTTACCTGATTCCTCTTGTTCTTGTTCTGACCCAGTATCAGAACTGGCTTCACTTTGGGAGGTGATCTGTTGGTCTATAGCTCCGCTCTGGATTTTTTGCCTTCTTTCAGGATCGAATTTCTTTGCAAAGGTATATATCCGCCCTGACTCGTAATCCAGACGGTCTCGGAGGAACTTGGTGGCCTTTCTATCTTTTATCCGTTTTTCATATTTTTCCAACCTGATTTTGATTTCACCTCTGACTTTGTTCACTCTGGTCTTATCTTCATTTTTATCCAGAATGTCACTCAATTCTTTTAACTATATATATTTAGATATAGATATAGATATCACACCAAACAAGTTCCATTCTGGGGGCCTCCAACCCTGCAGGGCGGCTGCTGCGTCAACGGTAATGAAGAAACCATCATTTAAATCCAACAAACAAAGTGCAGAGCCCAATCTTGAGACACATTTAAGCATTTATATTCCGATCGTACTGGCTGCATGCTCATACCCGGACGCATTTCGTCTCCTTCAAGACTTGTTCACAGGTGAGTATCATTCCAAGCTGCTTAAATTTCGAATGGGCATGTGACACAGATTTCTCATACTACACATCCCATGGTGCACCATGATTGTACATTAAATGTTCATACTGCAGTTTAATATTATCTTGCTGCATAGCGTATATATATATATATATCACTGAAAAAAACATAGGTTTCAGGCACATTATAGTTAGAAATTAGCATTTAAAAAACCTTAGAAATTCACTGAAAAAAACCATAGGTTTCAGGCACGTTATAGTTAGTTGGACATTTCACTCGTACAAAACCATAGAAATTCCGCCGTTATAGTTAGTTCAGCTAACTATAACTCGCGCCCCCGCAATGCACTGCTGATGACGTCACATATTACATCATTCATGACATGGTCAGTGACATCACTGATGACATCTCAAATGACATCACTGATCACATCACTGAGGACATCATCCAGTGACTGTGTGTTTCTTTAAAGTTTAAATATGTATTATATATATGCCAAGGTGTATTGAAGAATGAGTGGGTGTATAAGTGTCTGGATGGAGGATTTAGTAGGTGCGTGACTGACTGTTTAAGTGAGTGATTACATGTGTCTTACTGAATGCATGGGTTAGTGACTAAACTGTGTGAATGTCTGTATCAGTCTGTCTGTTGTTGTATAAGCTGCTGCATGGGTTGGTCAGTAGCTACATGAGTGTCTATATGGGTTATCGATTGGTTGCCTGAGTATTTGTATGGGTGCCTGAGTGTGTGTGTGGGTGGGTGGGAGGTGTGTGACTTTGTGCATAGATGTTTGAGTGGTTGATTCACTGGGTGTATGGGTTCAAGAGTGCATGTGGAAACAGCTGTATGGGTGGGTGAGTGTATATTATAATATTGACACTGTACTTGACCTCAGAGGTGTTGGTGACCCGTCGGCGCGAAGACTAAAGATTTATATGTAACGTGAGCAGCTTCTGGTTGTTACTTTGTTTCCCCCTTGGGATCATATAGTGTGATTATGTATATTATAATAACCACCCATTATGATCTCAGAGAAGTTTATGACCCGTTGGCGCGAAGACTAAAGATTTATATGTAACGTCAGCAGCTTCTGGTTCTTACTCTGTTTCCCCCTTGGGATCATATAGTGTGATTATGTATATTATAATAACCACCCATTATGATCTCAGAGAAGTTTATGACCCGTTGGCGCGAAGACTAAATATTTATATGTAACGTCAGCAGCTTCTGGTTCTTACTCTGTTTCCCCCTTGGGATCATATACTGTGAATATGTATATTAAAATATTAACAGTCATTGTGATCTCAGAGGAGTTTATGACCCGTCGGCGCGAAGACTAAAGATTTATATGTAACGTCAGCAGCTTCTGGTTCTTACTCTGTTTCCCCCTTGGGATCATATAGTGTGAGTATGTATATTGTAATATTCACAGTCATTATGATCTCAGAGGAGTTTATGACCCGTTGGCGCAAAGATGAAAGATTTCGAAGTCCCGGATAAAAGAAGCTCTGAACATATTCACCGCTGGAAAGTATTTCGTTATTGATCTTGTTTTGTGTTCATGACTTTATTTTCCTTTTCCTTTTTGTGTGGCATCAGTGTCACTCTCTATATTGTAGTAGAGTGTCATATTTTCACACAACAGGAATTGGAGATTTGTCGCCGCCAGGAGTAAACCATCTGAAATACAGCTTATTGACCTTTATAACTTACTTGATCAGATATTTTTACAGTGAGAATATTTTTCAAAATTGCAGTTTAAAAAAGATTGTTTGCATAGACACTTTCTTACTGAATGCCTTTGATAAACCCTACATTTTTTAATGATTTTTTGGTATTTCTCTTTTTCTCTGTTGTGGTTCCTATTCTCGTTCTCCCTATAGAATTGATAGGAATAGTAGTGTATATATTACTACTATCCTATATGTTCTTAAAGGAGTCCGTGATCTGTTAGCGGAGCAGTGAGCGACCTCTAAGCACTACGACTGAACTTTCCAAAGTTCTACAGAATAGAAATTGTAAAAAATGATGAAGCGTACATTTCTATGTAATATAAAGTCATTTGTGTTTAACAGTTTTTACTTGTTATTGTTCTTGTGACCTGAGATGATGTAGTGCGGGAGTGTTTCTTGTAGCACTTCTTTTCTACTTTATCTAAAAGTAACTCATGCCCTCTTATATTATCAAGAATATGGGGCAACACTTTTACAAAGTAAAGCAGAAAAAAAGGGAGGGTGTGGCCACGCTTAAGGGATATTTTATGAATTGCGTTTTTATTTGTCACCTCTTTGATATATACAGCTTCAGTTTTCGAAGAAAGTTTATTTGTAATTGCTTAATAAAAACTGTTTCAAACCTAGACTGACATTTTTGCTGCGCAACCACACCTCCCCGTCAGAAAAGTAAACATCACATTCTAAGTAAATAGTGCTACTGGGAAGTATCCCACCCGCAAACTTAATAAAAAAAAGACCGCAACACACTCTGTTATTTTCCCGCCGTGATTTGTACACCCCACGCCAATTATATAAATGGCCCTTAAAATATATAAAAAACTATTTTTACCTTCACAATCCCTGTTCACCACCTTGTGACCACTTTACAGAGTTAATAGTGTTCCTACCCTCCCCGCTACTACTTTGTTTTCCCATACTCCATTGAAGTGCGTCACAAAACGCTTCACAACAGTGAAACCTTCCCAACCAATAATGAGCAAACTTGTACTCGGAACACTTTAGCCAATAACATGTCCATGGTGTTCCGCAGAGGGGGAGGGAATCGCTGCCAACAGTTCTACTTTTAATGCTTCACAGCCAATGAACATTAAGCTTGAGAAGGTTCTGCTTGGAACACATTACCCAATCAGATGTCCCTGATGCTCCGCGGAGGGGGAGGGAATGGCTGGCAACACTTCTACTTTAAATGGTTTACAGCCAATGAACATTAAGCTTGGGAAGGTCCTGCTTGGAACACGTCAACCAATCAGATGTCCCTGCTACTCCGCGGACGGGGAGGAAATGGCTGGCAACACTTCTACTTTCAATGGTTCGCAGCCAATGAACATTAACCTCTGGAAGGTCCTGCTTGGAACATGTGAGCCAATCAGATGTCCTTGCTACTCCGTGCAGGGGGAGGGACTGGCTGGCAACACTTTTACTTTTAATGGTTCGCAGCCAATGAACATTGAGCTCGTTGTTGGAACACCTCAGCCAATTAAACTTTAATTTTGTTCACTGTCCGTGATAAAAGTGAACACCGCATTATAAGTAAACATTACTGCGCATTATATTAAAGGAAGGTAAAGGAAGGCTGCAATACGGCGCATTGTTATTTTCCCGATATGATTTCCACAGCCTACTGAACATTGCCGTTATACCCCGCATCGTTGTTTTGCGGCCGTGATTTCCACAGCCTACACATTTCCACAGCCTACGCAACATTCACACTACCTGTGTGTGCACCCTACACACTGCTTGCCGCAATACAGCGCATTGTTTTCCCGATGGGATTTCCAGAACCTACGCAACCTTGCCGCAATACCGCGCACCGTTGTTCTGCGGACGTGATTTCCACGGCCTACGCAACATTCAAACTCCCTGCCTCTGCACCGTACAGACTGCTTAAACTAAGACCACAGTGTTCCTACTATACCCTCTTATACAATTATTCTCTTATTTTTCCCCCTACGCCTTTCAACTCAGTCACAAAATGGCTGCCAACACTTCCTAGTTTCAACAGTTCGCAGCCAATGAGCCGCACGCTCGTGCTCGTAACGCCTCAGCCAATCAGATGTCAGAATTCTCAAATATCGATATCTGTAAATTTTGATATTTCTCTAAAACTACTGAACGGACTTACCCCATTTAAACAAAAGCGTGCTTTCTGGACCAAGACCTTTCTCCTTGCCAAATTTGACGTAATTCCGTTCAGCAGTTTGACCTGTAGCCTTGTCTAAAGTTTCCTATGGAAATTGCATGGAGTAAACACGTTTTGGGACCCCCCTTTTTTCTCAGCCCCCCCTTGACGAATCACCCCCAAACTTTCAACATAGGAGCTGATCTGAAAAGAGAAGTTTTTGGGAAAATTTCGTAAACATTCGTCAAACGACGCCAAAGTTATAAGCAAATCAAAAAACGCTTTTCCTATGGAAACGTGGTCCTAACTATAACTATCTACTGGCGACCGCCAGTAGATATATATATATATATATATATATATATATATATATATATATATATATATATATATATATATATATATATATATATATATATCTGTGTGTGTGTTTGCTTGTGCTAACCTAACAAACCCATATATACGCTATGCGTATATACACATATATATGTTATTTTACACTTTTCTTTATATATATGTATATATCCAGTCACTCCGCCACTCCTCGGCTTTTCGCACCATAGACGGAGACGGACCACAAATTCGTGCTGAGGTTTTCTTTATTGCTTAGTCGGTCTGACGTGTTTCGGCTCGGAAGAGCCTTGATCACATGACACGGAAGTGAAGTAACCTCTCATTTTTAAAGTGACGAGTGCCTGTGGTGAAACATCACGTGTGCAAAACAGCAATAAACATAGAAAAGATATGTATATATATGTATATATATTCCTGCCGGAGCAACTATACAATCTCAACTTGATCAGGTAAATTAAAATCAAACTTTGTTAAAAATACATTTTGTATATATTATTCTCTTCAGTGGGTAACATATCATGCCATATTGTATTAAATTATAAATGTACATCCACTGTTATTCGTAAACGATGGACTGCAAATGCTCCATTTGAATACAATCTTCTTGGCCACCGCTATTTACGTAAACCATAACTTTTACCATCTCTCGTCAAGTAATGTGTTGATGAATTCTATAATTAATGCATCCTCTTGGCCGAAATATTTATAATAATTTCAGCTATTTGTTGAATAGAGAACTTGTTAATGTTCCTAGTATTGCTTACTTCTAAATTGCTGTTCGCAAAAATAAATAAATAATAAAATAGAAAGTGCTGCAACATGTGCTTATAAAAAAGTGCTCATAAAGTGCTGTGTGTAGGGTAAAAACATTCATATTTTTTATTTTCTAATTTTTTAGTGTTGTATTGGTCAACTCAGTGTCTCATCAAATATATATACCTCTCTTCGTTTGTGCTTATATTCTTTTGTCTCTACTGTCTGTCATACAGATTGATAGTGCGAAGAAATTTCTGCACTTTGTATCATATGCACAAACTGTGTACGCAATGTGCAAATAGTGCAAAATTATGCATTCAAAGCCGATAACTGGGCTAGATTATGCTGATAGGCCAAGTTGAATTTATAATATTGCTATGAATACCATGTATATCGTGTTGGGCCACTACCATACGTCTTGTGTGCAAGTCTGGCTTGGAAGAGTCCTAAATAACCTGTGTATACGTCTTGTGTGTAAGTCTAGCTTGGAAGAGTCCTAGATACCCTGTGTATCGTATGCCTTCTCATTTTTTATTTAATCGCAAGGCCATCCTGTGACAAGACTGTACCAGTATTTGAGCAGTGGATAACAGTGCCTACCTCAATTGAAATTCCAATGAATATTCCTTATATATTCAATAATTTCCACATTTCAATGAATACATATATAAATATATATATATACTTGAATAAATATTTAAATAAATAAATAAATATACAGAGCAAATATATAAGACAGCAATAAATAAATAAATATATCAGTATATAAAATAGGCATATATATAATTTTACACTTTAAAAAAAAACAAATTTGTATATTTTTGAATTTTTGAGGGTACCTCCTAAAACCTCTCTTTTGTCCCCTCCCTTTACCTCTACCCTTCCCTGTTATGCTAGAAATATCTACTACCCCTTAATTATACCATCCCCAAAACCATTAAAAAAAACTTACTTTCCTTTACCACTACTGTCCCTAACCCTATAACCCCTTTATATCCTTTACCACTATCCTTCTGCAAACCCTATAAACCCCTTACCCCACTACCTCTTCACGCCCCTAAACTTAATACCCCATACCCTCCTTACCCTAACCCTCGTCAAACCGTATAAATAGCTTACCCCCTTTATCTCTACCCATTCTTTGGCCCTACAAACCCCATACCTGCCTTTACCTCTATCCTACCCTAAACCCTAAAAATCCTTGCTATTGTTAATATTACCTATATATATATATAAATTATGATATTTATAAAAATATACTTACCTGCGTTGTAAAGTACCACTTGGCAAAGTACCTAAATAGAGCTGCATGGTGTTTACCTGCGTGGTGACATCCTGCGTTGTTAAACATGGGTAGCACAGAATACATACATCCCTGGCTAAGCCCTAAAAGTTGGTTAATACCAAGAAGGTAGAAGGGCAATGGAGAATTCAGAGTGTGCAGCAGAGTCTCAGCTGCTATTTTAGCTAAGACTAAAACAACACCAAGGTTTTGTGTAAAGTAAAAGGAATTTGGTCTACTTTTCCCCACATACTGTATCACTCTGCCTAAACCTAAGAAAGGGATTATCTATGTGTCAGAAAACGCCCATTTGTGCAAGGTCACTTCCATTTATTCTTGAATTGTATTGATGGTTTTAGACTTTGCACACCGGGGAACTGCTATCCAGTGCCCAGTGTATGTACTCTGACCACTAACACATATAGAAATTGGCTAATCCCGGAGTGGAAAAATTAACTCCCCTAAACGACCATAGTATATGGTGTAGAAACTACAGCCATGGCATAGAAAGTTAAATGTAACATGTGAACTCCAGCATCTATTGTACCATTCACTACAGTGTCAGTGAAAACATGGCTTCAGGCCTACCCTGTATAGCCTGACAGCAGAAGCTTGAACCTGTTGTGCAGACATGTCAATATTACTCTTTCAACAGGTTGGAAAAGCTGATTTTAAATATTTAATAATTCAACCCTAAGGACACCTTGCTGCCCACAAGGTAGGGTACACAATATTTAGGAGTGGAACATTTGTGATATTAGAAATGGCATCTCCCCCAGTGACTAGGCCCAAATTACGCTGTCACTTATCAGGATTTAACTGCCATATACGAAAATTTGCATTATCTCTCCAACAACGGGCTAGTCTGTACTTGGTCTGAATGAGGCGTGAATGAGGTGTAAAAACTGCTCTCAGAGCAGTGACCATGGTCTGGTAGTGGAGATATGTTTTCTTTCCCTGTCAGAAAAATCAGTTGGGGTGTACCCAGGAACTTCATTAACTTTAGAGGGGTCTGCCCTGTCATAAGCAAATGTTTGGAGGCACCTGCAAAGGCACAGCCTTTGTCTCCATAGTCAGGCTGACATCAAACCCGGCGGCGGGGGACGTTAGCCTCACAGCCGGTTTTGAGTGACCACAGAAAAGGGGACCGTTCACGACCCTGGCCAAATCTCTGGGAAGGTTCACTGGCTCTGCACAAGGGACAAAGGTATTCTCCTTCTAGAATTTTGAGAGTGAGGAATACTGTGGGATTCATTGTAGTAAAGCAAACAGGAACTGCTGAAAAAGTGGGTATGGTTGTCTCAGGGAACTTGTGCCCCATTGGTTAGAGAGTGCCCATGAGTCACACCCCCACCCCACTGGCTGGCGCCAGGCATAGGTGTGGCAACCCAAGGCACCTCCTTAGAACACGCTCACACTCTCTGGACCTGTGAGAGAACAGAAGAAAGTCTACTCCTGATGTTTGAGACTTATGAGGAGACCAGAAGGGCTGGACAAACAAGTGAATTGCAAGGGTCAGTTGACTTTTTCCTAAAGTGCCCAGCTGACCTGTGGCAACTGTACCTGGACTGGAACCTGCTGTTGACCTCTGCTTCACAACCTTAGGATTGTACTCCTGTTGTTTCGACACCAGAAGACAGTTTGGAAACTTTTGAAAACTTTTACTTCAGAGCTTCTGCGGTACCTTCTGGAAAAAGTATCTGCCTAGCAAATCCACAGAATCTGATTGAATTTCAGCTTTGTCTCACTCAAAGGTCCCCATACCTGCAAAAAAAATGACAAAATTCCATTGTACATTGGGATTTTTCAGAGATAAATCTCAAAGTCTACAGAGCACCAGCAGGCCCAACCTGCTTCAGGTATCCAACCTTTAGTTCCATGGTGGCGGCAGCTACAGTTTCAGTAGCGACCCACTCGGGGAACATTTTTCTTTTTAAAAAGTGCTGATGTCCCTGTCGCCATTGGGACTTTGAAGAAATTTCAACATTTTTCAATCACAAAGTCACTTTATGAAGTGGGACTCATAAACTTTGTCAACGTTTGGACCTACAGACTTTCACAGGGACCAATCCACTTGGTGTACCCGATCCATCGCAGTAGGTCTGAAATTCCACCTTGGCCCTAGTCTACCGCGACGATTGACTCAATTTTTATTTTTTGGCACTATTGTTTCTTGAATCTTTAAAAATGAATATCTCCTGTTCACCTTATTGGATTTTTGTCATTTTGCTAATTAAATTGTTCCCTATTTTTATAATCTGAAGTGGGATTTTTATTGTGTTGTGTCTTTAACCTTTTACCTGCTTTGGTACTTCTAAATGTTTTACACATTTTCTCAAATTTATACCTGTCTGCTCTGTGCCATAGCTTCTAACGATTGAGCTCAGGTTTAAATTACTGAAACTTTTGAGCTGACCTTATTTGTTAGAAAAAGTTGAATTTAAAAAAAAATCCCATCTCATTATGAGAAGGGACTTAAAAAAATTGCAACTTGTTAGGTCAACTCAAAGGTTTCGGTAATTTACTTTAATACTTCTGGCGGGCTTAATCCACGCCAATTAATAATTCACTTTCTAACTCTATGTGAGAGAGATGGGAAAGGAAATGGGCTGGTATCAAGATGACCAAAACCGGGGTAAGACTGCTGAAAAGCCACCAAATGGAACATCTCACCTGTTCGAGCCCTCTGACCTGTGTGTCACATTATGCACTCTAAAAGGATGTCAGATGTCCAGGATATCAGTCTGAATGACTATTATCTTCCTGATATTATAAAACATTGTCAGTGTGAAAAAAGGGGACAGTTGAAACAGAATATCTCCACAGCATGTGTAAAATCAAGCACAAATAAAGAAAGGTATATTAGCTAGTTACAGAGCAGCATCTAGCACTTCCTCAGTGAAACAGACAATTATGAATTGCATTTGAAAGGTCAGCTATATAGAATTTCACAGGAACTGCCAGGTATGAAGAGCACTGGAATGGGGGATGGAGAACCAAATTAAACTGTGGGTTTTATTGGTGCAAGATTATTCGCACATCCCTTTAGTACATTTCATGGCTTTCTAAAAACACAGATTGATGAGTGCCCCTCTAAGAATCACCATCATATTGTGAGATGATTGGCATGCCAGTTATAGTAAGAAAGGCCTCACACCATACCCATTCTTTTTGACTCCCATAGCCTACAATCTGGACTTTTACCATACCAATATAGGTCAATGCTTCAAATTGTAGAAGACTGAATGTTCCTTAGTGTTGGATTTAATAAAACAAAATTAAGTGATTATGAATCTTTTTTTAATCTACATAATTTTATGCCCAGAGATGTCTATAGACTAATCCCATTCCAACACAGGGTGGGACTGCAGGAGATAAGAGAAAAGATTCTTGTGGTCTAACTTTGATAGAAGATCTTACGAAGAAAAGCAGCACTAGGAGAGGGATATCCTTACTACACAGAGGGTTTAAAGACTAAAAGATCTGGCTTACCACACACAATTCAAGGGTTTTCTCTATAAGAAAGCATTAGAACTGCAAACTCATCATGGTGTAAGCAAAGAATTAATTTTTCAATAAATCAAATTATTGAATTTTAAGTAGTAATACAACCTTTCCACTTTATCACTAACCCACTATATGAATATTGATTTAGCCCCTCAGACCTAATGCCCTTTGAAGGTGTCAAGACAAACTAGTTACTTAAACAGCAGTAAAACACTGTGAATTATTGCAATACTACATGCAAACGAAATCCTCTTGAGAAAACTGTAGGCCGTCTGGCAGATTTTCTTTGGGAACAGTGTAATTCAGAAATATAAAAAATCCCCATCTTACTGCACGTAGTGTCAGAAATATAAAGAGAGAATAAACATGATGTAGCATCCATTTTGGGAAAGATGGTGTTGAGGCCTAACCAATGCCTAGTTAGCATAAGCCAGGAAAGCACACTTTAATATTTCATAGCAAATTCCTTTTCAGTTGGGCTAGCTAGCTCCATGTCTGTATACATATGTGAATTCAGGTGCAGATGAATTGCTCTGCCCTCCATTAAGAATGCACATTTGAATTAAATTCACAAAAGGGTCAATATAGGGTTGGCTATTACATGTGATCCTCTGATAGTACTGTTTGAATATAGAGGGGGTCAGGGCGAATACCGTTTCTTATCGAGGCGGGGTGGTTAAGCACTTTGATGCTCCTGGTTGCAAGGCTGACTATAGCTCAGATGTGTATGTCAATAGATTCTCTGTTGTTAAAATTATGGTGGACTAAGCTTTGGCACCAAAATGAAATGGAAAAATTAATGGCTTTAGCCCATGAAAACTGTTTGAAATATGAAAAAAATTGGCTGTTTTTCAGACCTTCATTAATAATGAGATGAATAGACCGAGAACAAAGCATTTTTAATCTGAAACTGGTAAACGATGAGGCCTGCTAAGATAAGTAGACCACCCTGAGGATTCTTAAACCCAAGGTGATGTTATCACTGTTACAGAAATGCCATAATTACTGTACTTTTTTGATTCCTATGCAGCTATTGTATAGGAAGTTAATTAATCAAAAAGCAACTGTCCAAAGCGTTGTTTTGTAAGCTAGCATTTGTATCCAGTCCACTGCAGGTTAATCAAATGATATTTTTGCCTCCCATTTACCCCTCTGCCTATTTTTGTTTGCGTTCCTAATACTGTGTTTTTGTCCTTCGTTACTGGAAAATCTCAGAAACATATGGCCTGATTACGATGGTGGTCGGACGAGCATCTGACCGCTATCGTTCCAGTACCCGCCCGACTAGTAGTCGACAGTTACATCCGACATATTACAAAGCGACCGCCCTGTATGCGGTTTTAAACATGGCTTTTTCCATTGCGGCTTGTCCTGTGGCCTGGAAAAGGGCTGCAGCACAAGCCGCAATGGAAAAAGGGATGTTTCGAAACATCCAAACCCTGTGTGCCAGGCCCCATGTGGGGCCTGGCACATGGGGCATGGATGTTTGGGGGGGCACCAGAGGTATCCCCCTGGCCTCATAGCAGAGGCCCACGGGAGTTGGGGGCCCTGCTATGGACCCCCGAAGTCCCTTCCTGACAGCCTTTCTATGGCGGTCGGACCTCCATGGAAAGGCTGTCAGAAAGGGACACCATAATCCCTACGGTGTTGCCTGAGCAGGCACCGCCCCAATTGTAGGGAATACAATTCAACCGGAACCTGTTGGAAGCGTTGATCGTCCCTCCGACTGATGCGGTCCGACCAACCGCATCATAATGCAGCAGTCAGCCGCTCTGCTGGATGTCGATGGGACCGCCACTGATGGCCTGTCTGTGGCAGTCCCACCAACAACCTAATGAGGCCAAAAGATGTTAAAAACACAAAAATCTGGGATTTATGTCCTCGTGGCAAGGGGTATGGGCTACAGATTGCCAATATTTAAAGGGCTAGTACTGTCAGCTGCTTACCGAGGTAGGGGGAGATAGTGGTAATGCATTCTTTCATCTTTTGCAGTTTCTATTGCCTCACAGTAACAGGCATGATGTAATATATATTTCAGCAGATTCGGGAAAATATTTCGCAAACCCCTTGGTGCTTCATAAAGTAGCCATTAAATGAGTTGCGTGACTAATCTACCAATAGATTGCCAGATTATACTGTGAGGCATCAGCCACTACTAAGCATTTGGCATCCCAAGAGCTATGTGTAAATCCCTCTGCAAGCCTGAGGATTATAGTGCATTTCAGCACGATCTGCTAATGAAAGAACAAAAAGGGATATAAGAGCTATTTTAACCAAACTCAGCAGAATATAATTTTTAGGAACACACTTAAACTCAATGTCTCTCATCATACTCAAGGCTAAAGTTCGTACTAAAATTAATATGATAATTCAAATATTATGTGTGCACACAAACATGCACAAACGCACACTCGCACACACGCTCTCTCTCTCTATATCTCTGCCTTTTACTCCAACTCTTTCTCTCCTTCGCTCTCGCGCCTTCTCTCTCTCGCTCTGCATATGGGTAAATATGAGTATCATTGATCAACATTCCAACTGAGACTGGCGGCGAGAAACCTAAGTGTCTGTTTTGAACAGTGGCTGCCAAAGGCTGTACTGGCTGTACTGGGCAACAGGCATTTCCCCAGGAGGCTAGAAGGGTGGGGTGCTGGCTTTGTTACTGGGGGGTGTTGGGGGGGCTTTCTTTGTAGCAGTACAGCATTTTGAAAGTGCCTGCTGCAGAGTTCCTTTTAAATGCAGTAGTTTTTAGGCAACAATAAAAGTGTTCGGATATCTCAGGTGAATAATGTACCATACGGAGCCTGGGCTGAAAAAATTGCCGGGGCTGCTTTGGGTTCCTAGTCCGGCCCTGCTAGCTGCAATACAATTTTATTACACGGGGGTCAATACATGGCATAACTCTTTAGCTGCAACTCCAGCAGCAACTAACAACTAACTACATCAACAGAGAAATATTGGTATGTCATTAACTGCTCCCATCTGCATCTCCTATCTCAAGTCCCTTCCTCTTCCTTGCTTGAAAAATAAGTTGTGTTTTATCTTCACCCCAAATCCTGGTCATTCCCATTTATTGCCTTTTAACCACATTATTCCCCTCCTATCTTTCCTTTACTTACTTCAGGTCACTTTATGACGTATAGCTAGCTTCTTATATCAAACTGTCTATCTGTTTTACTGTATGAACACCACCCCCTTTTGTGCAACTCCAGCCCTTAGTACACCTTCTTTCTTTAATATCATTATCTTTCATATTTTTGAACACTTAACATCCAGCTCCAGCTAGTGCAGTCTTAACTACCACCTTCTTGTGCTGTAATAGTTATTTACCTTTACGCTTTAGTCCAAATCTGGCCACTTCCAATTGCATACAAAGGAAAAGAAGCATTGAAATATATGAAAGCCAGTCCTACTAAATTTACCAATGTGCTCCTTCATTGAACAACGAGTTTGTGTTTGTTATGGTTGTTTGTGTTTGTTATGGGCATGAGCATGGAGGAATAGTCAATGATGTACTAAATCACTCACCCGTTCAGTCAACCACTCTTTGATGTATCCTGGCATTTATCCATTCATTGAACGGCACGTAAAAAAATCAGCAATTCATGTACTTTCATTGAAGTAAGGAAAATCTATGGGCTTTACAAGCAACTTAGTGGCACAACGTCAGGTGTGACATCTTCAGACATTCATGGTTTTCATACACTATTGTGGTAAAAGCTGCACTTCAAGTTATAGAATGCTAATGCCAGGACATTGATATCTGGACATCCCTTCCTCTCAATACAGTATTATTTGCATAATGTTCTCAGCACAGGATATCTCAATACTATTTGACAAAATTGTTATCTTAAAAGACTTCCTAGAATTCAATCTGAAAATGAGGGCGTAGAATACATGTAGAGCTCTTCATCAAATTAGATAAAGGGGCTGAGGCCGCTAGAACAACCAAAAACATGCTATGCTCACTGAGCATCTCTTGAGAGACTATAGCAAGATGCTTCTTAGCACCTCACTACCCTATGTCCTTGCTAGCTGAAAGACCGAACATGCTTTTAGCTGCGACCAGCATCAACTCTCTAAGCGCTCTGCTGTTTCTGCCATGGAAGAAAATCAAAATCTGCTCCCAATACCAAGCTCAAAGAACCTACATGCATTCTGCTGGAAGGCTAGGGACACATAATAACAGATGAATTATGTTTAAGACCATAAACAAAATGAAGTCATTCATGATAAATGAACCTTGAGTAGCTTCAATGGCTGTCCTGAGAGCTGATTCAAAATATCTCTGACTCTCCAACAAAGCAATGGCTGAAGGGGGCTGACCCAAAGCGTCTCTCTATATATTCATCATTAGCATTATTTGTTAAATATTTATTTTAAAAGCTCTGAAAGACAGATTACACTACTGCACCAGGTCAAAAAGGATTGGTAAACCACTCAGACACACTTTGTCAATGTGGCGATCACTGCTATTAGCTTTGACAATGCCAGGTGCTTTTAAAATTCTCTAGCACTGGCAAAGTGAAAGTTGGTGATCGACCATCTTGAAAGTCTATTTTCTTTTATAGTTTCAAGATGGCTGCCATGTTGCAGAACACAGTGTGATGCAGCATGGAACGTGGCGGTCATCTTGAAAATATTAACAATAGATGGTTGGTCACCGCTATTGACTTTTCCAATGCAGGGACATTTTAAAAACGTCTGGTATTGGCAATGTCAATAACAGTGGATAGCATAAAGTGAGAGGAGTGGAAGGAGATGGGTGGCAGAAGGATGGGGGAAGAATAGAAGGCTGGGATAGAGGGAGCGGCCTTAAGGGGAAAGAGAGGCAGAGTAGGACAGAAGATAAGCATGACACCGAGCCTCAGTAGTGCTCGATATCAGACACTCAGAGGGGGGGGGGGTAGAAGGAACGAGGTGGGGTGGGTGAGCAAGAAAAAGAGTGCAGGCATGTTCTTTGTAATCAGAAAACCAGAGAAAGAAATAGTGCCTATAATGCTTCTAGTTTGTTAAGATGTTTCCTGTAATGTTTTTTTTAAATAATTTAAGCATCCTTTGCATCCTCCCCTAGTGGAGCATAGCATAAATATTCAAAATGTATAATAAAATTTTTCTTTCAAGCCTGTACTCATCAGTCTCACATGTATGTTGTTACAAGCAAGGTTCACTGATAGTTGGGGAGAGGAGTTGGCCTAACGGCTAGGACGGTCGACCTCGAATCTGGGGAACTTGGTTCAAGTCTCGGCAATGACGCTGAACATCCTGTGATTCTGGGCAAATCACTTAATCTCCCCATGTCTAACAAAAATGAATGTGTCCTCATGTAACGCAACTGGTGCTATGTAAAGCGCTCTGATACCCGATACCTTCGGGTCAAGTTCGCACTATAGAAACCTCCGTAAAATAAAAATAAAACATTGCTGGGTTGCTGTATGTAATTTATTAGAAACCCACATTAGCAAGCTACTCTTAGACCTGCCTAGCCTCATCTTAACTGTTGGAATATGGTGCTTACTGAAGCCATCTATCGAAAGTTCATTCATATACCATGTCTCTTGAAACAATAAAAGCCATGTTTTCAAATTAATTTTGAGCCGCCCATTATCTTTAGTTTCAGAGTTTAGACCTAAGATATTCCAAGATAACAATGAAAGAGGTACTATAGGTATGGATTTTTTGCCTATTTTATAAATCATTCTATTTCTGCATTCAAGGGACATGGTAAAGAGATTTCTCAAAACCTGGTGGTAGGATAGATGGACATTTTGTGCTCACAGCAGATGGAAGCCATGACCACAATCAAACTACAGGGTTGTCATAAATATTTCATCCATTGTCTGGGTGATGGGACGCTTTGACCAGTCTTTTATTTTACACACATTACAGCAACAATGTTCTTTGCCTCTTCCTTTACATGGTCACGAACCGTATATGGCTATAAGAGCCTATTGTCAATCATATCTACTTTGCTATTCCAATTAAAAAGTGTGTTCGAAACATCGTAGTTTATAGAGTTAAAAGAATATTGTGATGTCAATAATGTCATGGGACAGGATATATAAGTTAAGAATATTGTTTTTTAGGCATGTAATATATTTATATAGTTGTGTATAATATTGTATTTAATACAGCTGTAAAAATATCATTTTTTAGTTAGTTTGATAAATATTAGTTATTTTGGTTTTATAAATTATTAGCATTATAATAATATTTGTGTTTTTAGTTTGTTTTAGTATTGTTTATGAGTTAATGTGATTAGAAATTGTTAATTTATTAGCAGGTTGTTGGGTTTGTAGCAGATTTGGGTGGATGTTTTTAAAAAGTAAATTATTGTTTTTAGTGTATGACTGATTTTTGCATGTAGTTTACATTTTTTATTTGATACTAAATTATGGAAATGATTCAAATAACTTATTTTAATTATTTGTTGATGTTTAATTATTGTTAATTGGTTGGTTGGTTTATTTAATTACTAAATTGTGGGTAAGTCTATATTAATTGTTTTAATTGTTTTTGTTTTATTTAATAATTTCTTTATTTTAACATGTTTTAATTTGTGTAATATTATTGTATTAATTTTAATGGTTTGTTGGTGCTAGTTTTTAGGGTATTAGAGAGGGAAGTGTTTCACCATAAAATTATTTGCAATATAAAATTCATATTTTTTATATGTAAGTTTTTTTGTTTTATATTTAATTAATAAACTTATCCCATACTGGTCCCCTTTGGAGCATTGTCAAATATGATAGTTATGCTTAATTGTTGAGAATTATTTTGTAGGATTACACTTTATTGAGTCTTTGCATGAGTTTTCGCACTTTATTATTTCTACGGGACTTTGATTTGTCTTGTACCTTGGAGTTTATTCTTGGTACCCTGGATGGAGGTAACGGTACCATCTGATTACTTGGACACCCGGGGGTCCATTGAAACCGGCTGCGAAGATCCTAGGGAAGGTATTTAGAGGAGAGGAATAACCACCTCCCCATACCTCTTCCTCATATCTCACTTATTTCATAATCATTGGACTTTTTGTAAGTATTGTGAATTTTCAGGATATTATATTATCACAATTATTGACCCACCAGTCCCAGGTCCCCCACATTCTAATTCTTTTTCTCGAGGAGCTAGCAAGATCCAATCTATGGATTTGTTTCACCGAAGCAACCCAATCTAATATTACTGGGGGTTGAGCGGAGATCCATTTTAAACAAATTGCCCTCCTTTCAAGAAGAATTAACAGGAATAACAGGGAAGCTTGTGTGTTAGAGAGCTTATAGCTAGCACTCTCCTCTTGAAGGACCCCAAAAATGACCAAAATCAGGCTTACCTTGATCTCTCACCCCAAGACCTCCGAAACAGTCTTACCGATATTGTGCCAGAAGCCCTGGATAGGAGAACACTGCCAAGTCGTCAACATCGCCCAAGGCACACTTCAGACAGACCTTCCGTCCTTCACCTCCCAATTTTGAGAGTTTCTTTGGGGTCCAGTATGCCCTATGGAGTGTGAAAATATGATTTCTCCTAAGATGTGCGGCTTTAACCACATTCCATAATTTGCGCATCGATACTTGCCATAAGTGTGTCACGCTGGTTGAAGGCAGGCCTCTTCTCCAGGACTCTTCCATGGGTACTAATGGTGGCTCCCCCTTAACCAAAAGCCAATACCATTTGGAGACCTCCTTACGTTGATGGAGGGGGCCGAGTAGGATAATTTCATGTTCTTCATTTACTTCTCCCTCTTTATCCTACTTAGCAGCCCAACTGGATAGCTGATAAAACTTAAATCTTGAGAATCTTTGATGTGTGTTGTTGCGGAGTACCTCCCATTGAAGAAGTTTATTATCTTGTAGCAGTTGACCCCATTTCAGAATACCTTCTTCCAGTAAAGGAATCGATAAACTGTCTTTTAGGCACACGGGCGTGCCTGGAGAATTCCAGATAGGAGCACCTGCGCTATAATATGGAATCTTAAGAATCTTCCTGGTATGGTACCAAACTTCGCAAGCAGATCTTAAAACCTTAAGTTTGATTTTTTTAAAGTATTTTGGGTGCCCAAACTTAAACAAACAGCCATCACCGCCCTGAGGAGTATTTTTGGGCATCGCTTGAAGCAGCGGAGGTAATCAAGAGGAGTCAAACAAGAGGGACCTTACGTTCTTTAATTGAAAAGCATAACAGTAGAAACGAAAGTCAGGACTGGCTATACCCCCCTCTAGCCTTGCACATCGCAACTTCATCCATGCAATCCTCACCCCCTTGTTGGACCAAAGAAAACTATTTATAATCCCTTGCAAATCTTTCAGGGAAGAGTGATCAAAAAATAAAAGGATCGTATCAAAAATAAAGGTAAATTTCGGCAGGATTGACATTTTGATCAAGTTAGAATGGCCCAGAATAGATAGTGGAAGACCGTTCCAAGATCTTAATAATGTGGCCGCCTCTTTCCTTTTTAAGTCGAGATTTACTTGGGCAAGATTAGTAATATTTTGTGTAATTTGTATGTCTAGAAATAGAATTTGCTGTTTAACTGTCACGTCACTTGGTTGTGTATTCCATGACATAATTTCTGTTTTTGGGCATTAATTAAATATCCTGATACCCTCCCAAGACTCATCAAGATTTTATCCAGGCTAGGCCGGATAGCGGGGGAGTCCGTAGAGAAAATCATCAAATCATCCGCGTATAACGCAACTTTTTTTCCCATCCCTCCCATTCAAATGAGGCAAAGCTATGACTAGCCCTTATACTACAAGCCAAAGGTTCTATATATAGATCGAAAAGTAAAGGGGCAAGGGGACACCCCTGTCTCGTCCCCCGCTCCAACGTAATCGATTTAGACAAGTTACCATTAACAATAAGTCTAGCGGTGGGGGTTTTATAGATATTACTGTTAGCTCTAACAAAATGATCCCCCAACCCAAAAGTTCGGGTCATATAGCTTAAAAAAGGCCAACTCACCCTATCAAATGCCTTGGCTGCATCAAATGCATAAATTGTGGGGAGTAGACTATCAAATCATGCGTTAAATCATGAAGTTGACGGCCCCTAATGAACCCCTTCTGATCCGGATGAATCAAAGAACTCACTACAGGGTTCAACCTCCCTGCTAGAATTTGCGCAAAGATTTTATAGTCGCAATTCAGCAGGGAGATAGGCCTATATGACTCGCATTTTCTTGCGTCTTTATTTGGCTTTAAAATCAAGGAGACGGCAGTCTCATCCCAGGACCTAGGGATTGGGTTATTATCTACGAAGATCTTATCAAACAGGACCACAAGGACAGGAGCAATCTCCTCAATCAAAGCCACATAGAATTCATTAGGAATACCGTCTGTCCCTGCTGCGCTACCTCCTTTTTAGATGTTTCATCACGGTCTTAAGCTCTGCCAGAGAAATATTCCGATTCAGCAGAGTAGTTTGATCTTCTGCGATGGATGGTAGGGGTATACCCTTTATATATTTTTTAATTTGAGACTCCGAGACCACTAGGTCCTCAGTATATAAATCCTGAAAAAAAACTTCAAAAGCCTGTTCTATTTTGGAGTTGTGAGAGGAAATCTCGCCCGAGTCTACAATAGTTACCTCTTTAATTATGTTCCTAGTCTGGTTTATTCGGCACTTCCAGGCAAGGAGCTTCCCGCATCCCTCACCAAATTCATAATTAGCTAAGTTGCTGGCTTCCCATTTTTTTCTGGTAATGTCATCCAAGTGATCTATTAGCACCTGTCTCTTAGCTATAACCTCTCTACTTTCCTCCCTACGCAATTGCATATCTTGCATATCTTGGCGAGATTTACTTTTATTCCTTGCCCTGGAATTATCATCTTCCAATTTCTGAATCGTCAATCTGCCCTCCTTATGTTTCTTGGCTGCCAAACTTTTTACACTACCTCTAATAAATGCCTTATAGGCATCCCATATTACCTCCAGTGAGGCCGAATCTTTGTTAGTTTAAAAAAAAGATAGTGTTTCTTTCTTCAATTACAAAATTATTAGGGGGTCTAGAAGTAAGGTTCTATCAAAAGTCCACCTTTCAGTTGACACAACTCCCAGTATTTGTAGCTCTAGGGCTACAGCAGATTGGTCAGAGAGGTGCTCCGGGACATGCGTTACAGAGGCAACACACTTCAACAGTCTGGAATCTACCAGGAAGAAATCAATCCTGGAAAAGTGCCCGTGTTTTTTATTATGGAAAGTAAAGTTCGTGGGGCCGCCCAATCCCTTGTGTTTCTTCCTCCAGATATCTATCAGGCCTAAGTCCTTCATCAGGACTTTAATAAAAGAACCCATGTTTGTGGACACTACCCTTCCTCCTTTAGACCTATCAAGAGCGGGATTCATAAGAATAATAAAATCACCCCCGTGATGATAGGAAATTTGGATTGAATCAGATGACTGTAGATAACATTTAAAGGTCCATCGTCATCTATATTCGGACCATAATACCCTACAAGGGTAAACCATTCAGTCTGAATTTTGACGTCACCAATGATCCATCGCCCCTTGGTGTCTGTCTTAACATCCCCTAGTGTTGCTTTAGCCGAGTGCTTGAAAAATTAACTCCACTCCTTTGGTATAACATGTTTGGGATGTGTGAATGGAACATTCAATCCATCTCTGCTTAGAACGGATAGTCTCCCATTCGTCAAAGGTTAAATGTGTTTCTTGGAGGATGATAATATCATACTTCGATTGGCTCAGATATTGGAGGATTCTCCTCTGTCTGCTCAACACCCTAAGTCCATTAACATTCCACGTTAAAATTTTAATTGATGTTAAAGGAGGGATTAAGGATTTATCCGACCCACCATTACAGTTATTACAGATGTTACAGGCAGCCAGCAGTTTACCTGCTCAAGGACCACTCCATTTTTATTTATAATATCCTTTAGGTTAAGCAAATGAGGACTTTTTTTGTCTTTTTTCCCTAATATGCTCCCCACCCTGTGAAAACAAAAAATAACTTTCTCCAACTGTGCCCCCCCCTTCCCAAGGGAACCCTCCCTAATAATGCCCTGGGTCTGATGATAAACCACCCAGTGGAGCTCCCACCCTCCTCCAGAAAAAACTTAAACAGAAAAAGAGAACATAGAATTATCCCTGAGCCTTAATTTGATCTATAAAGACCCCTACCTCCTTAGGGTCTCTAAAGTTAAACATTTTATTCTTCCACATTACTTTCAAAAGAGCGGGGAACCTCAGTTGGGCTGTTGCACCTAGGGATCTTAATGTTGGAATAAACTTCCCCAGTTTCCATTGTCTATCCTGTGTGATTCTGGAGAGGTCTGATCTAATCCGGAACGACCAGTCTCCTTTGGTGAAACAGCCAGCTTTAAGTGCAGTGGATAGTACACGCTCTTTTAATAGGAAGGTTTTAAAGTTAACTAGGATTCTCCTAGGAGTTTTCCTATTTGGATTTTTTGAGAACGGGTCTCTGTGGATTCTCTGAATATCGGCCTCAAGATCTAAGGAGTCAATGGACGGGATGTACTCTTTTAAAAGGCCTATAAAGAAATGTTTAATGTTATCACCCTCCAACCCCTCTGGGACATTAAGAACTTTAATGTTGTTCCGTCTGCAGTTGTTCTCAAGAGATTCAATTTTGTCCAGAATAGATTTTTCGCCACCTTTTAATGTTTGAATATCAGCTCGATTGGCCTCTACTTCCTTATTCAGAACCTCAACAGAGGCCTCTATCAGACAAATTCTCTCCGTGATTGCAGATATTTTCACTTCTAGAGATTCGCATGTATCTTGAATTTTTGCCTGATTCTTTTCTGAGATGGCGAACTTGCTCCTAATCTCCGAGGATAATCCCTCTAACATCTTCATCAGCTCCGATTGATTGGAACTATTAGTTTTCAGAGGGGTCTCAAGAGTCGAACGCAAGGGGTACTGGGCAAACTCCTCGGGGAGACTGGCGGGGTCACTATCGCAGTCCCCTAACACTTGATACCTATTTGAAGTTGGAAGGTTCAAATGGTCTGCCTGAGCAACCGAGACATTATCACCTTTAGGGTCCATAGTTGTTTTCGGGGTTTTGTCAGGGGGGCTTACAGCTTGAAATGACTCCGCCATTTCCAACCGGGGTTCACCTACTTGCTGAGTTTTCGGATACACCTTAAAGTAAGATCTAAGAGACGGACTTATTTTCAGTTGGGACAGTTCCTTTCGCTGCCGTGCCGATGGTGTTGGAGTTGGAGGGGGTAAGTGGAGATTTTCGAGGTTAGGAGGGATCTTACCCCCTGCCTTCCTGCCAGATTTTTTTGAGACAATTCTGCCAAAGCCAGGAGCCGGGGAGCAGTAATAGAATTGCCTATAGATTTTGAGGAGCAAAAGATTTTATTTCTTAAGGCGTACCTGCTGGGGGCATTCCCCCCCCCCTTTGCGTCTACTATACTACTAATGTCCACAGTCTGAGGCGGTGGGCCCGTGGCATCAATATTAGTGTCAGAAGTGGCCTTCTTTAAAGGTAAGCTATGAGGGACCCCCTGAATCTCTTGTTTATCTTTCTCAACCCCTCTCTTCCGAGGGTCTGTCGTGACGTAAGCAGGCCACTGCCAAGCTTACGTGCAAAGTGGCTCATGTGCAAAGTGGAAGGAGAGACTGTGGAAATGATTACCGAATATGTACCGACAGTGTTAATGCCACCAGCAGGTTTACGGATTAATGAGGACACCAGTATTCCTCTAGGCCCAGTATCACTTCCCCCAAGTGTGTGATATAAAAATGTTAGCGGCTTTATCCAACCTGTTCTGTTGTGGTTTTGAGCTAGCTGTTTCAAATGGAACTGAAGGGGCACATTGCGTTTTTCATTTCTCTGTTTTACACAATGAATTTAATTACTCCGTTATTATTCACTATGTTACAGATCATTTATTTAATGTATTCAATTTGATTTTCATGTAGTAAAATCATATCTTGCAGACTACAATCCAAATACTTTATGTTTAACTGGTGTGTTGCATTGTGTAGATGTGTGTTAGTTCATTGACGTTTAAATCAGTTGATACAGAATCACCATTTCACATTCTACAATGCACAGGCGGGCGATCAGGTGGCAATTGAAATTACTGTGAGAAGAATACTCATTTTTGTATTTTCCAAATCTTTTATAAAAACATCAGAATCAACCACAGGATAAGCTGATGTGCAGGACGTTAGCGACTTTACAGTGGAACCACAAAAAAGAAAACCACTCCAATTTATTTTAAGTATATCACCCCCATTGTTTTTTTTTAAGTAATGGAGCCTCGTCCCAATATCACAATTAACGTGTGGTGGGGACTTTGCATCCCATTAGGTCACAACCTAGACACGATGTACACCGAGTGTAAAAGACGTTTCAGGAGATTTAGGGCACTAATATAGGTAAAATAACTTCTGTAAGGTCAAACCAGGTGGGAAACGTACAGATATAAGACCAGCTCCTCCTATGTACCACTCATCCTGCGTAGTACACTTACCAGAAATATCCATGCAGCTGAAGACATCATAACATCAGAAAAGCCATCAAGTGCTACAGAACGAGAATAGGACAAAGGATGCTGTTGATATTCGCTTACTGCAGAAATAGAGTAGGAAATGAGTCCCTTAGAGGGTTCGGCTGTGTGGCTAAAAGAGCATATGGCCTTGTCTCTGGGGTGGGGAGATTAAGGGATGGCAACTGTAGGATCAAAACTGACAGCTTACTTCCTTACTAAATTATCACAGCACTACTGGCAAAAGATAAACACGAATAGATTACTATTTACATATGTTACAATACAGTTTCAGTGGTGAGCAAACTTTAGGGAAATTAGGTTGTACATCAAAAGTATGTTACATTCTTATCTACCTGGGTACAGCAAGTGCCTTTTCTCTTAATTATATTTTTGTGCGAGGACTCAAACGTCTACTTCTGTACTTACCAATATATTCCTTCAAGTGAAGAATTATTGAATATATATTTTATATAAATACAGAGACGTTTTAAGGCATGGGCAAAGTGGGCTCTAGCCCAGGGCCGCAGACTTTCAGAGGGCCCCCTGATACAGCCAGCTGTGTTCTGCGGAGTCTTGCCTTGATGACCTTGAATAATTCTTAAACAGATTATTTTAAATACCATTTTCCTTTAATTTATTTTTAACATGAGTGATTTATGAGAGTCTATTACAGACATTTTGCAGAGAAATGTTGGGTTTATTTTTCATGCAAAGTCCATATAAAACAGTTTCTTTTAGATCAAAATAGGGCCACACATATGAGAAATGGGAGGGTGTCACAGAGACTATTTGCAGTAATATTAGTGAGCTGCTACTGTGTTACAATTTTGAAAACATACGTCACTATCCCTTAATGCAAACACGTTTAGAATTTGGACTAGTGTGCCTGTGCACTGTCAGTGACATGGCCAAAGAGGGCATGAAAGAGCTGAAATTGAATCAAAATTTCCAATCGGTTCCGAACCAGGGCCCCAAAAATACGTTTGGCCCTGGGACCCCAAAATCCTTAAGATGTCCCTGTATAAATATGGGCCAGATTCCCTATTTACTGTTTGCACAATGTGGATTGCTATGTGCCACCAGTATTTTGTTACCAGTAAATATTTTTACGAACCGATCTTAGGTCAGTTAAAAAGAAATTAAGAATCGGATTTGCATAACATACCTAATTAGTAACACAAAAAAGTTGATGGACGGAATGCTGCACATTGTCAAGCATTCATCCCAGTCACAGATCCTGGTTAAATCCATCGTACTTTTGCTCACCACACCACCCCAGTTTGGACCCAGCCATATGCAAATCAGTCTTGACCCTGCTCCCCATGGGAACAGGCCAGGACCTCCCTGGACCAGAAAACAAGCATCCTGGGACCAGTTTCAGGGTATCACCACTTATCAGCCAGGCTAGCTTGAATTCAGTGGCATAGCGATCCCAGGACCATGCCTGGGCATACCATTCCCACCAAGGACGATTTATAGCAACACAAAAAAATGAATGCAGAACAATGTCACAGAATCACAACCAGTCACAGATATGGGTAAAATCCATTGTTTTTACGCTCACAACACTACCCCAGTTTGGACCCAGCCATATGCAAAGCGGAGGGTCAAGACTGATTTGCATATGGTTGGATCCAAACTGGGGTGGCGTTGCAGACCATTTTCCTTAAAGGAAACTGAGCTACGTTTAAAAAACAGAAGTTCTTGGATTTTTAAAAAGATTTTGGTTGCAAAACATTGATGCATAAGACAGATTCAGTATTTGGAAGGGACGCCTACAACAAGCCATCTCCAGATACCAATTGGCTATCGATTCAGAATCTCATTTTAGGAACCAGAAAAACTTTTACGACTGCTTAAATGGTATTATAACATAGAAAAGCATTTTAATGGTCACAAATGGGAGATCGGAGCATTAGTACATGTGGGGCTGTATTATAGAAAGTGCCCTTGGGGTACAACGGGCATGTGCGCCTGATTTGTGCACCCTGGGGCACTTTGGTATTACAGAAGGGGGTCACAGACACTTATGCGGCCCCTTCTGTAATACAGACTGCACTGGCCCACATGTAGCGCCAGAGCTTTCTTAAGAGGGCGTTCCCCTGAGGAAATCTTTTTACCTCTGCGCCCTCGCCGTATTAAGCACGCAGGTGTAAAGGCAAAGAAGCTGTCAGGAGGTGCACTGAAAGTGTGCCGCAAAAAGGTGGCACACTGTCAGTGTGCCCCCTGAGGGCAGCCCTCTCGAGAGATGAAAGGGGGTCCCATGGACCCCACAGACATCCCTTTGCAGGCAGGTGCAGTCACTCACTGCACCTGCCTGCAAGGGGATCTCTAATTCCTTTTGAAAGTGCAGGTGGGTTGTTGTCTGCACGGTGAAACACAGAGCGGCTTAGAAAGAGCTGCTCTGTATTTCACTTGAATGCCCTTCTCCCAGGGTAGCACGGGTTTGGGGCAGCCCTGAGGCAGGGCATTCAACATAAATGGGCACACTTTCCCTGTTTGCGCATGGTGCGCATCATAATACAGGCCCTGGCCTTACAATCGGGGTAGTAAGTGCAATTGCTTTAAATTTACAAATCATCTTGGTTCAAAGTATGAAATATTTGTATGTGGACATCAAACAATAACTATGATTTGCTTAAATTGGGTTTAAGAACTGCTGATGTGCAAAACGTACAAATGAAGACATTTCTAGAAAGGAGAACGAACACTGCAGGCTTGAATACTTTTTATGAACCTCGTGATTCTTTCCTTGGAGGAGTGGTTTTTCCAGTTTGAGATCCTTTGTTCTTTAATCTGCGGGGTGGTGAAAGGCAGATGCCAGGGCATGATGGCACATGACAGAAAATAATGCAGCAGAGAGCGTGAAAGGTAAACACCCTCTTTATTGTTCTTTTGAATCAACATGTGCTGGTGCAACAACACCCTACAGTGAAATGAAGCCTATTACGGCATACGGAGGTATAAATGACACTCTGGCAAAATATGTTTTGTCATTTACTATAAAGCACAAATAAATTGGCATTATAATGTTATTATTTCAGCGTGTGTCATGCTAAATCAACTCTGTTGGATTACAACTGAAAGCTTCAATTGTCATCCAACAGATACCAACCATACTATTTTGTAGAAGCAAAAGTGAGTAAATCAATATGTTGCCTGTATTACATTGTATAAACCAACTGAGGCTGAATTGATCAACACCCGACTTCCATCTCATAAACAGCATCTCTAGGACGACTACAATATTCACGTGATGCATGCCTGACTACCAACAGAAACGGAGGGCGAATCAAAGCTGAGCAGGGTTATTCGAAGACCCAGCTTTTGCATAAATCACACTTTGTATAGATGACATTGATCACGCACAGTCAGATCAGGGGCGTGGCTGGAAAAAACATAGTTGTGCAAGGGGCAGTAATAATTGCTGATGACTAACAGAAGAAGCTGGCCTGACGGTAAAATGTGAAGTAACCACAACAGAAACATATTTGAGTGTAACAATGCTAGAGGGAGGTGACTCACCCGGAAAACTGAATGCCAGATGACAAATGGCAAGTTATGGACAGCGACAATTTATCAGGTTAGATAATTATCACCTATTCCGACTTTTTAGGTAATACTATGCAGGTTTTTGTGCTTACCACCCCGAACTCTGGAGCTCCAGGTAAATTCAGCCACTTTTTCCTTTGTTAAATTCAGGAGGAGACTTAATGAAGTGTGCAAACTTTATTGCAACTATTAATTTATCCTTCTCCTCTTACACCATCATATACAGAAGAGGCTTTTCAGCATGGTGCCTAATAAATTACTGACACATTTTCATTTGGAGAGTGATTACTACTCTGCTTCCCAGTGGTCTCCATCTTCATTCAGAGTTCCTGAATTCACTTTCAAAGACAATGTGGCACAAACGGACCATTAAATATAGTTTGTAACCAGAGGAGAGATTTACCTGTGTGATGTTTTCCGCCATCCCGTGGAAGACCCTCTCTACAGTCTCCTTAGTTCTAAATGCATCAAAGCATCTCTAAAAATGGGTGCGTATATGGATGGATGATATAACAAGCACTGGCAAAGCCAATAGGTTTCACCTATTTGAGAGCTACTGTCTTTTAGCCATTTTGTGCAGCAGTTAGCATGACTAAAAGTTAGTGGCGTGGTGTGGAGGATAGTGGACAAGAATGGCATGGAGTGGAGTTGCGTAGAGCAGCGTAGAGTGCAGTGGTTTAGAGTGGAGTGGTGCAGGGTAGAGTAGAGCGGAGTGGCATAGAGAGGAGTGGCGAACAGTAAAGTGGAGTGTGTTGTAGAGTAGAATGGCATCGATGGAGTGGAATAGAGTGGCGTAGAGTGGAATGGAGTGGTGTACAGCAGAGTGGTGTATGGTGAAGTGGCGTAGAGTGGCTTAGAGTAAAATGATATTGAATGGAGTGGCATAGAGTGGAGTGGCGTAGAGTACAGCAGTGTACAGTGGATTGATGTAAAGTGAAGTAACGTAGAGTGGCATAATGTGCCGTACAGTGGCATAGAGTGGAGTGGTGTAGAGTGGCCTTGTCTGGAGTGGAGAGGAGTGGTGTGGAGTGGCGCTGAGTGATGGTGGAGTGGCAATGAGAGGCATAGAGTAGAGTGCGTATACTGGTGTACACATGTTTGGCATACAGTAGAGCAGTGTAGAGTGGTATGAAGTAGAGTGGAGTGGCGTAGCATGAAGAGGCAAAGAGTAGCATAAAGTGGGGTGGAATATAGTGGGGTGGAGTAGAGCGGTGTGGAGAGAGTGGCAGCGGCATATAGTGGAGTGGTGGGGAGCAGAGTGGCATAGAGCAGAGTGTCATAGATTGGAGAGGTGTATAGTGGCATTGTGTAGAGTGGAATGGCATAGAGTGGAGTGGAGTAGAATTGCATAGAATAGACTTGCATAAAGTGGCATAGAGAGGATTAAAGTGAGGTAGAGTGGTGAAGAGTGTGGATTAGAGTGGAATGGCATGGAGTAGAGTGGCTTAAAAAAGAGTGGGGTGGAGTAGAGTAGGGTGGCGTGGGGTCTAGTTGCAAAGATTGGAGTAGTGTAGAGTAGAGTGGAATAGAATAGAGTGGTATAAAGTGGCATGGAGTGGGTTGGAGTGGAATAGAGGGGTGAGGATTCGTGTAGAGTGGAGTGGCATACAGTGCATAGAGTGACAGTGTATGGAGTGAAGTGGAGTAGAGTGGTGTTGTGTGGCGTGGAATAGAGTGGCATGTAGTGGAGTAGAGTGGAGTCGCATAGAGTAGAATGGAGTGGCGTGTAATGGAGTAGAATGGCATTGATTAGAGTGGGGTTGCGTACATTGAAGTAGCATAGATTAGAGTGGTGTTGGGTGGGGTGGAGTAGAGTAGAGTGGGGTAGAATAGAGTGGTATGGAGTAAAGTGGAGTGAAGTAGTGTGGAGTAGAGTGGCATAGAGTACAGTGTGTAGAGTGGCGTGGCATGAAGTGACCAAGAGTGGAGTAGAGTAGATTGGTGAAGAAATGAGTGGCAGAATGTGGCATAAGGGAAGTTGGGGTAGGGCAGAGTGAGATCGAGTGGCATAGAGAGTGGCATTGAGTGGACTGGTGTAGTGTAGAGTGTCAGAGTAGAGTGGCATAGAGTGGGCTGAGTAGAGTGGGCTGGAGTAGAGTGACATGAAGAAGAGCGGCGTAGAGTGGAGTGGTGTGGCGTAGAGTAAAATGGCACAGAGTGGATTGGAGTGGAGTAGAGAGGCATAGAGTGGTGTACTGTGCGGTAGAGTGGCATTGTGTGGCATTGTATAAAGTAGAGTGGTGTGGAGTAGAGTGGAGTGGCATAGAGTAGAGTGAAGTGGCGTGGAGTGGTGTAGAGTGGAGTGGTGTAGAGTGGAGTGGTGTAGAGTACAGTGGCATGGCGTAGAGTGGAGTGCAGTAGTGTAGAGTAGAGTGGAGTTCAGTAAAGTGGAGTGCATTAGCGTAGAATGGTGTGAAATCGCATAGAGTGGAGTGGAGTGGCACACAGTGAAGTAGCACAGGGTGGAGTAGCGTAGAGTGGCATAGAGTAGCACAGTTGAGGGTGTAGGTAACTAAAGCAGAGTTTAAGACATACTTCAGTGATTAACACTGAACAGAGACGTTCAAAAGATCACATATAAGTGCTAGGCACACATAGAGGACACGGACCATCTGGGACTGGGTTAAGTTCCAACCACAGTAGAAGCAAGCCCTCAGATTTCGGCAGCAGCAGCCCGAGTACTTTTCACTGCTGAGCCAGTCCTACTTGCTTGCTGCTGCCAAACTATGGCTGCAGCTGCCTCGACCTGCCCGCTCCGGCGAACCCCACCAGCCCACCTCCTCAGCACAAAATAAATCAAAGAATTTTGATTGATGCCAATTACCGACGACACAGCCATCCACCACCTGGCACTCCCTGCCTTTGAGGCCTTGGGTTGCACAAGAAGCTCACTGAAACCTACTAGTGACCTAGGCCCTCCTCTGCCTGGACTGCGTGTGCCACCCCGCCTCAAGTTCTCACAAGTGGAGGCCAGGGGACTGGCAGGTCCGTAAGCAGCAACAGTTCTTTGCAGCATGTTACTCCCCCTCCAGGTAATCAATACCTTGGCACCACTGCTACCTCTCAGTCACCAGCTGGTGAACCGTGCTAGACCATGGGGCGACGAGGAGGTGCGGGCCCTCATCCGGTGGGGCGTCAAGACGCGGAGGCCACTGGCCAGATTGAGCAAGTGACACTGTCAGAAGAACCACCCACAACCCCCATTGACATGAAGCTGGATAAAATGCTTGAATCTATCGCCGGAACTGAACAAGACCCATGCAAGAGGGTCGACGCAGTGGCAATAGGTGCTGCTGAGGATGCTGAAGCATCAAGTAAATATTTTGTTTGCTGTAATCTTGCATTACTATGCAGATGATTGTAACTCGAATTTCCAAGAACTTGGAATTGAGGGTCTGTCTGGATTTGTTCTTTAGAGTTGCATGTTCAGTACACTAGGAAGTAGTCCCACCGTCCTATATCCTAAAACACAGTAGGTGCTTGGGAGGGTGGATAGTCTTAACTATCCACTGACTAATGGTGGAGTTATTGTGTAAGACCGAAAACAAGGTACTTTAACTAGTTGAATGACTGTTAATTGATGGAACATTTGGAAGATGACCTGTAGGCCCTGTTTTATTTACTTGGTTCAATCTAACTCACACCATAATTTTTTGATCGATGTAAACTTGTTGGTTGTTGTTTAATTTATAGCCTGATCAAACGTATGATTAGCATCGAAGTTTTTGTAAGATTATTTAGTGGTCTCTTAGAACTGGTAAAACTGGCAGAGAAATAAATTAAGCTAAGTTGCTAACTGAGAAATTCAGCATTATACTACACCACATATGTTATCACTAGTAATACCAAGTTACAGGGGTTTGGGTAAAGGCAAATGAACTGTATCTAAAGTCACAATTAGGTATAGAAATGAGGAGTTCATATGAAGTTATAATCAATGGCTACAGTCTAGCAGATATCCATGGGCACCTTCTACTCTCTCAAACCTGGAAATAAGTTGAAAAAAATATTCAGTATCTAATAATTTTTTTATATCCATCTTGATTCATATTTGCTTATGGAGAGACAAGGTCAGAACTAAAAATAAGAGAATTAAATTGATCTTACATTTTCCCCAAAGTAAGAACAGAAACCTATCTGCATGGCTACCCCAAAGCAATCTAGGCCCATCATACAACACGTGAGGCAACATGAGTGTGGGTGAGAGTTGAGGTCATGCTCTTTGTCTCCAGATTCAGGGGCAGAGCCTAGGTTCACCTGTCAGGTGGCTCCAAGCCACTTACACATGACCTCCTTGGACTAGGCTGAGTGAAAAAACATATCCGAATATGATACCCAATAATCCGGGCCAGGACAAAGCCGAGTCTTCTGCGTGAAGATTTGAGGCACACATGAATTTACATACAGAATAGTACCAAACAAATCGTTTATCGAAAGAAGAAGCAAGAATCAGAACCTGGGGAAGTTTCAGGGACATTTACCAAACGTTTAGGAAATAGACAGGTGACGTGGAAGGAGGAAAGGGAGGAAGGGGAGGATAAGCAAAGCAAAACGCAAGTGGTGATTGCAAAGGAAAAGACCAAATCAGAAGCGCCAACACATGAAAACATAGAGCTCAGTGCGCTGTAACTTCTAATATAAATCCACCTTGCAACATGTAAAGGGCGCCCAAGTGACAATGTTTGTGTGTAGACGGGTAACTGCTTTCTACACTACACTGTACAGAAAATCATACTGTATATAAATGGAATTATGCAAACCCACAACATCTGCACGTTTCTGGGGTTAAATAAATGGACTCCGGAAAAGTAAGAAATAATGTGTTCTAATAATTCTGCTGTAATAAGTTAATGCAAAAGGGTCATTGTCTCAGCAGTGATCACACTGCCAGAGACTGTCGTATGTAATCTTGAGAACAAAGATCACTGTACCCCCTCTGTGTCCGCCTTTTGTTCGCACACATTTCTCCTCCCTCGCACTGCTATCTCAGAATGACATGGTGCTTCTAAACTACAACCCTTCTTTTTTGTTTGCCACAAAAAAGTATCGAAAATAAAGTTTCATGTGGTAATGCGAAGAAAGCATCTATTCATTACTGGGATGATAAACTGTGTTTGCACGGGCCGCCGCTGCATATTTTGGATCCACTCCTTGTTTTCAGTTCTTAATTGTTGCAAAGAGTGTTTCTTGTCTTCAAAGTCTCCGGGCAGACTAGACGTGCTGGCTTGCAATCATTCAGAACTCCTGCTGCTCTACGCCATTAGCGGTTTTTCCTTTTTCATTCTGTTTTATTAATTCATGAAAGTGGATTACTTTAAAAAGATAAAAACGAGGAGGTTTCTGAATTCATGCTCTTTATCGACCAATTCGGAATTTTGAATGTTGAACCGGAAGCAGTGGTGTATAGATATTTGCTGCGGTTTCGCAGAGCATCCTTAGCGAAATGGACTGTGCGGGTAAAAGACGCGATCTAAGTGTAATGTTAACAGAGAGGGAGGTATTGGAAGAACGAGGCAACACTTTTCTTTACGAATGGGAAAAGTAAGCAAACATGAGGAAAAGGGTCCAGGGCAGGGGTAGGGTTGTTTTACTTTAGGGGAGTTTGAGTGGAAAGACTGCAGAAATATTCAAATAAAAAAATAACTTCGCAACAATGACATTTGCAAGGCAAAAATGGGCCAGAGATTAACAAAAGATTCACAGATTATGAGTTGGTATGATTGTGATTACAAATAAGAACATTCGAACTGAGCTGGACTACAACCAGTATGTTCCATATTGACTAAGGTCGTGACCTCCCTGATGTCATGATAGGACACTCAAAAGAGGAACACTGTGCTGCTATTTTCACAACAGGGCTTGGCATCTGCCCACTCAGGAATGATATGGGGCCATCAAACACACATGGCTTAATGCACCATGCAGACTGAATGAAACGTTAATGCCCACAAATCAGATGCTTATTACTCTCCCCACAATTATGGACCCGTGTCGCAGCTGAGGGCCCATAATGAGGGGGCGGGTAATTAACAGCTGTTAACTGCCCTGCAGGTTACAGCAATAAGGCTATCAGCATTCAGCACTCCCTCTCTTTCTTCTGATTCGAGAATTCAATTTAGGTGGGACAAACAGCTGATTTGAAGGTTGCAACAGCAGCTCTTTGATCAAAAGCTAGTGCTCTTTCTATCTGTGCCAGCCCCTCCCATTCCCAGTCCAAGTGGAAATGTAAGCCCAAATGCCGCAATAGAGCAGCAAAAATAAACAAATATGTTAGGTTTTTCCCCCTACTTTTCTAAGGTCCTTAGGGTTTATATTTCCCCCTTACCAAGGAAGATGGGGGTCCAGCACCGAGAGAAAGCAGAGCGATGTCTGATGAAAGAGCTTTTCCTGCTCTGGAGGTAAATTGCGAGTGAGGTGCTATGCACTAAGTCAAAGTGTGCCTAGGACGTATGGAGCTGGCAGCCACAGGAAACTCCCTTTGCACGCCCGCAGCAGCTGCAATATTCCGCTAGGGGAGCATTCTGATTGGCTATCTTGCTTCAACCATTCTGGTCTGGGTGCTAGAGTAGTAATGACCTTCAGACTCAATCAATTGAAGTAAGCCTCACAATGGTGACCTGGACATGAAAGACAATGTTACACTGCGCCTCATCAACTCTGGACCTCTTCATTGCTTGACAGTCTCCAGAGTAGAATCAATTGGAACGTATTTAGCAAACAAATCTACGTTAGTCAATATTGCCGCTGACCACAAGCGATTAATAGTTCAGAGTCTTATACTTGAGGCACAGAGGTCTAGTTGAACAAAACATTATGGCAGGAAAAGTTAATCCTGAGAAACCTCACACAGAAGAAGAGTTTGTGTGATCATATCGAATGGCCTCAACACATGCTGCTGCAGAGGGATATGATAATACAAAAAGTGGGTGGATGGTAGGGTGTTCAAGGTTTGTTGAATCAAGTGCCTAATGTGTAGTTGCAATCTTTTTTCAACAATCACTTCTTATGGGTGGTGTTCAGCATGAAGAAGGTCACTATTTCAAAAGGACAGACAAGATATCGCTGCGCGTCCGCGCTACGGCGTGCATGAAGTACCTGGGGGGCACAACTGGCTCCACCAAGGCACGCCTCTGATTGGTGAAAAACAGGCCAATCAGAGAGCGGCACCGCTGAAAAGCATGTATCCACAGAGTATTGGTTAAGATGTAAAAACGCACTATGCTGAAGTGCTTGACCTTCCAACTGAACAGTCCCTTGATGTCTTATTCCTGACGGAGACTTGGCTCTCACAGGATTCGGCCGCTATTCCGGCCCTGGCTATGCCTTCAGAATACGCTATGAGAAATGCGAATAGAGGGATGGGGGGAGGCGGGGCCATTGCAGTCATTTATAAGACTATTTACACATGCAGTCTCATTCAGGAAACACTTCCGGACTGTGAAAGCGCTATTTTTAAAATTGCCTTAACGGATAACTTTACGCTTTCAGGACTACTTATTTACCGCCCTCGTGGTCAGTCTAAGCCTTTCAGAGAAGCATTATTAAATGCTGCTACTACACTAGCGCTTAGAATGGCCAATTTTACTGTCATTGGAGACTTGAATCTCCATTTGGATTCTCAAAATGATCCTGACATTCGTAATTTCCTAGGTGGCATGGCAGCGTGTCAACTATTACAGTTGGTTTCGGGGTCGACGCATGAGGCGGGACATCTTCTTGACCCCGTTTTCTCCAACATCCTGCTCCTAGAGATCTCAACCCCAATATCCATGGCATGGACCAACCACTCTCTTATCCAGTTCTCTGTACACCTAGCAGGCCCTAAATCTCAGCCTTACAGGAACCCTCTTAACAAAAGCCCATGGCATAAACTAGCACACACTACCTTCAGAGACACTCTTGGCATGTTAAAACCAGCACTGCCCACCAATATCGAGCTGGCCAATGACTGTTTCGGGAGGTGGGTCAACCAGGCAATAGACATTGCATCCCAGCCAAACGGACATACCCCAAGAAAGCTCGGGCTAACGTCTGGTTTGACGAATCACTTATAGCAGCTAGAAAGAACTGTAAGGCTCTGGAACGAGCCTGGAGACGCTCATATGATTCGAACGCTAAATTACAATATAGAACAGCCATTAAAACATACCATAAAATGGTCCGGAAGTCCCGTGCCGCTTACTTTGCCAACAAAATCAATACTAGCAATAAGCCCTCTAACACGATTTTTTCTCTTTTAAAGGACATGGTGAAATCTCCTCTGTCCACAGAAAATACTATAATGTCTAATGCTCATTGTGAGGCTCTGGCCACCAATTTTATTAATAAGGTTTAGGGTATTTATTATAGCTTCTGCCCTAAGATGACAGTCTGGGACTCTCTGGAAAGCTTCTCCAGTGGCACTGAGACTCGTTCCCTTTCAGCCTTTCCTATGATGACCATTGAAGGTCTTCAGGCCGTGCTCACTAAGATTAAATCAGGATCCCCACACGACCCTCTAAAACCCGATCTCATTATTAAGTTCCAAGACTGCCTTTTACCCAGCTGCCGAGAACTTATGAATCTTTCCCTATCCTCAGCTGAGATTCCGTAATCCTGGAAACATGCGAAAGTCATCCCTCTATTAATAAAAACATCTTTAGATGCCTCTAGGCCAGAGAATTACCGCCCGATCTCTTTGCTTCCTCTCTTAGCAAAAATCACAGAATCCCATGTGAACACCATCCTGACTCAGTACCTGGAATCCAACTCCAGTTTAGACCCCACGCAAAATGGCTTAAGACCCCAGCATAGTACAGAGTCTGCTCTACTGGCGGTTACTGAGCAACTTAGAGGCGCCTTAGATGAGGGCAGAACTTCGGCACTGATCCTGTTGGATCTCAGTGCAGCTTTCGATACAGTCTCCCACAACATCTTGCTTTTTTGGTTGTGGGCGATTGGTATTACTGATAAAGCCCTCGCCTGGCTCTCTTCTTTTCTAGACAACAGGAGCTTCCAAGTTATTGATCCCCCTTTTCACTCCCATACCCATTTCCTGCGTTGCGGCATCCCCCAGGGTTCAGCATTGAGTCCCACTCTGTTCAATATGTACATCCGGCCGCTGGCCCTGTTGGCTAGGGCCAGTAACATCTCTCTGGTGTCATAAGCTGATGACACGCAGCTGATCCTCTCCTTTACCAATAACCCCAATCAAGATGCCGCCAAATTTCAGGAGGACCTGACTGCCATCTCTGCCTGGATGGAGGATAACTGTCTCCAATTGAACTCCACAAAATCAGAGATCCTCGTATTAGGCAGCGATTCCCATTTATGGGGCAGCAGTTGATGGCCTCTAAAGCTCGGCTCACCCCCTCGGCCGAAAACAGCAGTAAAAAACCTAGGCATTTGGGTCGATAATGCTCTCACTTTTGAAGAGCATGCCAAATCTGTTACAGGAATCTGCTTCGGCCTTCTGCGTGGCCTAAAACCCATCTTGGGTCTGTTCTACCCCCACACTCGCCAGCTGATTGTTCAAGCCACTGTCCTAGCCAGGCTGGACTACTGCAATGTGCTGCTCCTTGGATCAAACAAGTCAGTGATGAAAAGGCTGCAGCGCACTCAGAACGTAGCAGCTCGTGCGCTATTTGCCCTCCCTAGGCATTACTCTGTCTCCGGCCTTCGGTGCCGTCTTCACCGGCTTCCCATAGAGCAGAGAATTCAATTCAGAGCGCTCTGTTTTACTCTTAAGATTCTTACGGGCTCGGGTCCTGCAATTTTGAGTGAGCTATGTCTTCCCTACACCCAGACGCGTGATCTACGATCGGCCAGCGTCTATCTGGTACAAGTTCCCCGTTTCCTCAGATCCAGAGCTTGTCGGGTGTTCTTTTAAGGTGCTAGCGCCGGAAATCTGGAACTCATTGCTCCTGTCCATCAGAAGCATCCCCAACCATCTGACTTTCAGAAGGGCGGCTAAGACCTGGCTCTTTCGCTGACCTTGTTTCCTCTCCGATCTTCCTCTCTCTGCTGCTAGCGCTGGGACGTCCCTTTGCCGGGACAGCCATGCGCTCTACAAATCTCATAACATAACATAACACATGAGAAACTGCACAGCTCTCACCTACCATGCTACGACAATGCCGTTTACAATATAAATTATTGCTATAGCTAGTCTTGCAATTTGGCAGTGCAGAAAAGCAAGACTTCATCTATCATCGGCAAAAGTAGTGATTCCCTCCTAAGCATGCTCACCTTGGCAATTAATAGGAGGAGTCAAATTTCAAATAATTAATATTTGCACACAGGGCATTTTATCTCAATTATACATAGCATATCCACCAGATATTTCGGCTCAAGTCTGAGGCAGTAGATAACAGGTTTCAAAAGGACTAGTAGGTTAGGCCATCGATTCACAGAGCATTCATCTTGGCTCACTCTGCCGGTAAATTTGCCCAGTGCAACAGGCCATCAGTCCTTCAGCAAAAATACTTTTTTTGCACATTCAACGCCTGTTCCAAACATGTTTTCTGCGAGCGCCACTAAGTCCCAGTAATGGCAAACATGTGATTTGTAGGTTCCTTCATGGTAAAACAATGTTTTTGCGCTAATTTACTGCCTATTTGCTTAAAAAAGAATTAATAGAAAGGGATATTGGTGAGAGAAAGGTGGATAAGAAAAAGAATGTTGAAGGCAAAGCAAAACAGAGAAGGACAATGGCAGAAAACAAACAGAGAGGCAGTGAGGGAGAACAGACAATGAAAGAACATTGAGAACAAGGGCAGCAAAGTTCAGATAAAAGATCGCACTGCTCAAGTTATCATCATTTGAAGGGTAAAACCCTCCGTGGGCTAATTTTCACGACCCAACAATGAAAATGCCTTCCACAGACTTTTGGGATCATCCACTTTGATAACTTTCCACGCTCTCCAAAAATGTTTTAATCTCCATTGATTTCAAGGGGATCACCCTCCCATACCCTCAATCTCACCTTCCTTGGAGACTCAAAAGATGAAGAGGAAAGGAAACATTTACCTGATATTTGTAACAAAAAGGTGAGCTAATACCATCAGTGTTCATTATTCTCTTACCTAGGACAGCCATGACCGTCTTCATCAGCTTTATTGGTGTCCTCCTGCGACTAATGGATCCAGATGTATGCTGTGACAAGACGGTTGTTTTCCTCCTAACATAGATGTAGATTCTTAAGTAGACCACAACCATGATGAAGAACACAACGAGGTTTGAAACTGTCCAGAAGGTCAAGTAACTTCTGCTGTATATAGGAGCCAGTGACGAGCAGGATGTGATGTTGCAGAGGCAGTTCCATCCGAGGGTAGGTACTGTGCCCATGAAAATGGCAATGGCCCAGACAGAGAAAATGAGGAACGTCACTCTCTTTTTTGTAAGGTTACTGTGAACTCTCATCCGAACAACCGACATGTGTCTTTCAACTGCAATTGCCAACAGGCTTGCCAGAGATGCTGACATGCTGGTGTCCACAAGTCCTTGCCGCAAGAACCATCGGTGAACTGTTAATGTTTTGGATACAGGACCGGTGTGGAACATCAAAAAGACATATGCAATGCCAGCAAAGAAGTCTGCTGCTGCTAAATTGGCTAACAAGTAATAAAAGGGAAAATGAAATCTTTTGTTCTTGACAACAGCTGCAATGACCAACGCATTGGATATGAATATGAACAAGCAGAAGAAAGCTCCAAAACACAAAACAATCACTAGTTTCGTCCCAGACCAGTCTTCTTCAGTTTGACTTCTGCTCTGATTGTAGAAAAAGTCCATGCGTTTATCATAGTGACACACATTCATCATGGACGAGGGTCTAACATCCTAAAAAGGTCAACAGAAAATAAGATGACTTGTTACATTAATATTAACATCATTGTGGTTTGTTTTTTTACCATTAAACAGTTCATTTTAAGACTTACTTCAAGATTTTTTATATGTTAAGGTTTGTTGCACCATTATACCTTCTGCTTGAATACTAGCAGTTCTTGATGAAGTTCACATACAACACTAGAGCAAAATAACTGTGCAATAATGTTCTTTCCATTTTAACAGACCTTACAAAACCTTCATGGGCATGTATGCGGTTGATTAAATTAAAATAAAATACATATTCATCACCCTGATTTAAATAACAACAAACATGCACACTGAAAATGCAACCAATAATTAATTTACAATATTATTATTATTACAACACTTATAGAGCGCATGGCTACCCAAGGCATCCCAGCGCTAGCAGTGTCGCACAAGAAAAACGGACTAGGGGCTTATGGTGTAGCATTTTGGAACAGCCAGGTTTTTAGGAGCTTCCGAAAGGGAAGATGTTCGGTCACTGAGCGAAGATGAAAGGGGAGGGCATTCCACAGTTAGCCCCATTGATAATAGCAGTACCAAAACACGAACATACGTTTATACGCTAAGTAACCTATGTCAAGAATCATGCTCCAGTGTTCCAATGGATCTAATAAAGCATAACCAGTTATGTGAACCGCCAAGTTTCAATAACTGAACATTCAGAGAGGAAGAAGCGCGCCAGGGCATATTGGAGTGATGAAAGTGGAGCAGTGTTGTCTCGTCCATGTGGTGGTGGCAACAAGAGGTCATACAAAAATATGCATAAGATGGGGAAGTGGAGAGTATCTGAGAGGACTGTCAATTTTCCAAACTTTTTTTAGAGATAAGCACATTCTTTTCTGGAAGATTAGTATCACTCAGTGACAGCAAGTTGCTGCAGTAGTCGAAAACCAGATTCTAGGGGATTTGACTGAAGTCTGGAAAGTAAAATCGTCCCTTGTATTCGGAAAATTTCAATTTATTCATGGCTGTAGGCAACATTGTATCTCATCAAAAGAAGTTCTCACCAAAGGAAGGCAATTAGTATTTTGCCAGTCTTGTTTTGGCTGTGGAAGTATATTTCTGGGTATAGCAATCTAGGAAACCTCTGAACTGTCATAGGGATTCTGCACACACAGAGCTATGCACAGGATAATAGAACCTCGGAATATATTGGTGAGCCAACCATAACCCTTAGCACCTAAAACCCCAACCCAACTAGCCTTAGCGTCCCATTAGCACCAATGTACCAATGATTAGACAACCCAGAACACGGTATCTCTCTCTCAGGACTCGCAGAAGCAAGAACACCCTCTCGTCACTCACTCGTACCTGTCCACAACATGCGTAAAAAGAGACACTGTATAGGTTAAAATGTTTATTTCAACTTACGTGCTCTAAGATACAGTACACGTGTCAGTACTATTAGCATAATACATATGAATAAAATAATCAGCATGGTTACAACTCCATAGAATACAAACGGGGAAAGCATCTCATAAAGCAGTGGATATATGCCTAACTAACATTACCACCCTCCCCGTGCTGGAAGCCAGTTTATTATAAAAATAGAAGACCTCTGGGCTTTGACTAGCGAACCCCCATACCTCAGTCTCTAGATGCAAAACTACATCAGCAGACAATCACAGCTCTTCTCCCTGGAAAGGTTGTCTCCAAGTGTGTCTAGAGCGGGGCAACCGCAATATTAAAAGCACACTAATTTTTCCATGACAGCTGTACCTAGTGTTATGTCTAGGTGTGAGGGACTGGCCAAATCAACAAGACAAGGAAACGTTGTTATTCGACCTTGTACATGTTGTGCAGTCTGAGCCCAAAGTGAACAGGAGAAAAGGTGAAAGATAGAAAATGCAGACAGTGCAAAAAGAACTTGGCAAGAGCAGAGGTCGATAGAACAACGGCCCAGAGTAACGTGTGCAAAGGAAAGAATTATGGCAGCCAGGCCCAAGACAACTTAGCGAGGCAGGCCAGGGCCAGGAAGCCACAAACCACAAGACACCCTCCCCTGGACAGTCCATCAGCCAAGACAAAGGACGAAGACAGAGTTCAAATGGGCCGAGCAGAACAAAAAGGTCTGTAGGCTATGCAGGACAAAAAAAAAACAAAAGTGTCCAATGACAAATGAGAGCCAGCAAGGCAGGCCATTCAATACAGGAGCGTGTAAGAGCAGAAAAACGCTATAGCATCCAGGAGGACATCATTGGAAGTGTCAGAAAACATAGACGCCATCCAGTCCATCAGATCAAACGAGCAGGAATGTTCCTCAGAGGACGGAGCATCCAAAAGCAATGCGGGACAGCTTGCGTGATATTCAATATAGCTCTGTTGTAGGAGATCCCGAGCAGCCGCCCAGATATCCCATTGTGCCAAAATCCCAAGTGCAGCCGCACGCGTCATACAGCCAGTAACGGAACAGTCCTGTTCGTGGGCCTCTAAGGGACCCACCAACCGAACAAAATCCGGAACAGACAACGACGAATTGGAGAGGCAATAATCCATGGTCCAGGTGAAAGGACAGCGGATGCAAGACATCACAGGTTGCACGCAAGTGAAATACGCAAAGCGAAATGAAAGGGTATATGACACAGTGATGGTCGCCAATGGCAGAACACCGAAACTGTCCAGGAGTCGCTCACGGAGCAGCTGGAGGCGTTCGGGATCGAGAAGGGCCCATCGGGGAGCAGCGATTGCGCAGAAAACAGACCAACAGTAAGACACCAGCCGCCAAGGCGAGGATTAAGGGGAATCCACCAAAGACGCTGGAAAAAATAGAATGAATGAACGCCGGTATCACACCGAAAATAGTTTGGAAGGTGGACACCAGGCCGGACCCCACAATCTTAAAAAAGTGCACTAGACCCTCAGTGGTTGATGCGTTAAAAATACGATGAATTAACTCCCCGATATGTTGGGGGAGGTCAGTGTTCAAAAGGGCCTGTATTTCACTGTGGGTACTCGCCACCTGGAGAATGAATGTCTCCCGGGCGGATGTGAGCATAACCTCCTCATTCAATAATAGGGCCTTTATTCTGCTCAACTTATTGAAATCTGCCTCCATGGTAGGAATGGAAGGCCAAATAGAGTTATCAACGATGTCGTGAGGGGGAGGAAAAAGCACATTCTTGCAGCAGACAACTCTGTGCGAAACCGTGACAATATACGGAATGCCGGCCTGTAAGCCACAACAGTCTTCGTTATTTAAAAGCAAATAGCTACCATTAGTAAGCAAAGTAAAGGTGGGAGAAATAGCAGGAGCAGGAATACCTTTTAGCACACATGCAAGATTTGGAACGGAAACGCTACAAGCTCCGTGCAGCTTAAAATGTTTACAAATAAGTGAATGACCTACAGTTGAATCACAAGACTCCCCGTGAGAAAAACTTCCTTGCCGTCTCTAAGGCATTTATACATGAAAGGCAAGGACCAGAGTTCACGTAGGAAGGCACTACCCAAAGGCTGGAAACGGCCCACAGGATAATGTTTCATGCATGAGCTAAATTCAAACAAGGAAAAAGGTAAAGCGATAACCCCATGAACTAGCCACACAGCAGAATCTAGTTCCGCTACAGAGAATGGTAAAGGATCCACTTTTTCAATATGTAACAAAGAGTACGAGGCATCTTTCATGGACATGAACTGCTGTTTTTCAGTCAAATTAAAAGGCAGAAATAGGGCGGTGGTGTTCAAGAAATTCCAAGGAACTTTACCTAACTTCAGGGTTTGCAAAGTCCACGCAAACTGCATTACTGAACGCAATTGATTCTGACCATGGTACAATATAGAAACATCATCTTGTACAATATCAACAACAGAGGACACAATATTCTCTAATGTGTAAATGCGGGAAGACAGGGTATTTATACTATTGTCAACAACAGCAAGCACCTTTTCCAAATTTGCTTGGTCTATTTCCCGAAGACGGGATGCAGCTTCCATTTGTGACAGCTTCCAGAGTTCATTATACGCTTCATAAATGAATCTCTTTGGTCGTGGACCACGAGGCCCCAAAACAAAATCGGACAGATCAATGTTTCCTGAAAGGAGGGATAAATGCTGTTTAACAGAGTCCAGGGACGAATGCTGCAACCACTGTTTGCATAATTTACCAACAGAATATGTGGTGACAGTACGGGAATCAGAAAACCTCGGATCAGGCCTGTCCTGTTTGTATCCAGGTACTGAGCCGTGAAAACGCAGTTGGCATGCATTTGACGATATGGGCCATACCAACCAGGGTGACTGTACAAGTGTAGAAACATTGAATGAATTGTCCTGAAACATGGCCTGCAAAGTCGCAAGGGACATATTAAAACGCAAACTATCATTGGGAGAGCTTGACAGGGATGGTAAGGAAGGTGCGTTTAATTGTTTAGTAGTAGCCAAACCCCAACATGTAGTCTGATAGATGGAAGCATTTAGAAACATAATTTGGGCTGGGATAAGGCAAGCACGGTGCAAAGCCTCTGTGCCCTGCACCTGCCATGGCTTTGAGCCCCAGATTGATTTCAAATCTACAGTGTCCCTCCAGTACTCATAACCACCCACAGCTAAGGCTTTCAAAAAGGAACCCGAATAAAGTAATTTTGTGTGGGTCAAGATGATTTTCTGAGTTGCTGGGGCATTCAGTTTAAAATAATAGGACTCAGGGTTTGATCGATTGAAATCAGTGAAATAGGTAAATTTATTTCTAAGAGTCTGGGAGCTACCTGGTTTGGGGTTTGGGCAATGTTCCCATTGGGTATAGGTAACAGGGCTACGTAGTGCACTCGGTTTGTGGAGAAAATGGTTGCCCCAATGCTGGTAGCAGTACAAATCGGCATAATTTGCAGAATTCATATACAAATCCTCAGCATTAAAAGAAGCATAATATTTTAAATCAGCAAATAATGCTTCAACGGCATGCACATCCCAATCGTCAGAATGAATATTACTTTTTACTACATCACCCATCGAAACTCGAAGGACATTTGGTACATTAATAATGTCTGTCGGACCATGGATTTGAAAGTTTACCGCATCCCATACGATGCCATCAGCAACTGGAAACGCTGAAATGTTCACAAATGTGTGGTCACGCTTCATGATGTGAGAGGAGGAATGTGGAGCCAAAGTTCCAGTAACACTGTTCACAGCAGAGCGTTCAGGCAAATAGTGACCATTGATAAGTAGAAAAAACACTGTGACAAAGCCAATGGACATGAACAAAAAAATCAAGAAAAGCACCAAACAGAGATATGTCCAGGGTGGAACCAAAAAATTGTCTCTAAACCAGGATACAAAAAGACTGAACTTGGACGGGACAATTGAAGAGGTGGAATCCGAGTCAAAGGAAAAACGTGTCGGGCACAGTGGCGTTGTTGGTTGGTGTGCCACCGACTCCGTTGCAGGATGGGTATACTCGTCCTCGTCGATGCAGGGGGATGCAGGGGGTTCGAATATATTTTCAGGCAAATCAACCATCTCCATGGTAACACCAGTGACCGTTCGGGCAGGAGTGCCTCGAACACATGTCCGATAAATGGCAGGACAAGAGACCGCTGGTGTAACACTATTCAGGATCGGCCAGATGTTGTAGCTTGACATTTTCCACTGAGATGTATCTGTTCTCCTTGCGACCAGGAAGCGGTGGTAAGATTACTGTACGTGTTCCCTTCAAGCCCAGAACTGGAACCGGTGCACGAAAAGAGGGGCCGAATTCTTTTTTGTTCTCCACCTTCTCTCGAACCAGGTCGCCAATCTTCGGAAGCCAGCCGGCAACCGGAATCTGCAGAACGGGGTCTGTGGCTGAAGGCAAATGTGCAAGTGCAAGTTTGTCTCGGGCTTCTTGTAAGTCCTGTAACATAGCAGAATGGTTATCTACATCAAACTTGGCGGATTGCGCCGCCATGTCTAGACCATCAAGGTCAGGCACAAACATTTGTATGCCGAAAAGCATTTCGTATGGGGTCCGCCCACCCAGAGGTCTTCTAGGGAGATTATTAAGTGCACGTTGTACGGTATACAAGTGGGCCAGCCAGTTCCTGCCAGTACCTATAACTCTAGCTGTCAAGGATTGCTTTAAGTCACGGTTCATTCGTTCAACGATAGAATTGCCCTCAGGCCTATACGGAGACGAAAATTTCACCCGCACCCCCAATGAACCCATTGCGTCCTTGTAAGCCTTAGAGGCAAACGCCGGACCTTGGTCAGAATGGAAGGTGCCGCATGCGAAAATTCCCACAAAGACACGCAAATCCCTGATGACATTTCGAGCGTCAGCACTCCGTTGTGGCCAGACCCAGATGAACCGTGTGCACGAGTCCACTGCCACTAAGATATATTTATAGGCAGTGTCTGAAGAAAATGGACCGCAGTGATCCAGGTAAACACACCCAAAGGGTCTGTTAGAAATGCCTAGCGGGGTCTGAGGTGGTCGTGTAACCGTGGAAGGCTTGATCTGTTGACAAACGTCACAGGAAAGCACATAAGTACGGATGTCTTTATATAAACCACGCCACCAGTAACGCTGCTGTAAGATGGAAACTGTCGCAGACACACCCGCATGAGCCGAAGCCATGCCCTCGTGTGCTGCCGTTATCAAGGAAAGCCTGCGGTCCGCGTTGGGGATCAGCTGATCCCCAACACCGGGTATTGTTACATAAGGAGCCTGTTCGGGACCTAACTGATAAGAATATTTGGAAGGAAAACCCCTAGGGTAATTAACGCCTTCCTTTGTCGCAGCAATAGCTGCCAAGATATCGGTGTCTATTTTAGACATGGATCTAGTAACTGCTGCTACTGAACACGTGACTACTGCTGATTTGGCAGCTTCATCTGCCAAACTGTTACCAACAGCGTGTGCGCCCACCCGCTGATGGCCTAGGGTGTGTACCACCTGTGTGAGCGGCAGACGTTGTTGTAATTCTGCCACTCGAACCCAAAGCGTTTTATGCTTGATTGTGTTGCCTTTAGCGTCTCTATAGTCGTTTTGCGACCAAAAGAACAGATTGTCATTGTATGATTGAACACAGTAGTAAGAATCGCACACAATTAGAGTGGTCACATCAGGATTAACGAACTCAAGTGCAAGCACCAAAGCGCGCAACTCGGCCAATTGTGCGGTACTATCCCCTAGTGTCTGAGTGTGCACTACAGTGGATTTGAACTCTCCGTTCACAAAGGTACCTGCAACAATAGTACATGCGGCTGAATAAGCATGCTTGGACCCCGTGGCCGGTTGTGCCGAACCATCGGTGTAGATCACACAGTCGTAATCCTCAAGCGGCAATACAGACAGAGGAGGAGGATGAACGAATTCATACTGTAAAAACTCCTGAGTCTGAAGAGAAGAATCGAAAATGAAAGTGACATCCGGAGACTTCAAAGATGTGGCCCATTGAATCCAACAGGGGTGCAAAGCTTTAGAGTTCGGTACACTTGCTTTGGTCACTGCCTCTAAGGCAGGATATGGTGTTACCACCAGAATGCGTTTGCCCTGTGCCAGTGCGCGCTCCTTTAGAATCGCTATTTGCACTGCTGTTAGAACTTTTTCTACAGAGGAAAACCGCATTTCCGCAGAAGTGTACAGATGTGACTTGTATGCGATGGGTACTGTATCACCTTCGTTAAAGGTTAAGTACGTGAAACCCACTGCCCCTGGTATGATTCTAATCACCAGGTTTGTGTGGTTATCACGCGTCAAAAGAAATTTAGATTCAAGAAGGTCAGTCTGCAAAGACTGTAGAATGGAGGTATGCTCCGGAAGCCAACAAGACTTCGAAAAGGTAGGTTGTATCAAGGCATACAGTGGCTTGATACGCTGGGCGTATTCGGGAATGTATGTACGTCCAAAGTTCAGAAAACCCAGCAAGGACTGAAGCTTCTTCAGATTAGTAGGAGGGCACAGAAGTGCACATTTCTCTAGGAAATGGGGGGCTAAGCCCTTACCTTCATTGTTGAGCTCATAGCCCAAGAAGAAAACGGTAAATTCAGCAATGTGAGATTTAGCAAAGTTAAATTTGTAACCTTGAACCGCAAATTCAAGAATAATGCGGTCTACTCGGGTCAGATGAGGAAACAATTCGTCATCTGTCAGATAAATGTCATCTACGATCTACGTACGAACATGCGTCTGGATCTATGCCGTCTAACAAAGAGACAACACGAGCGGCGAATACACCTGGACTATTTTTGTAGCCCATAGGAAGACGCCTGAATTTGAACATTTTACCACCGGAAGTAAAAGCACACCATTGGCCACTCTCCGGGGCTAAGTTGTGCGTGTAGAATCCATTTGAAAGGTCAAGTGTCGTTTTATATTTTTTACGAACAAGACTGTCTACAAGCGCAGAACTATGGGTATTTTGCACCGCAAAGGTCCGACAATGAGAGTTCAAATGCCGGTAATCCAACACTAAGCGGTACGATCCATCGGGTTTAGAAACCGCGAAAAGGGGATTGTTCATAGGTGTTACGCAGGTTTCGATTACTCCCTGATATTCCAACTGAGTCAGAATTTCGGAAACGGGGCCTTTGGCTTCACGTTTTATGGGATATTGGGGTTGTGGCTGCGGTAGTGACCGCAAAGGTATTTCAATGGGGGGGGAGATTCTTTGTCCCAACCCACGTGGTTGAGGTATAACGCAGGAGCCAGGGACACAGCCCACTCAGCTGCCAGAGCCTCCGCTTTGTCCTTTGGGACATGTCGAGAAAAGCTCGGAAGGATTGCCTCCTCCCCTGTACGTGCAGCTAGAACGAATGGGGGTGGCCAATCCACCTCCGCTAATAAAATGTCATATGAAGAGGTTAGATTTTCCCAAAAAATCCCCTTAATAATGCGCTGTATATCACCTTCAATTTGAATGACAATATTAAAAAGTCTATCAGGGGGTGCCACTCTGGTGTCAGCTGTCTCGACAGTAATGAATGTTTCAGTTGCTGTCGCCTCCATATGAGGACGTAGCGCCTCCCGCACTATGGTAACTTCTGCGGCGCTGTCTAGGAGGGTTACTGCCCACGTCCAATTCAGGAGTCTCATTCTCACCGTCTGTGGCATATTTCGCTGTTACAGCGGCAACTTTCTTCTTCTGAAATTGTGGTCGAAAACGTTGAAAGTCTTCTGCTTTTCCTCTGACTTGTTGTCGAGGTTGGTCTCGTCCCTGGGGAGCCTCTCGGTCCCTCCCTCTATCCTGGCGGTCTCCTCCACCGGCCTGTGACGAAGTCTGTGCCTGTGAAGAACGAGGAGAACGCGCATCAGGGATCTGAAACCTATCCGGTGATTTAATTCTCGCTCTATCGCGTAAATCATAAGTGCGTTCAGAAGAGACTGAAACCGGGGATGCGCCTCTCGACCCCGGCTTCTTTTGTTGCTTACCCTGTTTTTTCAGCCTCCAACTCTTTTTAGTGAAGACTGGTTTCTCATCTTTCTCAGGCTGAGATTTGGTTTGTTGTTGTTGTTGCGATTGTGTTTGCTGTTTTGCAAAAGGCTTGTTGCCCAGGCTATTTCTGCCAATAGTTTTGTAAGCCTGGGTAATAATTTTTGGTAATTCGCGAGGCCTGTCCAATTCTGGGACCAAAGCCAAAGCATTCGCTACTTGAAAGTTCACGGCATCGCCCTTGACATTTGCAAGGATCAGCTCCGCTACTACTTCAAACACTCCCACCAGTCTCATCCCTAATTCCACAGCCGCTTCAGGGCCATGTTCATCCTGTACTTTTTAATTACTGAGGGGAGAACTGTCATGGAAGGAGTACCAAAACACTTAGAATATACTGCTGCGAATACCTTACCCCAGTTGTCACATGCTGTCAACTCGGGAATTAAGTCTTTTGGCAAACTAATCGTAAGAATGCGGTGTTTATCCACCGGGGTTGTGTGTGGAAAAACTGCCTCCAACTGGTCAAATTTTTCTTCATGCCAATAAGGAAAATCATCCTTATTTTGTGGACGTTTGCCCATCACCGAATTCACCATGACAGGACTTATGGTCACTCCGCTTGCAGCAGCTGGTTGGCCGGCAACTCCAGGAGCGGCTCCATGGATGCTGCCTGTAACATATCGCACTAAAGCTCGATGCACTTGCACCAAAGCCGCATACATAGTGCGCAGTTCCGCGACTGGTATTGTCATATAACGCGGATGTGGGGTGTACCCGGCCAAAACAGGCCAAGTGGCCCCCTCAATAGATAAGGGGCCTAAACGAACCGTGGTAGTCGGTTGTGGGAGGGCGCCATTAAACCAAACACGGTGCTGCCAAGCCGTGAGCGGTACTTCAAGAGTAGTATAAGGTCGATAGACAGCGGGAACATTAGTGGGTTCATATTCATGGAACAGATTATCGTTCGCGTCCACCGCTGGAAAAGTGATCCAAGAGTAGAACACCTCAAAGTGGAAAGCCGGATCGGCTTGAACCACAAAGACTAGGTCGACTCCCGTGTCTGGCACTCCATACACCCGTAAGTGATCCCGGAGTGCTGTGCGGCTATGCGCCGCTATGTCTATACCCGCCATTACTAACGGGATTATTCGACAACCTTACAAGAGGCAGCACAAAAAGGGTTTTGAGTAAGAAACCTTTTTTAACAACTTCAAGCTTGAAAGAACCTACAAAAACGTCAATATAGGAGGTATCGCCGTCACACACGCTTCCGGAGGCGTATGTGAGGGGATTGTGGACAAGCACAAGGACTACTCAAGCGTCTCGCAGATAAGCTGCCCCACTCGTTGGTCGCGCCATGTCATAGGGATTCTGCACACACAGAGCTATGCATAATAGAACCTCGGAATATATTGGTGAGCCAACCATAACCCTTAGCACCTAAAACCCCAACCCAACTAGCCTTAGCGTCCCATTAGCACCAATGTACCAATGATTAGACAACCCAGAACACTGTATCTCTCTCTCAGGACTCGCAGAAGCAAGAACACCCTCTCATCACTCACTCGTACCTGTCCACAACATGCGTAAAAAGAGACACTGTATAGGTTAAAATGTTTATTTCAACTTACGTGCTCTAAGATACAGTACACGTGTCAGTACTATTAGCATAATACATATGAATAAAATAATCAGCATGGTTACAACTCCATAGAATACAAACGGGGAAAGCATCTCATAAAGCAGTGGATATATGTCTAACTAACATTACCACCCTCCCCGTGCTGGAAGCCAGTTTATTATAAAAATAGAAGACCTCTGGGCTTTGACTAGCGAACCCCCATACCTCAATCTCTAGATGCAAAACTACATCAGCAGACAATCACAGCTCTTCTCCCTGGAAAGGTTGTCTCCAAGTGTGTCTAGAGCGGGGCAACCGCAATATTAAAAGCACACAAATTTTTCCATGACAGCTGTACCTAGTGTTATGTCTAGGTGTGAGGGACTGGCCAAATCAACAAGACAAGGAAACGTTGTTATTCGACCTTGTACATGTTGTGCAGTCTGAGCCCAAAGTGAACAGGAGAAAAGGTGAAAGATAGAAAATGCAGACAGTGCAAAAAGAACTTGGCAAGAGCAGAGGTCGATAGAACTACGGCCCAGAGTAACGTGTGCAAAGGAAAGAATTATGGCAGCCAGGCCCAAGACAACTTAGTGAGGCAGGCCAGGGCCAGGAAGCCACAAACCACAAAACAGAACTTCTTGCAGAAATGTACATTATTAGTTTAAGGTACTTGTAAAACTTGGTTCAAATCATCCAAAAACGCATTAATGGCAGCTGATGGGGGAAAAGGATAGAAGTAGCAAGTAGGGAACATGGCTGAGTTGAGTGGATGGGTGGGATTGGCAACTGGAGGATGAGAGTAATCAGAGAAAAAGAAGATTGGATACAGAAGGTTGCTCCCCGCAAACAAAAACAAGAAAATTCTGCAGGGGCAGGCTGGAGAAAAATGCAGGAGAATGAGGTAGAAGTGCGAGATGGTATAAAGCCCCCCCCCCCAGAAGAAAATAAAGACACTAGAGTAGGTTGGACCAATAATAAAAGTGCAGGCTGTCAATCTGATCTCATATAGAAAAGTTTAAGGTAAAGTTCAAAAGGAGGTCTTGGAAGCTCATCTTCCTAATATGTTGACATTCTGCACAGATGTTGCCACGGAGCCCATGTTTTCTAAAGATTACGTTCATGAAAAATCTTGTCAACAGTATGTCCCTCTTAAAAATGTGAGTATGAGGTGGGAGTAATGGGAGGGGCACTTGGATGGCTGGACATTTGTCACGATTCCAGATTTCAATCACTTCACACTCCATCCTCTAAGACACGAATTTCCACACTTTAGAGTTGCAGAGTTAAATTAATATTATTGACCCTTTATTATCAACATTATATGGCATATGCCTCAAACCAAATTATCCCTAATAACATTTAGTAGGTTTTATTTTTAAATAAAATAGTACTTATTTTATTGTTTTAGTAGCAATGCCACTATTGTCAATTCCAGTTTGAAATATTGTGCTCACACACCATATGTGGATTTTTTTTAAAAATACCCTCAAGTTCAGGTAACAATGAAAAAATATCATCCATTGCCAGTTCTGTGTCTATCATGAGCTCAGATTTTAGTGTGACAGAGCTGGAAATATTTATTTTATTTGTTTTAAATCAACACTGTGCAAGAGCAATTAAGTCACAACTACACATATATGGAACAGTGATAACGATGAGAGAAAGGCGAAAAATAAAGAAAAGAGGAGAATCATGAAGAAGGAAAAGAAAAACATTTTACAGTATGGAATCTAATTTGTTATTTTGGCAGTATAAAGATAGTGGTGTTTAGCAGTCTAGATTCAGTTTAAAAAGTTTGGAAATCCTTCTAAAAGGTGCCGATGTCCTTCTGAAGTTCTGATGTCCTGAGAAAGTGTTTACCATAATAGAGGGGCAGCACCATAAAAAAGACTATGATGCAGCTGAGTTCTATTTTAATGTTTTGATTTTGAGGCTGGAAGTTTCTTTACTCCTTAACTTTCTCAATTCACCTGAGATATGAAGGCATGAGTGTAGGTAAAATGGCTTTTTGAGTTGCAGGGCTTTGAATATCTTTTAGGTGAATTTGAATTTGATCCTTGCCTTTAAAGGTAACCAGAGCAGATCTCTCAGCACCAGTGTTGTCAAATGTGCAGCAGAGTGAAGAAGGGTTTTTAGAGGAGCCAGAGAGCTTTTTGTGGTTTCCGCAAAAAATGAATTAAGCAATTGTGGAAATCACTATGTATTGCATTATGGAAAGGAAGTTAGACAGTGTTATGAGTGGTTTGAGGCATTCCAAGAACAGAGCATCTCGAGCGGACTAAACGGTGTGATAGCAGTTCTTAACCTTTTGACTTCTATGGACCCCCACTTAATCATTACTGGAATCTGGGGACCCCCTCTGAGATCGTTATTGATATCTGGGGATCCACAGTGAGTCATTATTGAAAAGCGGGGACCCCAGCTAAGCATTTCTGATGATTTGACCCATAAAACAATACACAAAAAACACAGAAACAAACATACATTAAACAAATACACAAATGATGAAATTAAAATAGGCAACATTATTATTTTAATGGGAAGGTTGAAGCTTTTCTAAATTCAGTTGAGGCCACTCATCGTCCATACAATATTTTGTTTGATGCATTTGCACTGCTGCCACAAATCAAGCTGAGGGTACTAACTTAACTTTTAGCCCCCAATTTCAAATTCCTTCACATTTACAAAATGTTTAAAAAATTTAATTTTAGATTTTGCATTTTGCTTTTTTATAGACTTTTTAATAATATGTTAAAATTATTGAAATTTCTAAGCAGTCAAGGACCCCCTAAGAAGGCTTCTCGGACCCCAAGGGGTCCCTGGACTACAGGCTAAGAACCACTGGGTTACATCAATCCCAGACCCCACAGATTTGGCTTTACAGGTTACTTTGGGTGTAAAATTGTCTAATTTTAGATCATCTAAGCAAATATACATTTGGACAGGCAACAATATCACAAAAGAACGAAAAGAGGAAGATCCCTAGTTAAAAAATCTATATGACAGATCTCTGATAACATCATATGGGCTTTGGAATGTGGGAAGCAGCAACACTGGTAGAATATACAATAGGTGGTTGGCTCACTTTGAGGGAATTTATGGTTCTGATGAGACGATGGAAACTTATTTTAAGGTATCAACCCACCAAGCTGCAGCATCCTTTATTTTTAATGAGGAGGACGTTGAGAGAGCAATAAAAGACACATCTAGTAATAAAGCTCCAGGTCCAGACCGTGTCCCGGCAGACCTTTTTAAGTGTAACCCCAAATTTTGGGCTAAGATACTTGCAAATGTATTTAATGCAGTGAGAACGAGTGGGTTTCCCGCATCCTGGTCTCAGTCGATTATTATACCAGTTTTTAAAAAGGGTCAGAGAGGGGACCCGAGGTGCTACAGACCGATATCTTTAATTGACTCGACGGTTAAAATTTTGGGCAAAGTGATTTTAGAAAAGATTTTAGACTGGGCCAATGATAACAAGATTGTTTCTAATTTACAGTACGGTTTTAGAAAAGGACGAAGTACTATGGACCAATGTCTCAACCTGTATTTATTAATTAGTAAATATACTAGGGCTAAAGAGGGCTCGCTTAAAATGGCTTTTATGAACTTGTCCTCAGCTTTCGACCTGGTTAACAGGTCGAAGCTGTGGAGTATTTTATTAGAAATGGGATTGGATCCGGGTCTGGTTTATTTCCTAGCTGATCTTCATAGTGACCTATCTGCATCAATTAGGCTTTCACAAGATGGCAAGTGTTCTAAGTCTTTTAAATCAGGAAGAGGCGTAAGACAGGGGTGCATATTGGCTCCCCTGCTTTTTACACTATATACTAACGCCCTGGATAGATCTCTGGTGGAGGCGAGCTTGGATATACCGCGTGTAGGAGACTGTCCAATCCCGGTTCTCCTATACGCGGATGATGCCGTTCTTTTGGCACGAACTGCAGTAGGTCTCCAGCGGCTTCTGGATGCGTTTGGAGCCTATATGCAGTCTTTAGACCTGGTAGTAAATATCGGGAAATCACATATTATGACCACGAGTCATAAAGCTCCTAAAGCAAAGACTTTTTATTGTAATGGGGGGTTGTGACGACTGTATCCTCGTTTACATATTTAGGAGTAGTGTTTGATGAAAGAGGCTCTTGGGTTCCCCAACAAAAATTAAAAAAATGCAGTAATTAGATCAACCTCTGCCATACTAGGGTTTGCGCAGCGGTTGGGAGCTAGACCTGTGGAGGCCATTATAAAATTATATAGATCTAAGTGTTTGGCTATTGCAGCATATGGCTCATCTATTTGGGGATACAAGCAACAGGCAGGACTACAGACAGTGGAAAACAAATTTTTACGTAGTCTCCTGTCTGTTCCTCAATCTGCTTCAACCTTTGCCATACACCAGGAATTGGGGCTGGGTTATGTCTCAGATACTTTGCGTACAGCGCCGTTACTCTGCTGGCTCAAAGTATGGCTTAACCCAGTTTTAACCCTGAATCATTTGATATTGCGGGATTGTGTCAAATTGGATAAAGTAAGTAACATTAATTGGCTTGCATATGTTAGATCTATGTTATCCAAAATAGGGCGGCTAGAACTATTTGAATTCCCGGATAGGATTAGGAAGGAAGATTTGAAAGGGGTTAGAACGAATTTTATAAATATGTTGATGTTGGAGCGGGAAGAAAAGGAGCTACAGAAACCTTTAGTTAGGGCTCACTTTTTGACAAAAACGTCGTTATTAATTGAGCCGTATTTGATAACTGTTACTAAACCGTTCCATCGCTGGCTCCTGACTAGGTTCCGTTTTAATTTGATTCATTTTAATTTGGGCAACTATGAGGGGTGGTGTAAGCCAGAGGATGCAGGACCGTGTTCTTGTGATAATTTTTCTACACAAGATACCCTACATTTTGTAATGTTCTGTGACCTCTATTTGGATATACGTAGGAAGTTTTTAGTCCCTCTATTAAATAAAAGGGTTTTCTACAGGTTAAACCTGCACTGCTTTATCTGCAAATGTTAAGTAATACATGGGACATTTTTAATATTGCTTGTTTTTGGTTGCTGCTATTAGGATTAGGAAGAAACTGGAAAAAAATATGCACATTGTTACGCATTTTAACGAACCGATTAACCTCATTTGCTGAAGCTGAGTATTCTGTGGATTATTTTTAATATTACTAGTTCTATTGCTGCTATTGTATGGATTTTTATGCTATATACTGTATTATGCTGATTCTCTAATGAAATAATTTTTTAACTTTTGTATTTTTTGATGCTGCTGAATTACACAAATAGGATTGTGCCCAACTTTTTATCCCCAAAATTTTGTATAGGTATGTGTGTGTTCATGTATTTTATGTCTTGTACTTTTATGATTTTAATTAATCGAATAAAGTGGATTGATTGATTGATTGATACAATAGGTTATCAAGATGAGACTAGCCTGATGTGTCAAGGTCACGTCTCCAATCTTCTAATCTGAATTAAGCGTTTACCATACTCAATGACCGTTGGTCACAAATCACTCCAGGAAAGTTTAAAACTGTTGAAATGGTATTTTATTGGAAATAAAGAGTTGAAAGACAATTGCAGTAAAACATTTGAACGTGCACCTATGAGCTTGAGGGATTTTGCACTTTGTAAAATATAAGTAAATATCCCTTTAAGTCCATTTGCTATTTATAAATAGAAGATGTGGGTCACAATGTAATGATAGCACTAGAAATAATGGTAATTACTATGAGTACTATGCAGATTGTTGTATCAACAGTGACTGACCTGCAGAGTTGTGTTTCGGCATCTAGTACTCATTGTGTGCCCTGTTGAGTTTAGCTAATTTCCAATAACACAGCAGTAATGCAATTATTTGTGTGCAACCTGTCAAATCAATCCTGTGCCAATTATCTACTGTAAGAAATACATCTATTCAAATAGTGATGTTTTTCTAGAATAAAAGATTCCCTGCTTCTTGCAGGGCCTGGAAGAGTCCAGCAGGGAAAAGAGATGTCATGAAGGCTTGTGTGGATTCTACTTGGCCTCTGAGTACTTTAGAAGCCATTGCCTCGACTTTATAATTTCTTTATGTAATGCTCTGTGACTCATAAACTTCGCAATGTGAATTTTTAGTCCTGAGAGATGTATCAACGTAATAGGCTGGTACAAATCTACAATCCTGCAAATCACAACTTTAATAATGGTGCGCGAACAAATGTTTGTCATATAGAAAAATGATGGTGACTGTGAAACTCAGTAGTTGAATTCACATACATTCTAATGAAGAAAATCGGAATGAAAATATTGTAGGTGGACAAGATGTAATTTTCCAGTACGTAGTTACAAACGATTTTATTTTAAAAACTGACTTTGATGAAAAAGATGAAATAAAGTAACTTGGTCTCGAAATCACAATTATTGGAAATTGTTTTAGCTAGGTGAGGCAGTTTACTATGTTATGTTATGCAGATGTGTAGAGTGCACTGTCACCGGGGAGGGTATCCTGGCACTGAGCAGGTGTGAGTCTAGCCGAACCTATGGCCTAGTGGGACTACTCGAAAAGCCAGGTCTTAAGCTTCTTGCGAAATTCAAGTGAGAAGTGGTTTTTCCGCTCTCTCGTTTCCCCGTGACCGAGAAGTCCTTCCCCCCTGACTGGTGTTTCGGGGTTTGATGGTCTGGGTTTCCGCCATTTTGTGCTGAGGGAAGATATGAAGACGACCCGAGCCCTCCATCTTGATGGCGTGGATTTGTTTCTCAACTATCCGCCTGTTGCCGATCTCTGACTTTGTTTCCCCAGCTGGACTGCCCCCTCTAACGGGATGCCTTATCCCCTTATGTCAACGAGGATCCGTCCGAGTCATTCACGTCGCCCCCCCCCCCTTCTGACCCTCTCCATAGCCAGGTTGTGCCAGCGCGGTGTTTTGAGGCCGGCCCCGGGTGCTGTGGATTCCTTGTCCCCGACCTGTTTGGTTTATTTGTTGACTTTGTGACCTCATAATGTTTAGTCGTTCTTGTTCTTGCGTTTCTTTTTTTCCCTGGTAGACTATGCAAAGCTGTGTTTTTTAGTACTCTGGTAACTGATGCAGTTCTGTACTACTGTTTGTTTACTGTGACTTTGTGATGTTCCCCTGATGTTCTTTCCCCCTGGCCGGTCAGCCTGACCCGATCAGCATGCTAACCCCTTCTATTCCCCCACTTCCCTCTATGCTCTATAGGACTGTTTCTTTGTTTAGCTTCGTCTCTTCCTTGTTTTTTGAACTGATGTAATGAAGTAACTCTGACCTGTTCCAACACCCCCGGTGACCGTCCCTGTGATACTGTTTGTACCGGCCTGACCTTAAAATGGCGGCCGAACTCTACCCCCGGACCACATCTTCCCCTTCCCTCTGCAATCATTTGTTTCCTATGTTTCTGCGTACTCCACATTCAGCCTACGCTCTCTTCACCCTTTTACTCGCTTTTTACTGCTAGCCCTCCCATTTTAGACCATGAGGGTAACTGATTTTGATTTAGCTACGTTCATATTGGCAGACTACTCATATTATTTTCCTGGCTTTTTCCTACTACCTCCAACGTTAGCTGCTCTAGGGCAGTAGGCGGCTGTACCAGCGTACCTATTCTCATTTCCCCATTCCACTGTATAGGTCCTCCCCTACCGCTCAACTGTCCCTAAACGGCCTCCATGAATGTGCCCTTTGCCAAAGCACTCCCTCTCCCCTTGTTGGGGAAGGATCCAGCATTGTTGCGCCGGAGTCTCAGATTCCCCTCTGAGAGAGTCCACAGTGTTTAGGGTTTCTCACATAGCGGAAAAAGGCCTATAACGGCCTCCTCTAAGGTGCCCCTTGCCAAAGCACTCCTTCTCCCCTTGTTGGGGAGGGATCCAGCATCTATGCCCTTGAGTCTCAGATACCCCTCTGAGAGAGTCCACAGTGTTAAGGGATTCACACTTAGCAGAGGTTTGGGATTGTTCCCATTATTGCTGGGAACTCAGCACCGTACACCGTGTAAGGCGCTCTCTTTGAAACCTTTTTGATGATCTCCCCTAGGCTGATACTTTTACCCTCTGATGTACTTCGGCGACCGAGCAACCTTTGGCCGATGACCAGTGGAGTTGCCCTACGCAACTATTGAGGAGTTTGTCTCTGGTTCCCCCCTTGGCTGGCTCCTACCCTTCTGATCGTCAGACACTGTTTCTTTTCTCGTCGCCCTGTTGTGTTTCTTACCCCCTCCCTCACCTCTTTCCTCCCTCACTCTTTATCTTCCTCTTCTATTCCCTCCCTCTCTCCCCCTAATCTCTCTCCCCCTGCCTGTTTTTTCTTCCCCATACCTGATCCATGCCTTTGTAACTCATGTATTCTCCAGTAACTACGTACCTGAAACTGTTGTAATCTATGTAACTATGTTTTGAAGCAATTGTACCTCCTCATGTAAAGCGCTCTGATACCTCTGGGTGTAGCCAGCGCTATATAAAACTTTTAAAATAAATAAGGCTCTTATGTTTAGCATCAGGTCGTTCCACGCTTGCGCGCGATGTAGGAGAATACTTGATTGCAGGATCTGGCTTTCCATATGCGTGGGGTGTGTGGAAGTAAGAGTCCAGACTAGCAGATGTGTCTGGAAGGTTTGTTAAAGCAGATCAGATTGTTGAGGTATACTAGCCCAGTCTTCTGTTGTGCCTTAACAGTGTGGGTGAGGAGTTTGAGTAGTGCTCTTTTGTGTTTGGGGTGTAAGATAAGTGGACCTTAGGAGGTAGAGAGCAATTGTGGCCGCTGAGTTCTGAATGGTCTGCAGCCTTTGGGTGAGTTTTTTGTTGATTCCAGCATAGAGGGTTTTCCTGTAGTCCAGCATGCTTGTGACAATGGCATGTGTGATGGTTTTCCAGGTGCTGATTGGGAGCCATTTGAAAATCATCCTCAGCATCTTCAGGGTCTAGAAGCAAGAGGCAGTGAAGGTATTGACCTGGGTGGTCATGTCGAGTTTGCTGTCGATGACGATCCTGAGGTTTTTGGTGTGGGTGTTTTGGGTGGATGTTGGTCCCAGCTCTGTTGGTCACCAGGGGCCGTATTATACAAGTGCCCAGGTAGCGCAACATGCGTTTGTACCCGTTTTGCACTCCCCTGGGGCACTTTGGTATCACAAAAGGGGCCGAAGACGCTTGTGCGGCCCCTTCTGTAATACAGATATCACTGGCGCACATAGAGCGCCAGATCTATCATCAGAGGGCATTCCCTCATTTGAATGGGGGCGTGGCCCCATGCAAATGAGGGAATCTTTTTGTCTCTTTACCCGCGCCATATAATAGATGCAGATGCAAAGGCAAAGAAGCCATCAGGAGGCACACTGACAGTGAGCCAGCCCTCTGGAGGGGGTGAAGGGGGTCCTATGGCCCCCCTGACATCCCAGTGCAAGCAGGTGTAGGATGCTGGCTCTTTATATAGTATATCAAAAAGAGATATCCAGGTATTCCCTAACAAGTAGACAGAGGCTTCCTCTAGAAATACCAAGGTGCTCTTGTAGTGGGTAGAGTGGTCGAGGAGCCTTGGGCTTATCAGAGGGGAGTGCAAATACACACAATAGTCAATAAATGATGCCCACAACTCAATAAGGAGATCCACACCAATTTATAAAAATAACACATATCTTTATATATATTTTATGCGCTAGAATCAATACGATCAGGTAAGTACGTTTTTCAAGAGAAATACTTTTGCATTTAAAAAGTCGACATCTCAAATTTTTCAAAAGCTGCAATGTTATCCAATGGGAGGAAAAACCAGTACGGCGTTCAGGTACAGTACAGCAACTTACAAGACCAATCTCCTGGACTTAAGACGAGCATGGGTCAAGGTCCAAGACAGTACCAGCAGGTCACCTCCAGCGACACTAGAACGGCCGGGTGCGGTGGTGCAATACAGCGTCAGGTGCCCAATGTTAGTCAACGGGGATTGATCTGTGGGAAAAGAAGCTGCACGTTTGGACTGGGAGGCCAGTTGGGTTGAACCAACCAAATGATTCACGTCTTGTGATGGTAGGGGACGTGAGGACACTAGTGGTCCTCTTCACCTCGGGCCAGGGCAGCCAGGTGCAGATGGTCTTTGAGGTGTCGGGTTTCTTCGTCCGGGAGCACTCGCGTATGAGGGGGCATGCAAACCGAGGCTGCAGGCGACGGTGGAGAGTTCACAAGGAGCAAAACCAAGGTGGACTCTGTCTCTTTAGGGTGTGGGGACCATGCTGACACCGTTGGCCCACTTCGACTCAAGTTGGGGGGATCGGGTGCAGTGGTGCTTGGCTGCATCAGGTTTTGGTGGTTCCGTTGTCCTCACGGTTCTTCTTGGCGTGCATGCAGGATGCAGGGTAGCAGTTCTGCTGCTCCATAGGAGTTCTTGAGTCTTTATTGAAGGCAGGCAGTCCTCCCAGCCTTTGGAGGCACGACAGCTGCAGGATGAGACGTCTTTGGCGCAGGTTCGACGGGGAACAGCAGACAGGCCGGCAGGGATGGTGCCAAGTCAGTTGCTCTTCTTCAGTCTTCTGCTTTCGTGGCTCTTCGGTGTCCTTTTTCTTCATAGGTCATCAGGATCTGCTTTTCTGGTGCCAGCGGCTCCCCTAAATACTGAATTTAAGGGCGTTAGGGGAAGGTAGGGTAGTAGCCAATGGGCTACCGACCCCTGGGGTCACTACACCCCCTATATGACCACTTCCCTCAGGAAGTGGGTATAACCCTGTCCCAGAGTTCCTAAGCGTGCCATCACCAAGATGGCTAACTCTGAAAAGTCGCCTCCACTTTAGGTAGCCAACCTTAGGAGTGGTACTGGCCTCAGGGTGGACATGCCTATCTGACTAGCTACTTTTCCCATATGTCCAGGTGCCAAAGGGCTCTGGACAAAGGGGGTCAACTTCCTCTCCTGTGAGAGAAGCCAGATTTGCATACCAAAGGCAGTGGACTCTTTGAAGCTCCCCTGCCTTAGAATGTTGATCTGCAGGTCATCCTGTGGCACCCTCTGCCCAAGCAGGCCTTACTTCTGGCCTCCTGACAGCAAAGGCCCTCACCCGTGGGGGTCAGAAACTGTTCTCTGGTGGCAGGCTGGCAAAAACCAGTCAGTCAGCACATCAGCAGCTGGTAGGTTTACAGGGGGCACCTCTAAGGTGGCCTCTGGGTGCATATATTAATAAATGCAACACTGGCATCCGTGTGGGTTTATTAATACAAGATGTTTGATACCAAACATCCCTATTTTCAGTAAAGCCATCATGTAGCTGGGTAACTCGTTTTCACCAGTGTCCAACACATGTGCTCAAAATGGCTTTCCTGTTCACTTGTACTGGCAGCAATAGAGCTGACCAGTACAAGGGCATAGCTTCTCGTGCAGACAGGTCCTCACATGTGCACCCTGTCTTAGGGCTGTAAGGCCTGCTGTAGGGGTGACTTACCTATACAGCATGCAGTGTCTGTGGGCATGGCACACAGGGATGTGTGCCATGTCGGTTTTCACTTTTGTCTGCAACAACACACGCAGCCTGCAGTGGCAGTCTGTATGTGTTTGGTGCGGGGTCCTTTAGTGTGGCACAATTCATGCTGCAGCCCTTAAGGACCCTCCTTTGCCTCCTTTCCCTCAGTACCAGGGGTGGTACCTACTAGGGACGTACAGGGAGTTCAAAAGGTGTTGCCAATTGGGGTACAATTGAACAGTTTTTGGGAAAGAGATCTGGCACTCGGAACCCGGTTAGCAGGAACCCAGTGCCCTTCCAGTCAAAATCACATCAAATACCAGGTAAAAAGTTGGGGCGACCATGTCAAAAAGAGGCACTTTCCTACAGAGGGTTCAGTAACTCATTGCACCGCCTGCAATAGGATTTCTCACTATTAAAAGTGCAGGTGGGTTGCCGCCTGCACAGTGAAACGCGGAGCGACTGCCTCAAAGCCGCACCGTATTTCACTTGAATGCGCTGCCACCAGGGTAGCGCAAGTTTGGAGCTGCATTCTCCTTGTTTGCGCAGGGCACACCTTTTGAAAGGTGTGCCCTGCGCAAACAAGGGAAATGCACTGAATTGTATAATACGGCCCCAGGTGGAGTCTCACAGTAAAGTGCTCTTCACGAAGATCTCGGTCTTGTTGGTGTTAAGGTTCAAACAGTTCCTCTTCATCTAGTATGCGATTTCAGTGATTCAGGCATTGTACTTGATCCTGGTATTGGTGCCTTGTCTGTGTGGGAGATAATGAGCGGAGTGCCATCTGTGAGAGCCGATAATGCTGGTTAGAGGGATCATGTATGCGCTGATGAGGATCAGGTTCAGGGAGGATCCTTGTGGATCTGTGCTGATGAGGTCACAGGCGTCAGAGGTGTATGGTGCCAGGCTAGCTGACTGGGTCCTTCTAGTCAGGAAAGAGAGCCTTCAGTTTAGGAATCTGAAAAATAACTCTGCAGCTGTTAAGTTTGCCAATACACAGTTATCTTTCTACACTATGTCTCAGTTTTTAGATTTAGTTAGCATTAGCAAAAGCAGGTACCTAAGAATACATTGTTAGTTTTGTGCTATTCTTTCAAGTTTTACACCCATAGTATTTATGCATTGACAAAAGATGCTTTATCAGGGGACTTCATAAAAGATTAATAGCTACAAACTAATTAGAACATATGTTGATGAATTTTTGATCCAAAAGAATGAAGGGTATCATTGATTACTGTATAAACAGATTTATTTATAAATATGAAAACACTTGCCAACACGTTTTAATTTCAAGATCATCTAAGAATGGTGCTAGATGCCATTATTTTATGCATAGGCTATAGCAAATCTTTTTATATCTCATATAATTGAAAGCTGAATTCGTAGGACCCTACATAGCACTAAAGCCTGAATATAGATCTTTGAAATCTTTGAATATCAGAGTTTGAGATAGATGTTTCCTTTAGCAAAAAGTTTCAAAGAAGAATTTGGTGGAAGATGGCAATTTTTATTCATATTTTCTAGGGAACCTTTTTATCAATCTACCCTTCCAAAACCTCTCAGCTAGCCAACCTCTCCTCGATGATCAACCTGAAGGTCATGTGACATGGGCACACATGCGGGGGGCTTGCCATGGTACAATTCTTTGCTCTGGGAGGATCAATTATTACAACATTAGCTGTGTGGAGGGATATTTATGCAATGGGGCAACTCTCTGTGAGATAGATCACTCTGTTAAAGGATTTTCTCAGGTGATTAACAAGACGACCTGTGCCTTAGATAACGTTGTGAAAAGTTACTAAGACAAGACAAAGATGCACCAGGAACATCTTTGTACTTTGAGGAAAGACAGTGAAAGCCAGCATACCTTGATCTTGAAGCTTACACAGGCAACACCAAATGCCAAAGTCAATCTTCTTAATCAACACATGCACAAGATTTCCTAGGTGGCACCTCAAACTATGAGGGACACACTACCCACAAACCCAGTAGTAAATCCCCTTGCAGCACCTGCAAACCTACTACCTCCGCCCTAAATCCCAGTAACTGCTCCATCACCACCACCAACTCCACCTTTACCAACTCTACCACCACAGAGACAAGCAGACTCACAACATTCACCACAAACACCGTATAAGTGGAGTTGTAGGATAAACTCCCAAAATTAAATAAACATTTGTCAATATTCACTACTCTTGCCCTGACACACTCACTGAAACCTATATATTTTACAATAATGCATGTACCATTTGTAAAAATACCTGTGTGTATAAATACATCTGAGACCAAGTACACAGTAAAGTGTAATTTGTGCTCTGTTCTTTGTTGACTATTTAAGTGCTCTGGTTGTGAGTTTAAGTTAATGATAGTTAGAGCATTTTATAGATATCATGTTCATGACAGAAAAAGAATATGATTTTCAATAAAAATCATGATTTTTTTTAACCTTTTTGATTTGTAACTAAAGTAGTGTAAATATTATATTTCGCAAAATTATTCAAACAAAATCTTTCTTTGGTTTGGGCATGGGCAGAGGGGAACTGAAACCCAGAGGGGAAGTGGGTAAGTAAAAAAAAAACATTAGGAAATGTCAGGGACAGAGTCTATTTACAAAGGGGTATACATTCAAAAATAAGGTATAATAAAATAATGTCCAGCATAAGTAGTCCTTAAATTATAGTCAAAAGTCAAAATAATAGTCAAAATCACCAACAAAAGTCCAATGTTCCAAATAACAATAAAGTCATTGCCCCAAGTGGGGGAAAGGGGGGGGGGCAGAATCAAGTTCTTGGCTTGAGACAGACTTTTCTGGGCATCTTCTGGTTCACTTTCCACCAACACACAATGCTCATATTCTCCTCTGGCACAGGTTTGGCCGTTGTAGGATCAGAAATTTGATACATGGGGTAGTGAGGGAAACAAGCAAGATAAACAAACTGGGAGACAGTACAGCAGGCAGTGGATTTTTTACCCAGTACTAAAAAAGGCTCCTTTTGGAATGGCATCAGAAAACTGTCATATGTTGTTTTAAAGGAAGTGAATGTTACTCCATGTCAGGCTTAGATAAGCATACTTTTGAATTTAGAAAAGCATTTTCGCTTCCTTCTATTCATACGCTAACAACACAGATTACAGACAACATGGTTTGTTGGAATAAACCACAGATTGGACACATGACTGGGCACAACCCTTTTGCTTTTATTAAAAAGAAAAAATAATACACTTCCCACCTCTCTGCTGCTCAAGCTATTTCAGAGTGTGGAGGGTCAAACATGTTCTCTGAGGTCCCTCCTATACATTGGTGTAATCTGTGACTTCTGGAAATAGGGCTGGGAGGACACACCAAGAATATTCAGGGCCTTAAATTACTGGCCTCCCAGCACTTGTGGCAGTCCTGCCGCACAGGATGTGGACAACTACTACAGACGATGTCCCTCCAAATTTGGGTCAGTACTGCATTGCTTGACTGGATATCTGGACCCCTTAAATCTGAGGTTAAAGAAGACCCCACTGTAAATCACTTGAGATTTTTAATCAATGAAGTGAAGCTGGTGGGCCCTTTCATCTGCTCCTTCAACCATGTTGGAGGTTTGGATTTCAAATGGAGCAGCAGGATGGAGGAGGATATTAATTTTGTGAAAGAATGCCTCAGAATGGCCAAAAAATGGCTGATGTTCTATTTCTGTACATAATATACAGTTTGTTGTGGTAGGCGAAGATGTTCACCCTGGCTCTGCAGTCTCCGCCCGTGCCTGCAAGGCAGAGAGTTTGCATGTAGTAGGGAGACCTCCATTTGTGTGAAGAAAATGTCCACATGCAAGAGGGAATAAAAACTTTCGAAGAACACAAAGGATGTTGCAGCAAGTGGTTGTGTACCTGTTTGAATTTACAAAATTAAGATCTTATCTAAGTATGTTTGAAACAATGACTGTACTATGTGAGTGATTGTAAGTTAGTGTTGTAAGTGAAAAGTGTAAGAATGATAGTGATGGTGAAGTGTAAATGTCATAAAAAACAGAGCACTGCTTGTTTGTTGGTGACGTTATGATAACCAATCTGTCAGGATGGTTTATATATTTACTCTGTTGTAGTCCACCGTGCATCATTAACAAGAGTCTGTCCAACCACATAAATTCGGCAACCAAACTAGCTGCTCAAGTGAAAATTGAGTTAACTAGTCGACACCAGTAATACCTTGACCTCTGTACACCACCACAGGTATGAGAGAGAGAGAGTGTGTGTAGGTCATGGATAATGTTGATATGTAAGTCCTCTCGCAAGAGGATGTTGTGCAACATACAACAGGCTACAGCAATCTTGCAATCAACTTCTGGAGAGAACATAGCACCCCCTGTACAGTCAAGATATCTGAATTGTGACTTAAGGTACCCAAAAGTGTGTTCAATAATGACTCGTATACATATGTGTATGGCATATTGTACCTGTTGAGGTTGTGTGGTTGGATGTCTGTAGGGTGTGAGGAGATGGAGAGAGTTAGCATACTCAACATCACCTGTAAATGCAATATTTCTTAAAATGCATCAAATCTACATACATGCAGTGAGTGTCAGAGTAATGCATGCCTATTGTTTTGTAGTGAATAATGACTAAGTTTAAGATGTTACCCCCAGAAGCCCCAATGTGAGATGGTCTTACCAATAAACTACATCACCGAATTCCCCAAGAACAAAGAGACATGCAGGAGGTGATTGACAGATGATGTAGCCTTTATGTGTGCTTACAGGCAATGCAGCATACATATCTGTGAAGCAGCCCCTGACATCCCAGACAGCTTTCTCGTTGATGGAGTGCCAGTGGTGTCTGTTGGGGAAAAGGTGTGCTATGCGGTGAGGTGTCTGAAGTGCCACACAGGTGCAATCAACTGCAACAACTGCACAAAGGAAATGGGTAAAGGCATTAAATTCCCTTACCATTCTTTGCCTTTCTGCTAATGACTTGGCATGGCGATAAAATGGAGCACTTTTCTGTTAATGTACCTCAGTACCTGATGCAAGCATTAAGACTGGCTTGCCTGTAAAATTCATATGTTGTCATAGCTGACACTCTGGAAAGATTGGGTGGCCATGAAATGGAGTTCAGCCAGTATTTTGATGTAGGCAGGGATAGACTGATAGTGGGCTGTAGGTGAATCAAAATCCTGCTCACAGTCTGCAACCATGTCAATGTTCACTTTAGCTGAGAACCAATGGTTGCAACCCTGGACATCACAAATATGTTGATTATCTGCTTATAAACCCCCTCTCTCTCTCCTACTCCAATAATTGTTCCTCAAAATGATGGGCAAAGCTACAACCAACATAGTGAAGACAGATACATTGTTTGAATGTGTGAGTTCATTTATTGTTTAGTCAGCCTGTAAGTGACTGGTTGATATTGTAATGTGTTTCACCTGTAAATGGGTGGTGGAGTCCGGAGCCATCCCTCCTAGCATTATTAGGTATGTTTCAAGTACTCTAAATCTTGCCATACAATTTCAAATTTAAAATGTATTGGCTCTTAAAAACATTTTGGAAAAAAACCTCCAAATATTTTCCTATATATTTCTATTGTTATTTCATGCTGCCATTATTTTTATGGAAGTGTGTTGCAGTACATGTGAGTGGCCATGAGTGGTGCTGTAAATACTCCAAGGCATTGGCTGGAGTACATTTATTAATCTTTGTACCCTTTCTGGTTGTAGTAACTTTAGAAGTGCAGTTGTGAATAGCAGTTGTCTTACTCTTTTGTGGTTGTGTTATTTTGCATGCCTCTCCATAAGCCCTTCCTTACCCCTCTGACGTAGGAATAAGTATTCCCCATTGTTCCAGCCACTCCCCCTTGTCCTACACATATTTACTATCAAACCTAAACATATTTAAGCGGAGATCACTGCACACAGGGCAGAGACCTCCACATAGAAAATATAGAAGAGGGGGAAGCGGGGGCCTCCAGCCATATGTTTGTGAATATCATTTTAAAGTATATGAGTAGTATTAACGTAGCACTCCTAATGTAGTACAAAATGCAGTTGGTGAATAGGCCCTACAGTCTAAAACATAACTATTGCCACAGTGTAATACATATATAAACTTTCCAAAAATGTGCTACTTTTTGATTGGGTTGCACATGGAAAGTTTGGGGTGATCTGTCAAGCGGGGGCTAAGAAAAAAGGGGGGGTTCCAAAACGTTTTTTCCCCCATTCATTTCTCCATAGGAACTTTAGACACAGCAACAACCTAAACTGCTGAACGGATTCAAACCAAATTTGGCAGAAAGCTAGATCTTGGTCTAGAAAGAGTGCTTTTTGCGATTTCTTGTAAATCCGATGAGTAGTTTTTTAGCAATGAATGCACAAAAACCTTGTATATCTAGGGACATGGAACCTCCTAGGATCCTGACAGATCCCAACCTGGAAGTGGTGGCAGCCATCTTAGAACTTGGGACTCAGTCCGAGTCCTAAAAAAGTTTTTTAAAAAGACATAAGGGGTCAGGGTAGTGATACCCTCACTCAAGAAAGACCCCGCCTGAGGCCAAAAACGTTTAAAAAATAAAAAAAAATTAAAAACGTTTTGCTGTGAATTCGCAGAGGATCTGAAAATCCGTATCAAAATTTAAAACAAATACAGAGCACGGCTCCCACCAGGGGTGGGCCAGCGCCCGGGGGCGATGGTTTTTATTCTTTGGGGGGAGGGTGGCACACGTGGCCCCTGCCCAAGGCTGATTTGGGCCCAGGGATCCCATTCCCCTGGGACCGATGTCTTTTTTTAAGAGAGGGGGGTACACTGTCCCCCCCTAACAGGCCATTTATGGCCCCGAGGACCATATTTACCGGGGCTTGAATTATGTTTTGGGGGGAGGGAGGCAGGTGGCCCCCTCCCAGGGCCACTGCAGCCTCAGGGACCCCAATCCCCGGGGCCCTCTGTATTTTTAAAGGGGAGGGGGGTTGCGCGCCCCGCCCCTCCCCGAGCCTTCTAAAGGCCCCAGGGACCCCATCCCTCAGGGCCACAAAACTAGGCAAAAGGGAGGGGAGCCACGCAGCCCCCCTCCATGAGCCATTAATAGCCCTGGGGACCCCATGGCCAGGTGACGGCTCACTAGCTAGGTCCCGGGGAGCCCACACTGGGACATAGCGGTTTCTCTGCCCGCACCTGTACGAGCAGGGAAACCTGTGTTTGTTCACGCATGACGGGATCATTTTCAAAAATCCCGCCATGTGGGAGCAAACACAAATTCTGCTCCCAGCTGGCGGGAGCTTTGAAAATGCTCCCTCCGGCTGGGCGCAGACTTTTGATCTGTTTCCCTGCCTGCACTGATGTGGTCTGGGAAACAGATCAAAATATTGCTCCTTCCAGGAACGAGCAGCATTAGTAGCTGCTCCCTCTGGGCAGGAGCAATGCTGGTTCCCTACGCAGCCCCCAACAAGTATATGGTGGGTGCCCTCAGTGGGCACAAGGGCACCCGCCTTTAAAAAATGTGGGCCCAGAAAAGGCTCGGGGAGGGAGGCCACGCAGCTCCCTCCCCTTTATAGTTAGTAGTGGTCATGGGGGGTGGAGTCCCCAGGTCCTAACAAGGCTCAGGGAGAGGGGCCACATGGCCCTCCTCCCATTTAATTACAAAAAATGGCACGGGGATGGGGTCCCCAGGGCCTAATAAGGCTTGTGGAGAGGGGGCCACGTGGCCCCCTCCCCTTTAATTGCAAAAAATAGAGTGGAGTACAGTGGGATTGAGTAGAGTAGCTAGGAGAAGAGTAGAGTGACGCAGAGTGGAGTGATGTAGAGTAGAGTGGCATACAGTGAAGGGGGGAGAGTAAAGTGAGGTAGAGTACAGTGGTTCCAGGGGCCTAATAACACTCAGGGAGGGGGCCGCATGGCTCCCCCCTTTTTTATTGTATTTGGCCATGGGAAATGGTGTCCCCAAGACCTATTAAGACTCAGGGAGAGTAACCATGTGCAGGAATTAGGCCTACCTACACAAGCGAGGTACCATTTGTATCAGAAGACTTAGGGGAAAGCTAGGTGGAACGAAGTTTGTGGCTTCCTGCAGATTTACAAACTTTCCATCAAAGAAATGTGAGGAAAATATGTTTTTAGTCAAAGTTTGAGGTTTGCAAGAGATTCTGGGTAAAAAAGAACCAGTGAGAGCCACACAAGTCACTTCACCCCGATTTCCCCGGGTGCCTAGTTTTCAAAAATGTGAAAGTTTGCTAGGTTTCCCTAGGTGCCGGCTGAGCTAGGGCTCAAAACCTACAGCTACCCAATTTGCAATAAAAGGGTCAGTTTTGAGTGGGAAAATTTGATGTATCCATGTTCCGTTTTGGGCCATTTCCTGTCACGGGCACTAGGCCTACCCACACAACTGAGGTACAATTTTTATCAGAAGGCATGTGTGAGCACAGAATAGTAGAACATTTGTTATTACCAATTGGATTTCACTGCATTTGTGCTTTCCAAATGTAAGCCAGAGTGTAAGAAAGAAGACATTTTGAAAAATGCCCTCTAAATAATATGCTAGTGCAGATACCGACAAAGTCAGAGATGTACAAATAACCACTGCTCATCAACTCCATATCATGTGCCCATTTCAGAAATACATAGGTTTCCTTGATTCCCATTTTTCACTCTACACATTTCACCATGTGATTTGGCCTATACTCGGTACATAATGAAAAGTCATTGTGCGATGCAGCTCAGTTGTTGGCTCTGGGTACCTTGAGTTCTTGTAGACCGACAAATATAACCCCACAAACAGAAGGGCCTAGCGAACGTAATGGTATTTTGCTTTTGTAAATCCGCCATCATGACAAAATGTTAGGGATGAAAACATTGTCACAAATTAAAAAACTTCCTACTGATTTTCAATAGTTCTTTATTTCAAAATTTAATTTCTTTGGGAAAACCTTGAGGCATCCACAATAGGATTTGGAATGCTGTCTACTTTTCAGAAATCTATAACTTTCCTGAACCACCCATGGGTTTCTCGCTGGTTTCCACCACAAACTGGAAGTAGGTTGAGAGAATAAAAAATAGGAATAATGGGCTACCTCTTTGAAAAATGCCATACCTGTGGTAAACAGCCATAGCCGATACGTTTCGTTAAAAAACCTAACTTCTTCCGGGCTTTTAGTCCAAAAGTCTATAAATTTCCTTGCAGTCATATTATTACAGTGCGACTTCTATTTATGATATATTTCCTCTCCATAGTTTGGTCATCCACACATAACGGGTCAGCTGTACCCCATATAGACACCCAAGTCCATGTCTCTCATAGTGACAGGCATTTCACATCCTGACTAGCTAGATGTGAAATGCCTGTCACTACGGGAGACACGTTATATGCTTTGGACATTAAGTTGCTACTGAACATATCACCTAACTATAACCTTACTTTAGCCTTTGTTTTTTTTCCAGTGAATATTTATATATATTCACACACACACAAACACACACACAAATATAGACAGACAAAGCGATACATAGATGTGCTCCATAAAGGGTAAGATTGTCAGATGCTACAATATTGCCATTGAGGGGGTTTCTTCTCATCATAAACTGAGTGCCTTGTAAATATCACCAGAACCCCAAGATGTCAATTGGAACATTTTAAAAAAAGTTACCCGTTAAGTGTTTTTTATATTACATGTTCATTTTGGGGTACTTAATTTGAGAAAAAGTATTTCTTTACAAATGTTTATTGAAAACAGTAAATAAATTACTGGATATATTGTTTGTTGTCTGCAGTAAAAAAGGGAGAACAATCCTTACACAGCTAACATGTGGAATTAAAAAAAAAAAGCAGATTTTGCATTGTTAGGAAGCCTATGCTTTTTGAAGCTGTTCTCTTCCAGGTGCAGCTAACAATGGGCACTCATTGGAATTAGCATGTTTAGGTTTTGTTTATCTTTCACGAATAGATTGTTGATAAAACAAGAGACAATGGTCAGGTACAGTAGAATAATGCAATCTTGTGTTTGGGGCACTCACTGCATAATTACTGATTTACCACAAGTGCTACATAAACTGCCACATAATTTGCAGATTCCTACAAAAATGTTATTTCTAGCTAGCATTGATCAAAATAATACTGCAATGGGATGTGACTCACGAAGCTGCTTAATTTGTCTTTTCCCACTGCTTAATTTAGAAAACATTGCTGCATAATTTCGTTCTCCATTACCACATAATCAAGTCCCTATGACAATGGAAATTCTCTCCAGAGTGGGTCGGGGCTGTCATTAAGATAATGAAAATAATATTTCAAGTTTTCCATATTATATGTCCCTGTGAAACACAGGTCGTTATATCACTGCATACGTTTTGAGCAATAAAAGAAGTAAAAAGTGTTATATGAGCACACTTAATGATTCCATGAAAATGGGACACCCAATTCTTAACCTGCTGGATTTCTATTGCGGGGGTGGTGGTTTACCTGGACCCCATTTGTGCAACCAGATCTCAAAATAAGCAGTTTGGGGGCAGCTCTCTGATAGGCAATGATGTAGCATGCAAGTAGAAAAAGCTATTAATTAGGGATTAGGTTTTGTCCTTTAGTTTGCACACCATCCCTGAATGCACTCACACAGGTTGAGACTAGCACAAACACCCACAGTTTGCAACCTAATCGCTTGCAAATAGGCGGGATCTTGATGCTCCGACAGTGGCCGCGCGAGCTTTGTGAAAAACAAGTACATGAAGGAGCTCCTTCTCCTTGCAGGCAGAAGTTGAGGTGGGCAGAGTCTTTGAAGAACGATTTGCCCATGCTTTTTTAATTTTATAAAAAAAGGTGTGCATGCTTTTTGTTGAAAACAAACACACATGAACGGGTAATGTCGGCCTTCAATTGCCTCCAGCTGAAAGCGGCGGGAAGGGAGTCTCCTGTACTAGGAATCACAGGGAGGGACGGAGAGCTAAAGAAGAAAGGGTAAGCCTTCTCCCCAGGGAGTCTGCAACCTGAAAGAAATGTAAATGTGTTCAACCGGCAAATATAAAGGCTGCTTGGGAGACAGTATAAGCTTTAACTGATGGAGTCACTTGAAGCTACGTGGAAACAAAGATGTATTCTTTTGAGAGGTAATGGAAGGGTGTTAACCAGCTGAGCTCTGGAGCACCTCTTTTTAATGAACACATAAAAAAATGTTTGCACTAGGTCCAGACTGACTGTGTATTACTATAATATATATATTTTGAAACCACTTTTATCTTAAATACTAAACCATTTTGTACATTAGGTACGTCTAGGCATTTCCAGCATAAATATCCACTATGACACACAGGCCCTAACTGGGAACTTAAAGCAGCCCTGGCAAAAAATATAAATGCAGCCCCCACGTGCAGACGTGCTAATGCATGCTAGAACCAGAACATCTCTTTCAAGTTTCCGCCAGGATTGTGTAACGTGCACCACTACTCCTGGAAGCCGAAACCGGTCTCTAAGTGTCAAAACCAGCCTCCTGGGCCTTCAGCCTACCCGGGGGTTGCCCGCTAGCATGTTGACACTTAGAAGCTGCCAAAAAGCTCTGTTCCTGGATGTTCGAGGCAGAGTTCAATCCTATGCAATACAGAGGAAAGACAAGGCAAGGTGTTACTCAAATCAACCAAGATAGTTATCCATCTGGACATCAGTTAGTGGCAGCAGCCTTCCTCCTAGTTTCGGCTTTGGTATCCATGGTACTGCCCTTGCCACCCCTGACCTAGGGACCCATAAGTATAGCAGAAGGAGAGAGATTAAACGGCTTTTAAGTGCCATATGCACTTTCTGCAGTTTCCACAACTTGGAATTCTTAATAAGCGTGCTGACAGTGCTGAGTGATTATAAAAATTAAAATGTATCCCGGAGGTGTATCACTATATTTGTAGTACGACAGCAACATAATTTATTTCACTGATAGCAAATATAACCACATCGCATTATTGTCTAAAATGAAAGTCCAATGTATTTCCAAGAGAATATAATAGATCAAGGAAAGAACGTAGGTGTTCGCGCGCGGGGGGGGGACGGAGAGAAGACGTGTGAATAGGACTGATTTTTTTCATCACTAATGTTATATGGCCGTTAGGGTCATTGTCGGCATTGCTAAGTTAGCATGAGCTCTGCTGCCATGATGCTGCCTTTGCGCACGTTACTTTATTTTGCAATACTCTGTGCCTTTCACATGAGAACTGTCTGCTTTCTGCGTTCTCTGCCTGTTCCGGGAGTTTAGTCTGAACACGATGTGCAAGGTCGATAAACAATGCCCCTTGTTATTCTGTTCTGGTCAGTCCCTAGCACCTAGACAAAACATGCTAACACAGCTGCGCTGCTGGTAGTGGCTCGTATACTGCAATATAGAGTACGATAGTTAAAATAAACATTTTGAACTATAACAGTGACTCTGACAATTCTTATTGTGGACAAGAACGAGTGAGTGAGCGAAAGGGTACGTCTTGCTACCGCGATTCCTGAGAGAGTCTGGAGTGTTGTGTTATGGGTTGTCTAATCATTTGTAGCTTCATGATTATGTAGGAGAACGAATGAGACACTATAGCTAGTCGGTTTTGGGATTTTGGGTACTAAGGTGGTAGGAAGGTTCAGCCACTCTACACCGAGGTCCTGTTTTCCTGCGCATAGTTCTGTGTATGTGCAGGATCCCCGCAACATTGCGCCGCCAACGTTTGGTCTGGTACTTATCTACGAGACTCCTGAGTAGTGCTTGTGCTTGTCCACAATCACCTCACATCTGTTTCCGGAGAGAGTTGTGACGGTGTAGCCTCCTATATTGATATGTTATAGGTTTTTCAAGCTTGAAATTTGAAAGGTCTTTCTCTTTCTTTTTAGCCCGTTATTGCGCTGCCACACATAAGTTGCTATTTTCTGCTATTGATTATGGCGGTTGCCATAACACCTCCTAACCGTGCACCAGTCACGGCGTATTTGACTCAATATGGAGTCTCTGCTGATGGTGTTGCGCTTATTTTTGTTGTTGAAGCGGATGCAGCTCACCGCTTCGAGGTATTTTATCCTTGGGTCAACTTTCCGGCAGTCGATGGGACAGATCATTTGTTTCACGAATATACTGCCACTGTCCTTCCGCAGAATTATCGACCTTATAGATCTCTTGAAGTTCCGTTAACGGCTTGGCAACATGCAATATGGTTTAATGGCGCCCTTCCTCACCCTATGACACCGGTCCGTTTAGGCCCCTTATCGATAGATGGGGCCACATGGCCCGTTTTGGCTGGGTATACCCCGCACCCAAATTATCTTACTGGTACAGTCGCAGAGCTACGCGTATTGCATACTTCATTAATACGTGTACATAGGGCTGTTATTCAGTTCATGTCACACAACATTCAGGTGGGACCACGTGGTGTTGCAGCGCAGCCACCGGGACCTGGTGGTGTAATCATCAGTCCCGTCATGATTAATTCAGTGATGGGCAAGCGTCCGCAAAATAAAGACAAACTTCCTTATTGGCTTGCTGAAAAATTTGGACAACTCGAAGCTGTTTTTCCAAAGACCACGCCTGTGGAGAAACACAGGATCCTGACCATGAGTTTACCTAAAGGCCTAGTTCCCGAATTAGCTAATTGTAACACTTGGGGTACAGTGTTTGCAGCGGTTTATTCGATATGTTTCGGCATCCCCTCAATGACCGTACTCCCTTCCGTGATAAAACATGTTCAGCATGAACATGGGGCCGAGGCGGCTCTGAAGTTGGGGATGAGACTGGTGGGGGTGTTCGACATTGTTTGCGATATGATCCTTGCTAATGTTAAGGGTGATGCAGTAAGCTTGCAAGTGGCGCAACGCTTGGAGGCTGTGGCAGATGCAGACAAACAGCGCAAATTGCCAAAGATTATTGCTAAAGCTTATAAAACCTTAGGGCGCAATAGTCTGAGAATTAAGCCTTTTACTCAAACGCAAACTCAAGCTCAAATTCAACAAAAAGCCCAGACTGATAAGGATGGGCGCCCATTCTTTCCTAAAAAGAACTGGAGAAATAAAAAACAGGGGCAGCACCAACAGAAGCAGGGTTCACGTGCTGGTTCACCGACACCTGAGTCTTCTGAGCGTACTTATGACTTGCGCGATCGTGTGAAAATTAAGACTCCTGATAGATTTCAAGTCCCTGATCAGCGCTCTCCTCGTTCTTTACAGGACACATCAGACTCTCCAGTCGGTGGTGTTGAACCCCGGGATCGTGGCAAAGGTCCGACCACACAGCAGGGACGGGCTCAACGTCGGCAGTTTGACGTTAAAGCCAAACAAGAGGAACTGCCTCGTTTTCGACCCCCATATCAGAAGAAAAAGGTTGCCGCTTTAACAGCGAAGTATGCCTCAGACGGTGAGAAAGCGGCTTTTAGATTGGACTTGGGAGGTGACTCTGCTCGACAGCACAGCAGAGGTTACCATAGTGCGGGAGGCACTGCGTCCCTGTCTGGAGGCAAAAGCAACTGATACATTTTTTACAGTAGAAACAGCAGATACACGGGTTGCCCCCCCGGACAGACTCAATGAAATTGTCTTCCAAATTGAAGGTGATATACAGTGTACAATCACAGTGGTTTTCTGGGAAAATCTCATCTCCTCATACGACATTTTGTTGGCAGAGGCAGATTGGCCTCCACCATTTGTGCTAGCCGCTTCTAGAGGGGAGGACGTGATACTTCAGAGTTGTTCGCGTTACGTCCCTGAGGAACATGCAAAGGCTTACGCATCTGAGTGGGCTTTGGCCCTTGCCCCAGTGGTGTACCGTAATCAGGTGGGCTGGGATAGGGATTCACCGGCTCATGAGATACCTTTACGGTCTATGCCACAGCCACAACCACAATATCCAATCAGACGAGAGGGTAAGGCTCCCGTTTGTGACATTCTAACTCAGTTGGAGTATCAAGGAGTGATTGAATCCTGTGTATCACCGATGAATAATCCTCTTTTTCCGGTATCAAAACCGGTTCATATCGCATTGTATTGGATTATCGAAATCTGAATAGTCATTGTCGTACATTTGCGGTACAAAACACACATAGCTCTGCACTAGTGAACAGCCTTATTCGTAAAAAATACAAAACTACACTGGATATATCCAATGGTTTCTATAGTCATAACTTGGCTCCTGAGAGCCGTGACTTGACAGCATTCACCGCCATCGGAAATCAGAAAAAATTTACGCGCTTGCCTATGGGGTATAAGAACAGCCCCGGGGCTTTTGCTGCACGTGTTGTGTCTTTATTGCACAACATAGATCAAGATGCATTCTCGTACGCAGATGATATTTATCTGACGGACGATGAACTAATGCCGCATCTTGTCCTAGTCGACCGCATCATTCTATCCTTTGCCGACTATGGGTACAAATTCAGTTTTGCAAAATCACACATTGCTCATTTTTCGGTGCTCTTTTTGGGCTATGAGCTCAATAAGGAAGGTAGGGTAGCCCCCCACTTTCTGGAGAAATGTGCACAATTGCAACCTCCGTCTACGCTGAAGAAACTTCAGTCTTTGCTGGGATTTTTAAATTTCAGGAGGACTTACATCCCCGATTATGCCCAGCGTATCAAATCGCTTTATGCTTTGATACAACCAACATATTCTTCTGCCAGCTGGCTTCCGGAACATACCACTATTCTGCAATCTTTGCAATCAGATCTGCTTGCAACTAACTACTTGTTGACGCGTGATAATACTACAAACCTGGTAATACGTATAGTACCGGGGACGGTGGGTTTCACTTACTTGACGTTCAATGAGTGAGACACAGTACCAATTGCATACAAATCACATTTGTACACTTCGGCTGAAATGCAATTTTCGAATGTTGAAAAAGTTTTGAATGCGGTCCAAATGGCGATTCTGAAAGAACGCTCGCTGGCGCAGGGAAAACGCATTCTTATAGTCACGCCTCTCCCTGCTTTAGAAGCAGTGACTAAGGCAAGTGTACCCAACTCTAAGGCACTACATCCCCTTTGGATACAATGGGCTACTTCTTTGACATCGGCTGATGTCACGTTTATCTTTGACCCTGCTCTTCAGACACAGGAGTTTTTACAGTATGAACATGTTCATCCTCCTCCGTTGTCGTTGCTTCCTTTGGACGAGTATAAATGTATCATTTACACCGATGGCTCGGCTCAACCGGCTGTCGGGTCCAAACATGCTTATTCAGCGGCTTGCGCTATTGTGGCTGGTTCAATTGTAAATGGAGAATTTAAGTCTTCCACAGTGCATACTCAGGCACTTGGAGAATGTACAGTGCAATTGGCGGAGCTGCGTGCTCTTGTTCTAGCCCTCGAGTTTGCTGATCCTAATGTGAATACTCTTATTGTATGCGATTCTTACAACTGTGTTCTGTCTTTTAATGACAACTTATTCTTTTGGTCTCAAAATGACTATCGAGACTCTAAAGGCAGCGCAATCAAGCATAAAACACTTTGGGTTCGAGTGGCAGAACTTAAAGAACATCTGCCACTCACACAGGTTATACATACTCTTGGCCATCAGCGTGTGGGAGCACATGCTCTTGGTAATTCTTTGACTGACGAAGCAGCCAAATCTGCATTAGCCACGTGTTCCGTTGCATCAGTTACAAGGTCCATGACTAAGATAGATAATGACATTCTGGCAGCTGTAGCTGCTACGAAGGATGGAACTGCTTATCCGCAGGGCTTCCCTTCGAAGTATTCTTATCATTTATCTCCCGAACAAGTTCCTTATGCTAAAATTCCATCAGTTGGGGATCGGCTGATTCCCAACATGGACCGCAGACTTGCTTTGATCATAGCCGCACACGAGGGCATGGCTTCTGCACATGCCGGGGTGTCTGCGACTGTCTCTATTTTACAGCAATGTTATTGGTGGCATGGTTTATATAAACAAACCTGTAATTATGTACTTTCGAGTGACATTTGTCAGCAAATTAAACCGTCTACGGTCTCACGCCCACCACAAACACAGCTATGTATTTCCAATCAGCCATTTGGCTGTATATATCTTGATCACTGCGGTCCATTTTTGTCCATGTTGCAGTTGATTCGTGCACTAGATTCCTATGGGTTTGGCCACAACACAGTGCTGACGCTCGAAATATCATTATATCATTAGAGATTTGCGTGTCTTTGTCGGGATGTTTGCCTGTGGCACCTTCCATTCTGACCAAGGTCCAGCATTCGCCTCTAAGGCGTACATGCACGTGATGAAGTCGAAGGGGGTGCTGGTGCAGTTTTTGTTTCCATACATGCCTGAGGGCAATTCTATAGTGGAGCGAATGAACCGTGACTTAAAGCAATCTTTGACAGCTAGGGTCTTAGGTACTGGCAGGAACTGGCTGGCCCATTTGTATGGATTTCAACGTGCACTCAATAATCTCCCTAGAAGATCTCTGGGTGGGCGGATGCCATACAAAATGCTCTTTGGCATTAAAATGTTTGTGCCAGACCTTGATGGTCTAGACGTTGTGGCGGCTGCCGCAACCTTTGACGTAGATAATCATTCTACTATGTTATAGGACCTACAAAAGACCCGTGACAGCTACGCAACTGAACATTTGCCCTCTTCCAATGACACAGCAATGCTGATTCCGGTCGCCGGCTGGCTTCATAAGATTGGAAATCTGGTACGAGAAAAGTTGGAGAACAAAAAAGAATTTGGTCCCTCTTATCGTGCACCGGTCCCAGTACTTGAATTGAAAGGCACTTGTACAGTAATTCTACCACCTTTGTCTGGTCGCAAAGACAACAGATACATTTCAGTGGACAATGTCAAACTACACCGTCTGGCCGATTCTGAATAGTGTAACTCCTGCAGTTTCATGCAACACTATCGCTTTGAATCCGGTGCATTCAACCTCTTCGACTAATCCCCGTATTGCTGAGGGTGAGATGGAAACTACTATTGACCTTTTGCTTATCCTGCGTCCATCCTCTTCCAATGCAGAAGTCGAGTATACTTACCCTGCAGATGAGTCCCACAGTGAAGTGCCGAACAGTCCTCAACAACATGGAGCTGATGCCGCCCTACTGCCTTTGATGAATATGGGAGCAAGCGGGTATTTTGGGGACCGTACAAGCTTCTCTTATGGCTCTTCCTCCTCGTCTTCCACTTTGGCACTTCCACCGACTAAAATAAGTATTTTCATCTCTTGGTTTAAAAAGACTTACCTGGTCCCGCCCTGGATGTACATCTGGTTGATGCTTATCCTGATTTTCCTTTTCATGTCAATTGGATATGTGACAGTATTTTTCTTGCTCATCAATGGTCATTATTTGCCAGAATGCTCTGCTGTAAAGTTGGTCGATGGAATTCTGGCCCCTCATACATCGTCCCATATCATGAAACGTGATCAAACTCTTGTGAACATTTCAGCTTTCCCGGTTGCAGATGGCATAGTTTAGGATAAAGTAGCTTTCGAAATTCATGGCCCGACGGAAGCCCTCAAGATTCCATACGTGTTTCGCGTTTCTTTTGGAGATGTGGTAACACCGGACATACATTCAATGATTGGGATGTACAAGCAGTACATTCATTGTTTTCTGATTTAAAGTATTATGCTGCTTCTGATGCTGAAGATTTATATTTAAATTCTGCCAATTATGCTGATTTATTCTGTTATCAACACTATGGGCATCATTTCTTAAACAAAACAAACACGTTAAGACCTTTTTTTAATTACACACAGTGGGAACATTGTCCAACCCCCTTACAGGGGGAGTTCTAAAACCCTTAGGGATAAGTTCACCTATTTCACAGATTATAACACGTCCAATCCAGAATCCTATTTCTTTAAATTGCAGTTGTCATCTTAATCCAAATTTATTCTGACCCACACAAAATTAATCTATTCCAATTCCTTTAGAACTGAATAGGCCGTACAGGGTTATGATCACTGGAGAGATACCATTGATTTGAAATCGATTTTGGGCACTAAGGCTTGGCAGGTTCAGGGAACTGAAGCTTTACATTGTGCCTGCCTAATTCCGGCACAAATGTTATTTTTAAATGATACAGTGCACCAGACTACTTGTTTTGACTTAGCAATTGCGAACAATTTAAATATCCCGTCCATTCCGTCATTGGCGGAGTATGATAATTGGAGCACACACACGAATTATACAATCGATGTATTACAAGCTCTGTTTCGAAATGACACTTTCAATGTCTCTGATGTTGACCCGACCGGTTGGTTGTTTTGGCAAACCAGTTCAAATGCATGCCAACTGCGTTTTTATAATGTAACACCTGGTTTCACACAGACTAGACCAGATCCACGTTTTCCACAATCACATTCAGTTACCACATATTCGGTGGGTAAATTGTGCCAACAATGGTTGGAACACTCCACTTTATCGTCAGTAAAACAACACTTGTCACTCTTGTCGAGCGACATCAATTTGGCTGATTTTATCTTAGGTCCTAGGATTCCTAGTTCAAAGAGATTTATCTATGAAGCTTACAATGAAGTATGGAAACTTTCGCAGATTGAGGCAGCGCTTTGTCTGCGCCAAATTGACAAAGCAAATTTAGAAAAAGGTCTTGCAGTAGTGGACAATAGTATCAATACACTGTCTTCACGCATTTATACCTTAGATAATAGTGTTTCTTCTGTTATTGATATTGTTCAGAATGATGTATCTGTGTTATAGCATGGTCAAAATCAATTACGATCAGTGATGCAGTTCGCATGGACATTACAGACTCTCAAAATGGGAAAAAGTACCTTGGGATTATTTGAATGCTTCTGCTTTGTTTTTACCATTCAATCTAACTGATAAACAGAGATTTATGTCCATGAAAGAAGCTACATACACGCTATTACACATTGAACAATTAGAACACTTGCCATTCTCTGTGGCGGAGACAGATTCAGCTGAGTGGTTAATTCATGGGGTTATCTCTCTCCCATTTTCTCTCTTTCAATTTAAATCGTGCATGAAACATTTCCCAATTGGCCGCTTTGAACCCCTGGGTAGTGCGTTTCTCCATGAACTGTGGTCCCTACCTTTCACTTACAGATATCATTGGGAGGATAAGGAGGTTTTCCTAACAGGGGAGAACTGCGATTCTACAGTAGGACATTCCCTAGTTTGCAAATACGTTAAGTTGCACGGCGCTTGTAATGTCTCCGAACCTAATCTTGCTTGTTTTTTTAAAGGAACTCCTGACCCAGCAATAATTCCTGCTTTTACATTGCTTACTAACAGCAGTTATCTTATTTTGAATAACCACGACTGCTGTGGTTTACGGGCAGGAATCCCGTATATAGTAACTGTTTCACAACGTGTTACTTGTTGTAGCAATGTGCTTTTTCCGCCCCCGCATGGGAAAGTAGATAGTTCCATTTGGCCTTCCATTCCGACTTTGAAAACAGATTTCAACAAATTAAACAGACTCAAAGCGCTATTGTTTCAACAAGAAGTGCCTCTCACTTCGGCTCAAGAGAACTTCGAATTGCAGGTGGCTAGAACATCTAGCGAGATTCAGTCACTTCTGAGCACAAACCTCTCACTTCACTTTGGGGAGCTTATACATCAAATATTTAATGCGTCTGACACAGAAGGCCTTGCTCATTTTTTTAAACCTGTGGGATCCGGCCTTGTGACTTCTTTTCAGACGATATTTGGAGTAATACCGGCCTTTATCCATTCTACTTTTTCCAGCGTCTTCGGAGGGCTTTCCATTATTACTGGCGCTAGCTGGTGGAATCCTGATCCTTCTGCTCCTACTAAGCAATGGCTGCTCATCTTGTGGTACTGCACAGACCAGGCCAATTGCAACTGTACCGTGACCGAATGCAACAACTTTTTGGATGCTTGCCATTAGCAACGCTTAGTGTGAGTTATGGACTAACTTTTCGCTTTGCCTACTTCACTTGCGTGCAACCTTCTACTGGGCTTTGGATTTATGCCTCTCCAATACGTCATGTTCAGACCCGGATTATGACCAGTTGATGGATCCCTTAGTGGCCCATGGACAGGCCTGTTCTATGGATGGACGTATGGCGCGTGCAGCTGCACTTGGCGTCTTGGCTGAATGGAATATCTGTGCGGCTGCGCCGAGCCTATTGCGATGGAGCTTCATCAAATATGGATGACCGTTTGTAACGAATTGCATTCTTAAGTTCACGTACTTTGATGGATTTGCCACCTCCATATTCATCACGTTTTCCGTGCAACAACAAAATTTTAAACGACATACAATTTTTTTTATTTTTTTATTTTTTTAAGTGCATTTGAACTCTGCTTACCTTTGAACTCTGTTTTGGTCTTTTGTCTATATACTATGACCTTACCAAGGGGAGGGTGTTATATGGCCGTTAGGGTCATTGTCGACATTGCTAAGTTAGCATGAGCTCTGCTACCATGATGCTGCCTTTGCGCACGTTACTACATGACTTTATTTTGCAAGACTCTGTTTGTGCCTTTCACATAAGAACTGTCTGCTTTCTGCGTTCTCAGCCTGTTCCTGGAGTTTAGTCTGAACACGATGTGCAAGGTCGATAAACAATGCCCCTTGTTATTCTGTTCTGGTCAGTCCCTAGCACCTAGACAAAACATGCTAACACAGCTGCGCTGCTGGTAGTGGCTCGTATACTGCATTATAGAGCACAATAGTTAAAATAAACATTTTGAACTATAACAGTGACTCTGACAATTCTTATTGTGGACAAGTACGAGTGAGTGAGCGAAAGGGTAAGTCTTGCTACCGCGATTCCTGAGAGAGTCGGGAGTATTGTGTTCTGGGTTGTCTAATCATTTGTAGCTTCATGATTATGTAGGAGAACGAATGAGACACTATAGCTGGTCGGTTTTGGGATTTTGGGTACTAAGGTGGTAGGAAGGTTCAGCCCCTATACACCGAGGTCCTGTTTTCCTGTGCATAGTTCTGTGTATGTGCAGAATCCCCGCAACACTAAAACTGATTTACCTTTCTTCAAATAACCCCGTTTGGAGCACACAAACAAGAATATCAATAAAGACGGGACACTCAGTCACAGCTGTAAAACTTACTGAATTAGAAGGGCTAAACATAATTATGAAATGCTATTTTCACAAGGTAGGCCTTGAGAGATGTGATATCACTTTTATGTTATATTAAATCCCAAGTGTTTTTCAGGATTTCAATCACAACCGTAGCGTCCCAACAACAGCAGAGGATATTATCTTTTTTTTTTTTTAAATAACACACTATGTTGTGATCAGTGTCAAGAAGTAATTCTTCACACCAAGGGCATGAGCTCTGGCCTTGTCCAGTGGAACATGCATGCTTCCTTCTGCCACATCCTTTATCAGGCTTTCTTCAGCACCTATTCCTTTCCTCAGAGTCCCCGGGAGGCCCGTTTTGGGAATAAGAAGTGGACTATGGGCACAAAGCTTAACCTTCACTGCCCTTAGAGTCTGCTTTGCACAACTATTGACCATGACCACTATCTCTTGGTCAGCACCTCATCTTTCAGGCCAAGGCCCGTATGCCTTTGATTTAAAATGTGTTCAGAATATCTTAAACTTAAGCTACTCTAGGAGTAGGTCTTGGGCTTCAGTCACACAATGCACCCAAAAGCTCAGCCAAATGAGCATGGCCTTTAACTTTGATCTGATGTAAGCCAGACTATCCACCAAGCCCCTCTCCCACCAATTACCACTGCACACTGCATTCTGCCATGCCCTGTGCACAAAATCCCAGCACAGAGAGTAACCTGATCATGGCTAATGATCATGGCCTGTCCACTCTGATTTTAAAGTGTTGCTATCAGCCAAGTTCCCCACCCACCACTCCTGCCCACACCCAACCCTCTAACTCCCAAAACACATTGGCTAATTGAGCCTTGAGCCACCCATCTAATTATACTGTTAGGTTGAAGGATATAAGACCACTCCTATTTCAGGGATTTGCCTGTTCTCCTGCTGTTGAGATGTACTCATCTAAAATATTTGTGATACTTTTGGCTTAAGCTTTCAGAACTTTTTTCACAAATGATATACATGCCAAATGTGCATTTGTTTTGCTCTACACAGGTTGGGGACTGTAACTATACCCAGGGTTTGTGATTTGCTCTGGTTTGGGCACAGAAAACATCAAAATGTACTAAAATCGTGCCTCTTTCAAAAATTTGAATTAGTGCTGTATAGGAAAGTGTGTGTTTTCCATGCTAAAAATGACATCAGACAAAGCATTCGAGACGACCCACAGATTACAGGCATCAAATTTGGAGCAGAGACTCATACTATCAGTTTATATGCGGACGACGTGATTCTCTCTCTCACGAGCCCGCAGACATCCCTTCCGGCTCTCTTGACAGCATTAGAAAGTTTTGGAAAAGTGTCGGGATTTAAAGTAAATCTAAATAAATCACAGATTTTAAATCTTTCGATCGCTCCTCCCCAGAAAGACTTGCTGAAAAGAACATTCCCATTGACATGGGCTGAGCGATCTATACCTTACCTGGGTATCACCCTGGCCCCCACTGTGTCTAATACAGTAGCCCTAAATTACACTGCTCATGTGGACCAGACGGTGCAGGCCCTGAGCAACTGGCGCCGCCTGGGACTGGCGTGGTTCGGTACAGTTGCGGCAGTTAAAATGACGGTCTTACCGCGCATTCTATATATCTTTCAAAAATTACCTCTAACTCCACCCCCGAAAGTAATGCGCTCTCTACAATTAGCTATTAACAGGTTCGTATGGGATGGGGAAAAATCATGCGTAGCACTGGCACATATTGCTAGGTCAACGCGGGATGGGGGGTGAGGCTTCCTTTACTTCATAGGTACCAACAGGCGGCGCATCTACGTTATATCCTAGAATGGAACTGGCCATTATCAGAGAAACACTGGTCATTCATGGACCAAACCGTTGCGGGGGTCAACATCTGGAGGGAAATCTGGCTGCAGCGTAGACACAGGGCCTGGGGATTATATTCCTCTCCAGTAACGAAACCTATAATGAGAGCATGGGACAAAGTGGCATGCGCTAAGAAATGGATGTCATTTCCGTCCCTGATGACTCCAATCACTGGGTATCCTGATTTCCCGCCAGGACGTAACTCAACAATATTTGACAGATGGCGAGAACAAGGATGTAAACGCATAGGGTCTTTGTTTGACCCGGAGGGCTTGATTCCATTTGATCAATTAAGACAGGATTACGATTTCCATTCAAAAGATGAGTTTCAGTATTAGCAGCTTCACCATTGGGTCATGGGGCCAACACATCAGGAGGCAGCCTCGAGAAAGCTAACAGGGTTTGAGAAGTGGCTGGTGCAAAAGCAGGGCGACAAACACCTTATATCGGAACTTTATGGGGCTGAGAAAAGTGAAAGGAGCAAAGGGCAGAAGCGGTGGGAAGAAGAACTAGAGAGCGCTACGTCCAACAAAGAATGGGAAGACATTCACTACAGAGCCTGACACACAGCACATAACACGGCAGGCGACGAGTCGGCATACAAATTGCTATCTTATTGGTATTTTACCCCGGCTCGCATACACTCCAGATAAGAGTCGAACTGAGAGAAGTTGGCGGGGATGCAGTCAGACAGGTTTCCTGGTTCACCTACTTTGGCACTGCCCCAACTTAGAACGCTTCTGGAAGACAGTCCTTGATGACATAGATAAAGCGTTTGAGACATCTATCCCGCGCTTCCCAACCTATACACTTCTGGGACTACCAAACTCTCTGACATTCCCCTTACGCTCCCTGAAGGGCAGACAAATAGCTCTTGCGTTACTCGCTGCGTGACAGGCAATCCTGGCTAGATGGGGCACACCAGAGGCTCCGGATCAGTTGGCATGGCTACAGAGATTGTGGCTAATCTTAGCCATGGAGTAATGTCCTTGGTGGCAGACCATAAAGAGGAGAAATACGTGGAACTATGGTCCCAGTTCATTCAGATACTATCTACTGAATTTCGTGAAGTCACCTGCCCACAATACTTTCGAATCCTGCGCCTCCTTCCTCCCTGAGAGGAAGTCACTACAGTCCACCCTTGCCGAATACTTGCTCGTAACCCTTGCACTCGGATGGGACATACTAATCCAAGTCATATGATGGGACCAACACAGGGCCAGTGTGGAGGAGAAGAGGGAGGGAAGGGTGGGGGGTGGTAAAAGATTTTGAACTGTGTTCCTTTGTAGATATTGTTCTTTTTTTTTCTGCAAAACGATCTCTCAACGCTGCCGGCCCCTGGGTTGTAGGCATACAGCTGTGTTTCCAAACATTACTGACCACCGCTGCCGGCCCCCAGGGTTGTGGGCACATGGCCGCATATGAGATATTGATCGATAAATAAACAGAATGGTTCCATAAAAATGCATATGCAGGAAAAGACATCTCGTGTCAACATCTAGGCACAGCAAGAATTCAGAAAGTCATGCGACTCAACATCCCAAACCCTTCCCCAATCAAAGTCGAGGGAAAGGACCTAGCCATGACTGAAGAGTACACCTGCATATGCAGTACTATCAGACATGGTGGAAGGCAGGCAGTGCCATCAAGAGCAAACTGAAAAAGGTCAGGAATGCCTTCAGAATGCTGAACAATGTGTGGAGGTAATCTCAGCACAGCACCAACACCAAGCTGAGGCTTTACCAGCACTGTGTCCTGTTCACACTCTCATATGAATCATAAATACTGACAGGTGACGAAATGTGACATCACCAACCTGTCAACCTTCCACACCAGTAACCTGAGAAGGATGGGTAGGCACTGGGGCACCCACTTTAAAAATAATGGGCAGCTCTCGCTGGCACCCACTATGGGTGCTGACTGGGGAGCCCGCAGGAGCCACAGGAGCCACAGGCGACTTGGGGCTCCCCAGTCAGCCCTCAACATTCAAAATATTGTGGGTGGCCTGGGTGGGCAGCAGGGCAAACACTTTAAAAATAATGCCCAGCTCCTGCCAGCACCCACTATGGCCCCAGAGTTAATATAAAGTTTGGGTGTCCGGGGTGGTACTGGGACACCCACAGAAGTACCTTGTGCCCTTAAGTAACTATAACGTGTGCCCTCTCCATGCACTGCTAATTACTTCACATATTACATCACTTATTTTAAATTACCAAAACCACTGATATTTACCAGTTATAGTTATCTCAAGTAACTATAACTCGTGCCCTTGCCAAGCACTGCTAACTACCTCACATATTACATCACTCATGATATTTTCTATGACATCATTGATAACATAACTACAACATCTGAAATGAACATCATTGATGACAACACTGTGCATTGCAGAGGCGCAAGCTATAGGTACTTTAGGGTACGAGTTATAATTACTTGAGATAACTATAATTGGTGAATGTCAGTGGTTTTGGTCGTTTAAAATGGTATATTTTAACTGACATTTTCACCTAACCATAACGTTCCTTTAACCTTTGTTTTTTCAATGAATTTCTAAGGATTTTTTTAATGTAAAGTAAAATATTATTACAATCCTAAATATAACGTTACTTTAACCTTTGTTTTTCAGTGAATATATATATATATATTTATTTATATATATATATTTATATATATACTCATATATTACCTACTGGCGGTCGCCAGTAGGTAGTTATAGTTAGGACCTAGTTTCCACAGGAAAAGCGTTTTTTGATTTGCCAATATCTTTGGCGCCGTTTGACTTTTGTCACAGCTACAGCCCGAACTGCTGAACTGAATTACACCACATTTGGCAGAGAGGTAGCTCTTGGTTCAGAGTGCACTATTTGCTCTAAATGGTGTAAATCCATTCAGTAGTTCCTGAGAAATTCAAAAATAAAAAGCTATCGATATCTGGCTGCTACGGTGGATCTGCAAACCCTCCCGAGCACGAGCTTTATTCTGATTGGCTGCCAACACTCCAAATCAAAAAGTATTGGCAGCCATCTTGTGACTCGGCTGCACAGTCACAAGAACAAAAGTTAACAAGCATTGTCATAGCCAATAGGTCTCGCCTTTGGGGCCTTATAAGTGTTTAGCCAGAGCTATTGACTTTGCCAATGTCTTCAAGCTGTGCTGTAGAGAAGTGTGGCTGCTGTGCAGCATGCTGAAAAGTTATAATAAAAAAGTGTCAGAAGCATTTTTGTTACTTTATATATGACCAAGAAGGCATTATGTAAAACTGAACGACCATATTAAAAAAGTATTTACAATAAAAATTTCCTCAGTTTTCTTTTGTTCTTGCAATGCTGGCAACTTGTTTCTGCCTATTGCAATGGTTGTTTGTTAAAGCTTTTTTTTGAGGGGCATAAACAATCGGAGGGTGAAGGTTGGGAACTTGTACCTGTATTATAACACTAGCAGCGGCCAGACGCTAGGGGAGAATCAACAGATGCCAGATTCCGAGAGCAGGCTGAGGTGGTGCTGAGTGATGCTGAGGTGGTAGTGGTGGTGGTGGTGGTGACTGTTGCGGAGACGATGCTGAGGTGATGCTGAATGATACTCAGGTCTTGCTGAGTGATACTGCTGTGGTGCTGAGTGATGCTGTGGTCGTGCTGAGTGATATTGTCTTGGTGCTGAGTGATGCTGTGGTGGTGCTGAGTGATACTGCGGTGGACCTGAGTGATGCTGTGGTGACCCTGAGTGATGCTGTCGTGGCGCTGAGTGATGCTGTGGTGGCGCTGAGTGATGCTGTGGTGGCGCTGAGCGATGCTGTGGTCGTGCTGAGCGATGCTGTGGTGGTGCTGAGCGATGCTGTGGTGGTGCTGAGCAATGCTGTGGTGGTGCTGAGCGATGCTGTGGTGGTGCTGAATGATGCTGTGGTGGTGCTGAGTCATCCTCTGGTGGTGCTGAGTCATCCTGTGGTGGTGCTGAGTCATCCTGTGGTGGTGCTGAGTGATGATGTGGTGTCGCTGAGTGAAGCTATGGTGGTGCTGAGTGATGCTGTGGTGGCGCGGAGTGATGTTGTGGTGCTGCTGAGAAATGCTGTGGTGGCGCTGAGTGATGCTGTTGTGGCGCTAAGTGATGCTGTGGTTGTGCTGAGTAATGCTGTGGTTGCACTGAGTGATGCTGTGGTTGCACTGAGTGATGCTGTGATGGCGTTGAGTGATGCTGTGATTGCTCTGATTGATGCTGTGCTGGCTCTGATTGATGCTGTGGTTGCGCTGAGTGATGCTGTGGTGATGCTGAGTGATGCTGTGGTGTTGCCGAGTGAGAGATAGAGTGAAGATATAATGCCCAATTAGAGAGGGTGGTGAGAGAGAAAGAGAGAGAAAGGGTGTACATAGAATAAAGAGTGGAGCGGGATAGAGAGAGAGAAAGAAGGGGAGAGAGAGTGAATGAAGGAGTTTGAAAGAGAAACAGATAAAGAGGTGAGAGAGAATGAAAGGCTAAAAAAGATAGAGAGGGGAGAGTTAATTAAGAAGAGAGAGAATTAGAGAGGGGAGAGAGAGAGAAGGAGAGAGACAATAAGAGTGGGGGTGTGGAGTTTAAATAGAGTGAAGAAGTGACGCGGAAAAAGTAACCTTAAATATAGCTTTGTGCTTTGCGCGAATAAATATATAAAAAAAAACAGAGTGAGACAAAAATACTGGTAATTAGGCTGTGACTCCCAATATAAAACAAATAGCGATATAAGGTGAAATCAAACCACCGAAGCAATATTTCTAACTAGACAAAAAAAGCTTGCATTTCAATGCTAATCGCTGTTGTTTTTCATGTGACTGTAGTCCAGGGCCGTCAGTTGGTAATGTGAGCTGCTACTGCAATTGAAACATCAGAGTCCAGAGAGTTAATGAGCCATGACGAGGAAATGAGGAAGAGATAGTAACCCAGATGGCAGCTGCGTGCGTGCACGCTATCGTGAACGCAAGCTGGTCGCCAGCCGAAAGCCAGTGGGTTTGCACTTTCAAAACCCGCTTACTAAAACTCTCGGCCAGACCAGCGCAAGCGCTGGTGCAGGCCGAGACCTAAAAATGAAGAAAAGGGGGCAGGGTAGAAACACCCTGACCCCCTAGGCCAGCTCAGGGGGTCCCCTGGCCAAAAAAAGCATTTTTTTTTAAAATGTTGGCGGGATTCGCGTAGGATCCGCGAATCCCGACCAAAAAAACCAAAGACGAAGCGCGGTGTCCCGTGCTTTGTTTTAATAAGCCCCCGGGTGGGCCAGGTCCCGGGTGCAATGTGGTAAATATATGCAGGGGGTGCACAGGCCCCCTGCAGCCCCAGGGACTGCCACCTCCCCGAGGCTTTTTTTAAATAAAAAGCATGGGGGGGGGCTCCTGCCCCCCATGCTGCCCCGGGGACTACTACCTCCCCGGGGCATTGCATAATAATGGGTGGGGGGCCTCGCAGCCCCCACAGCCCCGGGGACCACCACCTCCCCGGGGCTTCAAATTATTAGGGGCAGGGGGGCCTCGCAGACCCCCCCAAGCCCTGTGGACCGCCACCTCCCCGGGGCTACTTCTAAATACTAAGTGTGGGGGGGCTCAAGCCTTCAATGCCCACACCAGGGACATTGCAGTTTGCAATGGCAGGGTGGGAGCACTGCTCCCACCCTGTCATTGTAAACTTCTGCTTCGCTTCTTGGAAGTGAGAGCAGAAAAACTGCTCTCGCTTCCATGAAGCGAAGCAGAATTGCTTTTGGACAAGGGGAGCTGCAAAGCTCTTCTTGTCCAAAAGCAATGCCGGCTTCCGCAGGAGGCGGGCAGCCGGCAGGGACCGCGGGGGCATTGGGGCTCCCCCAGCGGTCCCCAACGTGAGGTCAGGCCCCAGGGGATGGGGTCCCCAGGGCCAAAAGTGGCCCACGGAAGGGGAGCCACGCGTCCCCCCTCCCGTTAAATAAAAAAAAACATTTTTTAAAAAGAGGCAAAGCCCCGGGGGATGGGGTCTCCGGGTCGCGAAATAGGCCTCCGGAGGTGGGCTGCGTGGCCCCCCTCCTTTAAATGTAGTTTATTTATTTTTTTAAATAGTGGCCATGCCCCGGGGGATGGGGTCCTTGGAGCCGAAATCGGCCTCGGGAGGGAGGCAGCACAGCCCCTTTCCGGTTTAAAAAAAAAAAAAAATGGCTCAGGCCCTGGGGGATGGGGTCCCCAGGGCCCAAAAAATACTAAGAGAAGGGGGCCACATAGCCACCCTTCTAAAGAAAAGAGAAGCCGGCATCTCGTCGGAGGCCCCGCCCCCTCCCTGCACCACTCTGCAAACGAGCCTCCTGGCGCGCTCTGGGTTAAGGGATTAAGTCCCCTTGAATCCTAAGGATCCTTAGGGGCCAACTAGCCCACCAGGTACCTCCAGTAAGCCCCACACAGTGGGATTGCTGAGAGGTGGTCCGAGGCCACGCCCCTTTTCACACCACTCTGCAAATGCACCTCTTGGCGCACTGCTGGTGGGGCGATGAGGTCCTCTTGTGTCCCTGAGGACCTCAGGACTAAAGTGGACTTCATCCCCGAGCAGCAGTGCGCCAGGAGGCGCGTTTGCAGAGTGTTGTAAAAAAGAGGCATCGCCTCAGACCACTCTCGCAATCCAGCTGTGTGGGGCTTACTAGAGATAACAGGAGGGCTAGTTGGCCCCCAGGAACCCTCAGGAGGCAAGGGGACTTCATCTCCCAACCAAGAGCCAGCCAGGAGGCGTGTTTGCAGAGTGGTGGAAAAAGGGGGCGTGGCCTGTGTCCACCTCTCAGCAATCCCACTATCTGGGGCTTACTGGAGGTATCAGGTGGTCTAGTTGGCCCCTAAGGACCCTCAGGAGGCAAGGGGACTTCAATCCCCATCCAAGAGCGAGCCAGGGAGCGCGTTTGCAGACTGGAGGGCAAAGGGGGCATGGCCTGCTATGAGAACTCACCAATGCTGCTGTGTGGGACTTACTGGAGGCAATAGGAGGGATGGTTGTCCACCAAGGCTGTCCTTGGGGGCCAACTACCCCTCCTGTTACCTTCAGTAAGTACCACACAGTGGGATTGCTAAGAGGTCTTCGGAGGCCACGCCGCCCTTTCTCCACCACTCTGCAAACGTGCTTCGTGGCACACTACGGGTTGGGGGATGTAGTCCACTTTACTCCTGAGGTACTTTGGGGGCCAAGAAGCCCTCCTGGTACCTCCTGTAAGTCCTACGCAACGGAATTCTTGAGCGCTGGTTGGGGGTCCAGCCCCCTTTCTCCACCACTCTGCAAACATGATTGCTAGTTAAAAAACCATAGAAATTCACTGAAAAAACACAGGATTCAGGGACGTTATAGTTAGAAATTAGCATTTAAAAAACCTTAGAAATTCACTGAAAAAACCACAGGTTTCAGGGACGTTATAGTTAGAAATTAGCATTTAAAAACCCTTTGAAATTAACTGAAAAACCCACAGGTTTCAGGGACGTTATAGTTAGTAATTAGCATTTGAAAAACCTTAGAAATTCACTGAAAAAACCACAGGTTTCAGGGACGTTATAGTTAGGAATTAGCATTTTAAAAACCTTAGAAATTCACTGGAAAAAACACAGGTTTCAGGGAAGTTATAGTTAGGCTGACATTTCACTCGTGCAAAACCAGAGAAATTCAGCCGTTATAGTTAGCTGAGCTAACTATAACTCACGCCCCCGCAATGCACTGCTTATGACGTCACATATTACATCACTCATGACATGGTCTGTGACATCACTGATGACATCTCAAATTACATCACTGATGACATCAGCCACTTAATATCTGATGCACCTCCTCACACCCTAATTTAACCTTTCATACACCTACTCTAAAATACAGAGTCCCATTCTCGAAACCATAAACACACCAATACTAGCTAGTACATACCCACTCACTGATTCATAGGTCTACACACACATCCACTCACTCACCCATACAGTCACTCACACATGCAGTCACTCATCAATACAGCCACTGATATATGCACTCACACACCTATACAGTTATTCACACACCACCACTCACCCATGCAGTTACTCACACACCTAGTCAGTCACCCAAAGAATCAATCACACTGCAATTTACTCATTATACAGTTATACATACACCACCTCACTTATTCAAACAGATACTAACACATACTTACTCTCTTATACAACCACTGACACAAGCACACACTGATCCATACAGCCACTCTCACAATCACTCGCTCTCACATATAGTCACTTATATACTACAACACTCACATATACTGCCTTTCACATATGTAGTTACTCACACATGTACCACTGAGACATCCATTCACTCACCAACACAGCCATACACACACTCACTCACCCATAAAGCCCCTCCCAGATGCACTCATGAACCCATTCACCCAGTGAATCACCCACTCACACCCCCACCCACACAGACACTCAGGTACCCATACAGGTACTCAGACAACCAATCAATAACCCATATAGACACTCATGTAGCTACTCACCAACCCATGCAGCCACTTACACACCAACTGACAGACTGATACAGACATTCACACAGATTAGTCACTAACCGATGCATTCAGTAAGACACGTTTAATCACTCACTTATACGGTCAGTCACGCACCTACTAAATCATCCATTCAGACACTCATACACCCACTCATTCTTCAATACACCTTGGCGTATATATATATATATATATATATATATATATATATATATATATATATATATAAAACATACTTAAACTTTTCGGAAACACACAGTCACTGGATTATGTCATCAGTTATGTCATCAGTGATGTCACTGGCCATGTCATGAGTGATGTAATATGTGACGTCATCAGCAGTGCATTGCGGGGGTGCGAGTTATAGTTAGCTCAGCTAACTAAAACAGCTGAATTTCTCTGGTTTTGTACGAGTGAAATGTCAGCCTAACTATAATGTCCCTGAAACCTGTGGTTTTTTCAGTGAATATATATATATTACAAAAATCAGCTAAAAATCAGCTAAAACCAACTTTAGACCGAAATCGATGTTTTGTCCCAACACACCATTTGACACTATTGATGTATTTGAAGAATCAGTGAAGAAGGATTTAGTACAAATGAGGACAACAAAATCGGATAAATATAAAGGGTCAGAACCTAATTTGTCCATTGAACAGAAACAAGCCATTGACAGCATACGAACAGACCCCAATATAATCTGCAAACCCTCAGATAAAGGGGGTAACATTGTGCTCATGACACGAGATTTTTACTGCAGTGAAGCCTTAAAACAACTGTCAGACACTACTTGTTACAGTAAGATCACCAAGGAAGAATACAATAGCAGCATCTGTGACTACCATGAAATGATTGAAAAGTGGCGGAAGAAAGGGATGATTGGTTCCAATGAATTTGAATTTCTAAAAAATCCGCATCCAGTGACACCAACATTTTATCACTTACCTAAGATCCATAAGAACCCTATGAAACCACCAGGTCGTCCCATCATTTCATCTAAAGGCAGTTTGACAGAAGCAATGTCACAATATTTGGATTTTTTCCTAATTGATTTTGTAAAAACGTTACCTTCTTACATTCGCGACACAGCAGATTTCATACGGATTATCTCAAATATCACATGGGAACCAGACATGTATATGGTAGTCCTGGATGTAACAAGTTTGTATACGTGTATAGGACATGACTTTGGCATAAATGCAGTGGAATACTTCCTTAAAGGGAGATCTCTGAAATTCATGGAGCACAATGCTATGCTAATTGATTTTCTAAGGTTTTGCCTGACAAATAACATCTTTTTGTTTCAGAAACAGTATTTTAGACAAATCAAAGGAACGGCGATGGGCACCTGCTTCGCCCCTAGCTACGCAAACTTGTTCGTGGGCTGGTGGGAGAAGCAGGTGGCCTGGTCCGAAGGCATGAACCAATGGGTACCTTCTATTATTGGTTGGTATAGGTACATTGACGACCTTTTTATCTTTTGGAAGGGTTCTAAATCCGAGGCAGAACTGTACATACAAGAACTTAATGCAAATAACGTAAACTTACATTTCAGTGGGCAAATTAGCTGTACAGAGGTCACATTTCTAGATTTGAAGGTTTTTATCAAGGAAGGGTTGATCTGTACTTCACTGTTCCGCAAAGAAACAGCGGGAAATTCCATTCTTGAGGCTAGGAGCAGTCACCCCAGACCTCTGAAAAACAGTATTCCATATGGAGAACTGTTGCGGCTGAAAAGAAACTGTTCAAGAAATAGTGATTTCATATCGGCAGCATATGATGCCATTGAAAGATTCAAGATACGGGGCTACCCAGATCAGCTGCTTCAGAAAAACTTTGATAGAGTGAATAAAATACCCAGACACTGTCTTTTAATAGGAAAGCAGCAACGAAGCAATAATGATACCAATAGTCTTAGATTCATTACGACCTTTTCAAGAAGCTCTGAGAGATTACACCATATACTAACTCGCAATTGGCATATTCTTAAAACCGACTCTGTCATTGGGCGAGATATATCAGATTACCCTAAAATAACATATAGGCGCTCTCGCTCCTTGAAAGATACATTGGTACAAAGTCATTTGGATTCTATTCCTTATAATCCTAGATTGAGTAACATCACTGGATTCTTTCCATGCTCCAAATGTAAAGCGTGTAGAAACAGTACAAAAATCTTAACTTATCAAGTTCCTGGAATGTCCGGTCCCAAGAAGATTACTAAGTTTCTTACATGCAACACACCGTTCTGTGTTTATAGTTTGGTCTGCCCCTGCAATTTACAGTACATACGCAGCACGATACATCCGACCAAACGCAGGATCTTGGAACATGCGAGGGCTATTGAAAGAAATTACCTAACCTACCCTGTAGCTAGGCATTTTGCCCGTTTCCATGAGAGTAATAGAAATCTATTGAAATTCTACTGTCTCGACCATGTTCCAATACATGAACGTGGTGGGAACAGAGAATTAAAATTACGGAGACTGGAATCCAGATTTATCATTGACCTCCAGACCAGGGCCCCTCTAGGCCTTAATACAGAAGAAGAGCTAGCAATACACTTAGGCTAGTGGTCAACTGGTACTGTTTTTATAGCTCGTTGTAACTTTTTGTTGAATAAGTTCTCATTATTATTCTTGATTGAAACTTTATCAATTCTGGTTATGGATTCATGAATTTTTGTATGAATGTTTGTTGCAATTCTGTCACTAATTTTTCCTGGCACTTTGTAAATACTGTATATAGGATATTAATTTTGTTCTCACTTACTGATCGGATAAATATATATACCGATGAATGGATGGCCATGGGGGCCCTTGCTGTGATATCTCAGAGTTTAGAATGAGTTATTACCATGATTATCTAGACTTATGATGTTTGTCTCACATATTTTGGGTTTAATGCCCATTCAGGGCTGGATTTTCTTTCTTTGATCATTGTATGTGCGTAAAATATATTTATATAGGTAATAATTGTGTGAAATCACTGATTAACTATTCATGGCATGTGAGCATCGAGATTTGTTAATTTATGTAAATGTAGTTATGGACTTTAATTTGCTGGCCCATACAGGGCGGGATTTTGTGGATTGGTCATTATTCATAATTTACTTTACTAATCTTAGGACAGATATGAATATCCTTAATGAATTGTTGAATGATTATCAAATGTTATCAAATGGTGAATTATACATATGAATATGAATTGTATAACATTCTAAGATGGCCGACACAGTAGACACTTATAGTCCGTTTACTATGTTCATTGTTTATTTTGCCCCGGAAGTACTACCTCCATGAGTATGTAAATGTTTGGCGGTGCCTCCGTCTCTGTTTACAGTTCGAAAAAGGCGCGAAGCCGAAACGCGTCCTGTTTGTTTAACCCGGTAAATTAAACACCGAATTTTTCACCCTTAACGGAGTGCGGTCTCTTCACTTGGCAACGAGTGGGGTTTGGAGCTGTATATATATATATATATATAAACTTTATTTAGCCTTTTTGATACAGTCAGCATAAAAGATACAACATAGTCATTCAATAAAAACACTGCCAAATGAATAGATTACAAACAGGTTGACTAAGTTACAATAACATCCTCATAGCACCCAAGAAAACAAATGTTCTGAGGGTACAATCAATCCCTTCGACAATCATAGACAATACGATCTATATGTCCCAAAACACCACAACACATTATCATGCAATTGTATTACATGCCCAGTTATCAGCTTGGTGCTCTAGGTGGTGGAGGCGACTACCGATCTGCCATGTAAGTACGCAGGGGTTGCCAGTAGTTCTTACGACATGATGGCGGCGGTTGAAGCTTGCTGTTCTTATTACAGTATATTAAGCCCCGATGCCTCACTGTAACCCGAGGAGGAGGGCCTTTCCCCAGTTCACAGCAACACACTTCTTCGCTAATAATAGGGCTATAGCCATGTATTTGCGACTCAACTTAGGGAAGTCATGTACATATCCCAAAAGGGCCACAAGGGTGTCTGGTTTGGTCTGTGCCCCATCATTTACATCAGATCACCTGCCATCTGAAGACATCCCCATGCTAGGTGTAAGAAGTCAGCCTCAGTATGACCACAGCATGCGCAGTGAGCATCGGGCAGAGCTTTAGATGCCAAGGCCTAAATGAGTGTAGTAGGGCTTTTGTAAGCACCTATAAAGCATTTCTTTATTATGCCCATTCATAGATATTTTTTAAGTCTGCTGGCATCAATGGGAAGGAGATTCACTGAAAATCATCTAGATTATCTGGTTTAGAATTGACACTTGAAACCTCAAAGCAGATTTGAACACAATTATCTTACTTTAGGACTGGGGCCATACACTTGAGGATATGTTTTCCCTTGGGATAATATGGTTGTATTGATATCTGAATATGTCCATGTGATGGGTACATAGATTAGACTCTATTACACTTACACACTCATATATATATATATATATATATATATATATATATAAATATTTTCTTTTTCCGAAACAGTTTTTTATATCTTTGCTGAAACATTACAATTTTAATTAATGTAGACCAGCACTTTATTTCTTACAGATGTTGAATGGTATGATATTTCCCTTGCTGTTTGCTCATTTTTCAAACCTGTAATGAAATGTCGAAATTTGATGCTTTTTATTTTACTTTAGTCATGTTGTACTTTTATGTTTACAAATGTAATCGAATAAAGTTTTATTGATATTTATTGAACACAATGATCAAATTATATGTAATTAATTCTATTCGATCACACGCTTGGTATTGAAGCATGCAAATATTTCTTTAGAGACAAACCCATCTCCCAATTTGATCATACGATGATGTTGCTCGAAATGTTGGATTTTTGTTTGAATAACAATTTCTTTACTTTCAGGGATTCGTGGTTTCGGCAATTGGTCAGAACTGCAATGGGCAGTTGCTTTGCGCCAAGCTATGCCTGCATTTTCATGGGGTGGTGGGAGGCCAATTGTGTGTAGATTGATGACAATGAAAAATGGAGTAAGCGTATTACATTGTGGACCAGGTACATTGATGATCTGTTTGTCATATGGGAAGGCCCCCATGGATTTGTTACAAGAATTTCTGTCACAAATTAATGACAATAACTTGAATCTGGCCTTCACACATAAAATACATCCAACATGCATGGATTTTCTAGATGTCACAGTGTAGGTCAGTGAGGGACAACTAAACACAAGCCTTTTCCGTAAACAGACAGCAGGCATCAGCATCCTACATGCCGATAGTCACCATCCCCTTAACCTCAAGTGGAGCATACCTTATGGAGAGTTACTACATGCTAAACGTAATTGTAGCACTGTAGCCAGCTTTGAGGCAGAACAGAAAAGAATGCTAGGACGTTTCAAGTCTAGGGGATATCCCGACAGGGTTCTCAAAATTGCTGTCGACAAAGTCTCCAAAGTGCCATGGGGCACTTTACTTACTAATCAGAAAAGGAAAAAGGGAGACGAGAGCCAGGCGCCAGTGCGACTTATCACGACTTTTAATCACAGTAGCCAGGAGGTCAGGAAGGTGCTATTGCGCCAATGGCATTTGATCAAATGTGACCCCACGATAGGAAAGACCGTAAGTAAAGGTCCACTCATTACCTATCGTAAACCCAAATCTCTACGGGACATTCTAGTTCATAGTTACACAGGAGCAGACAGCAGGAGAGAGGGCTGGCTGGGTACTCAAAAAGGCTTCTACAAATGCGGAAAGTGTAAGGCCTGAAGAAAGAGCAACAATGCGAGAACTTTTACTACCAGTAAAGGTGAAACAAGATCAATAAATTCATGACATGTAAAGGTGACTTTTGCATTTATGTCTTGGTGTGCCCTTGTGGCCTCAAGTATGTTGGCAGCACCATAGGCCCTGTGAAGAAACGTGTTCTGGAGCACTATAAGCCATAAAGAATGTAGATCAGACATATCCTGTCGCTAGACACTGGGCCAGTAAACACCAACAGAATGCTAATCCTCTTGTCTTTTTTACCATTGACAGGATTGAGAAAACAGCCAGAGGTGGCAACAGGGAAAGGAGGTTGCGACAAAAGGAGTCGGAATACATTATCCTACTTGGCAGCAAGAATCCTAGAGGTCTCAATGAGAGTGAGGAGCTTCACATGCACATCAGCTGATGTGGTATTTTACTGAAGTCTGTCTCATTCTCGCCCTTCCCAATTTTTGTATCTTTTGTGTTTTGATATTGAACTCTTGGGTTGCAAACTCGTTTCTCATCTCTCCTTTTCAGTGTCCTTCATTATGTCCCTCGTCCCCTTTTTACTCAGCCTACACTGGAAATGAACTGAATTCTGGCCCATTTCCGGTCTCTCTGATAATAGGGCAACTACTACAATGGTGTCCCTTTTGATTACCCTACCCTTTAATTGTTTTTCTACTCATGTTTGGCTGCTCAGTGTGAGCAGGGGATCACTTTCTTCAGTTCTTTTGTCACACATGTCAGTTAGGAGTTAATTCCATTCCTATGATAATAGGTGTTATTTATTTGCATCATTCGAATCACTATGGCACAATAGGCCACATGGCCAATATTGACAACGGTTTTTGGAAAGTGGTCACATGACCGGAATGGGAATGTGGTCACATGACCATTTGTTTTGTTTTGTCATTAGGCAGGTCACAACGTCAATTATTGAATGAGCCACTGGGCACTCTGTTCCGCTGTTTCTGTGCCAGCCATACCTTAACCGCACCAACCCCGCCAGGTGGAGGTGACCTGCACTTTATGGATAACGTGCTTTTGGATATATATATATATTATCTACTGGCGGTCGCCAGTAGATAGTTATAGTTAGGACCTATTATATATATATATATATATATATAAATATATATATATATATTTATATATAAAATTATTTTTTTCCGAAACAGTTTTTTATATCTTTGCTGAAACATTACAATTTTAATCAATGTAGAACAGCACTTTATTTCTTACAGATGTTGAATGGTATGCTATTTTCCTTGCCGTTGGCTCATTTTTCAAACCTGTTATGAAATGTCGAAATTTGATGCTTTTTATTTTACTTTGCTCATGTTGTACTTTTATGATTACAAATGTAATCGAACAAAGTTTTATTGATATTTATTGAACACAATGATCAAATTATATGTGATTAATTCTATTTTCCAGATCAATGGAGCAAGTATGCAGAACTCGATCGCTCAGCACGGAAGAAAGTTTGAATAGCTGTTCACCAGTCACATTTATTGGAAAACATATTTCTTGTAGCAATTCGTCAATTATTTGTTGTGCGGCACATTCAGTCACATAGACTCAAAATTAAATGCAACACTGCTACAATCCCCCTTCTGCATCACGTTGGCAGTGCCACATTGGCTTGAAAAGAAAGATCAGAAAAAAAACCATCACTATTAGAGAACAAGTATGGGCAAAATCAACAGGCTCGGCCTTGGCAAGCTGGTGCATTGATTAATTAATTTTAATATGTCACAAAAATAAAAGGAAAAAACAGAAAGTATGTCACACCTAAACATGATGGCCAAATGCTTGCAACAGAGATTTAAATTCATTTATTTTTTAAATTGCATTTAGGTTATAATAGAACAGTGTTGGTGCTTACTAGCAAGCTGGTGTACCGAGAACAGGTTTAGAAACCTTTTTTTAGTTTTAAAGCACACCACAAGAAAACATTGGCTTTGAACTGCTATAACCTGAAGAAGTGTTTTACCCACGCAAGGAAAACAAATCACAATAACAAAAACAATAATGTGTTAGATAAAAGGCTGAACTCATAAAGTCATATAATAGAAATTGACATACTTTCACAATTCTCTTTATATCTTACCTTCAGACCTTTACTGCTGTTTGAGACAAGTTTATAAATAATTACTGTTATTTGAAAGTTTACTTGGTTTGAAAAAAGGCACACAATTTCATAATCTCATACTCAGATTTCCAATTCGTTGTATGACTGAGTGCATACAAACATAGAGTAATTTTGTTTATAAAAATTGATCTTAGATACAGTATGACTCAAGAGTCAGTTACAGTGCCTTGAGTTGCGAATGGGATATGCACCCCCCCCCCCCAATAGGAAGAAAGAGACAGGAGTATGTGACTTTGATGTTTCTTCAATCAGTAAGGCTGGGAGGGTCTTCAGTTATACCCTGCCAAGGCTTCCAGCTAAACGTAAGCTCAGATCTACCACAAACGTAGGAGTACAATGATCTCTTTAATGTTGCGAAGACACTTGTGTTAGTAGTAGTAGGCCAAAAACATGGAAAGACTTCATTTAAAAAGCATAGGGGCATAAACCCTAAGTGCAAGGTTGTAAAAAAAATCAAAGCGTCTGTGAAATTAAATATAATAAAAATGAAAGAAAATAAAATAAAATGATGAAATAATTACGAAAATATTGAAATAATCATGATAATCCATCGGCTGGAGCATCTACTCAGAACGCAACCCACCCTTACCCTCACCCCCTTAATGATACTCCTCGTTATTGTGGTCAAGGCAAATACAAAGGCCATGCAGAATGAGCAAATGTTCTCTTTTTGTGACAAGACTAGCTGTAAGACCAGGCAAATGCCCAAACATCCTGCCTTTGGCTATTTGTATGGGCTAGGATGTTAGCGTTAGTATGGAATTAGTGGAAAAAGAAGTAACACTGCACTTTTCAGTGTCCTATGAACAATAAATACATCTCCCCATGAGGCTTTAAAGGAACCTCTCTAAGCAAGGAGCAGCATCCAAAACAATAAATCGAAGAGACTAACCTAGCTGGTCAAGAACCAGTGCCTTATTCAGACGACGCTTCACACTATGGTACACTCAAAAACAAGCACCTTTGTTGTAAAGGACATCTGAACAATAAAATCACAAGGAATAACAGCAGTGAAATGTTGATCAGTTGAATTCAGGAAGGAGAAGTGGCATGCCCGAGGTCAGAGTGCAGCAGAAAGCCATAATTAGGAACCAGGAGTTCTGGATTAACTGCCCAGCTCGCTGACTAATCAGCCAAACCCTCCTCGTGTTCAGTACATATTGAAAGGTTCATCTCAGGAGTGCTATGTGCTATGTAATCCTAGCAGTACATATATCAGGATGACAAAGAAATGCATCAGACTGATGAGGAAATTCCCACTACTTTTTCTCCAATCCCTCCTGTGTTGACAGTTCCTACGGCAGGGCTTGCTCGTCTTGATGTAAATTAATCTGATGAGTAAAAAATGGACTCAGTAGGAAGGGTTTCTCAAAACAATGAGTTGCGATACTTGTATGGCTAGCAAAAGACAGAGACAGGGTGTCTAAGATGTAATGATGAAAATGGAGGTAACGAAGATCCCAACACCATCTAATCTGAGTTACTAAAGAAAAACGGGTAGGACTATTGAAAAGGGTGTGTAAGCCTGCATTAGAGCAAGATATCCAAATCCTTGAGATTCTGAAGTAGCCACAGTTGATTATTGTTCATGAAATTTTTTCAACATATTTCATTACTTTATTATGCTCTGTGTCATACCTATGTTCATTTACTAGAACCACAAACTTTAGGACCTTCAATATACTTTGGTGAAGGGCAGTACTGCTGTAGACTGGGGGTGTGCCTATCACGTCAAATCTGGGGTCCACTCTATTTTGATGGGGAAGTGCTATGTTTACACTGCCAGAGTTTTCGCTGGCTCCACTGGTGCAAGCCTATGACGTGGCGGACTGCACGCTGGGGGCTACCAGGTATCAGAGACGGTCATCCCACCATATTGAGGGTGTGGTGATCATCACTAATTTTTACTGCATGTCCCGTCTTGCAAAGTCTTTTGTTTTTGTTTAGAGAAAGCAACCTTACATTTTGGGTGTTTGTTTTCTCTAAACAAAAATGTTTGCTTGGCGGGCTCCTTAAGCAAGGCACATGCACGGCAAACCTTCGATACTACAATTGGAGTTGCCATGGGAAGTGTGCCCTTCACAGGACAGAGATTCCCACCAGGCAGGCTGTGGTCTCCAAAAAGGGCAAATGGTCCTCCAGCAGGGTGGCGGGACCAATGGCCTCCATAATCCTGGTGGGAACCGGACTGCCTTTTAAGGTCTAAATGACCCCTCAAGTATTAAATTATTCCCTTTCAACATTGACACTATGGCTCTCGTTCTGAGGTGTGTAGAACTCTACGTCAGTATTTCCACATTAGGACTTACCAACACCACCAAGATGCAGATTTACCATATCATTCCTAGCATTTCCCGCAAGAAGGGGGAATTAGTATGGAAATCCGTGGCTCTGCTGCAGTGTTCCCTACATTCTGGGTGCTTTTCTGGTGGCATATCAAGTTATGTTTTACCTAGTGATATGAATTCACGGAAACCCCAGGGGCTGCCAAATTAACACACATCTCTGAGTTCCCTTTGACCACTAACTCTTGTTACCAGCTGAATCAGGATTTATGAGATTTCATGAATGAGGGCCTCAGTCATAACTTGACAGATCTAAAACAATCGCCCACTTTCTACACCAGGGTTCTTGCAAAGCATGAATAGTGTCAGCCTCATTACCATCCAGGTTCTCTTCTAGTCTTCTAAAAGTATTACATTAAATACAGGAACATGTTCCAGGCAATTTCAAGAATATAAGCGATGTAGCTGCACTCTATTCTGTAATCACTGCATTCAGTCAACAAGTTAGAACTTTTTCATGAGTCATCCCATCTCCTGCTACACTACTTCTTGCAGAGTAGTAATACTTATTTGGCTCCTATTAAGGATACTGTGCGTAGTTCTCAACTGATGTGACCTTCGATCATGCCCTGTACAAGCTGTACAGTGGGTGAGGCTTTCACCCATGTCTTGTGTGCTGTATATTCTGGCTCTAGTCCACAGAGGGCAATGCTAGTGGGGCATGGTTTGTGGCCATAATGTGTTCACTACATGCAGGTGCGTAGGGCACTTAGAGCATTATCTAAGTTAAGTATATAATTAACACAAATCATGGCCTTCACCAATTCGCTGGACATAAAGCAGTATATAGTATATCTGTGGCCTTGCCCTTAGTTTTTGTGCTAGTGGGAGAGGTTGCGTTTAGAAGCAGCTGGTTTCCCTAAACTGGAAGTACAGCACAAACCTCTTTTGAGAATTTTCCGCCCAAACTCTAAGTATGAAGTTTTACAGCGCATAATCCTGCCAGAACAGCAGATTGAGGAATTGTGTGTCAGTGGCGGCTGCCTGAGATGGAGAGTGCTGAGGCGGGCAAAACAGTAAACTAGATTAACTTCATGCTGACAGGCATTACATTATAGTTTTGAAGTTAAAATGTTTAACTTTAAAACGGTAATGTAATGCATGTCAGCGATTTAGAGATACATACAGACACAAAATATATATTTTTTAAAACAGGAAATAAAAATCACTTACCTTCATCCTCCCTCCGGTGTTTTTCCCTCTTCCAGCGAGCACCAGCCAAGTCCTCTAACCAATCCTTGTGCTGCTGTCAAGCTGTATGACAGCAGGATGGGATGGGGCTGATTCTCTCAGCACTTCAAAGAGCACTGAAGGCCTTTACTCGGTCTCAACCCAGCTGTCCAAGACAGTTGGGTTGCGAGGTTTAAAGTGTGCATGTCTGGCTGGCAATCGCAAGACGGCAGCCAAAGAGACATGCACACTTTATAGTGCACAGCCCATCTCTACTATCTGCTGCTTCCAGTTGGCAGCGGGCCCGCCCCCCGTTCTGAGATTCGGCTCAGGACCGGGGGTTGCAGGAGGGCCAATGAAAAAAAAAAAAAAAAGAAAAAGGTAATAATGTTTAGCACCATTTTTTTCTCCACCGGGGGCATTTTAACTAATGTGGCAACGCTCCTCCATCATAGCGGTGGAGAGAAAGAGAGAGAGAGAGAGAGAGAGAGAGAGAGAGAGAGAGAGTGTGTGTGTGTGTGTGTGTGTGTGTGTGTGTATAACCACCCAGAAATGACAGTATTTTACAATCAAGCAATTGAATATAGGAGTCCAACCCATCCTCCATAGTAGAAAACTCAGCACAAGGGGAATGAACCATTTTGTGCGACTGCACATGTTTGACTGTGAAGAAAGCCCTTTCAATTCACCCCCAGCAAATATGGGAGTGATCCATTCCCCTTCAAATAATGGAAGGGCAGTTACTCTAAATCTTGGCTGAATTAAACCTCTGGCCATATCGAGGGAAGAAAGGGGACAAAGAGGAGTTTGGGAAAGACCATGGCCTTTCCCAAACTTCCAAGTCAATCTAACTTTGGATTTCCCACTACTCACCCCTAAGCTGGATCTACTAGGGTGGATTTCTCCACACTTGTGATGGCGAATTCCTCACTACTAAATGCATATACACCTGCCAGGAATGACTTGTGAATTCCTGACAGGTGTAAAAACGGTACATTCTTTGGCAAACGTAGGCTTATCTTTGTGAATCAGGTCCAGAGTAATCATCACCTACTTCTGGAGACAAGATGCAAGTATGATATAAGTTCCCAAACAAACTTTGCAAGCACCATGCTATGACTACAAGATATAAAGGGTTGAAATCCCAAATTAGAGAAGAATGTTAGTGCACAGAAAAACATAATAACCCATTTTAAATGATGTTTCATATTATGTTTTTTTAATGTTTATAAAGTGCAGTAAATATCAGGAGACCTTATTACTCAATTGAGAGAACTCAGACTGGTATTATGCAAGTGGCATCGAGAGACCTCAAACACACGCAGTAAACTCATTATGCCCTACTAGTAGGCGTAAGGGAGGACCTATCCTCCAGGCTGCAGGTAGTGCAAAACACTGCAGCGAGGCTGGCCCTTAACAAGCCAGGCCGTACCCCGTCTCGACCCCTACTGCAATCATTGCATTGGCTACCTATTAGAAAGAGAGCAGTGTTTAAACTCTTGACGTTAGTGTTTAAGGCAACGCAAGGGTTGGGACCTGTATACCTAAGGAAGAAGGTAATTCCCTATGTACCGGGGCGCCAGCTCAGATCGAGCAATCAGAAACTGCTATGCCCGTGCAAGATCAGTAAAGCTAAAATGGGTGGGCTTGCTTTTTCTCATCTTCCATTGGAATAGATTACCGGAGGAGATGCGAGCGTGCACTACGTTGGGGCAGTTTAAGAAACGGTTAAAAACATGGATGTTTTAATGGTTTTAGTGGCTTGAGTGTCCTGGAATGTGCTGCCAAGGCGCCGAGAGATCCCCCTGGGGATGATTCGTTGCGCTATATACGTTTTTTAATAATAATAATAATAATAATTTAAAGAAATATTTTCATCAATTTATGTTTAAAACGGGGGTGCACTTACAATGAAAGTGCACTTAGATGGCTGTATGCTGCAATTTTCAGAGATGCCCCACTGTGATAAATGAATACGTTCCTGGGCATTGATTACATGTGGTCAAGTTGAACTACAAAACGAATTTGGAAAGGAAATTGTTCTCATACTGTTGAAATGGAAATAATTATTGAAAGTGCTCGTTCAGTAAATAGAAATGGATTCGCTCGATACAAATATGCAACTAATGATGTTCTCATTCCATTTATGTAACTGGTTTGAAAGATCCAGGCTCTGAACGAACTGAAATGCAAAGAGGAAAGTAACAATGTGGCCCCACAGGTCGTAGTAAAGCTAAAATGCATATTACAGGCTCAACATGGCCTGCAGCCTGTCCTTGCAATCTCTAAGCTAATTGAACGTAGCAGTTAGTCCGCATGCAAAACACTTGCTCAACAGCATCATTTTCAACATCATGTCTGCAGACATTCTATACATCCACCCAAGACAGAACAAAGGCACAGATTTGCAATAGGTTATTAAAGAAAAAGATGTGTAGAATCCAACTATTTGACCACTTTTCAGACAGAGCACATACGATGGATGCACCCTGTTCAAATCAGCAAACTTTAAATAACAACACACTAATAAAAACATCAGGGGAGCCTGGTACCCCTTCGAAAGTGGTGGGGCGAGTGAAGTGCCCCACCACTTCCCAAAAAACAGAATAAAACACCCCCTCCTTCCAAAACACCAAAGTAAAATACCCCTCCCTCCAAAAGCCCAAAATAAAATACCCCCTTCCTCCAAAAGCTATGGATATGTTCCCACTTATCCATGGAGGACATGATGATAAGATACACATATCATGTGTTGGTACCGGTCAATGGTACACATGATATTTGGAACGATGATATTACATACCATTCTTATAGAAAATAGAGGAATGCACCTAACGTACTTTATCAATAGAACGCACTTTAAATATGTCCATATTTCCCCACGGAGAACATGAAGAGAAGAAAAGATATGTAATATATACTGTGCAATAGAAATGGTAAATAGTGCATAGGACATTTGGACAACATCCTTGAGGAATGTGACTTATTATAGATCAGTGGGATTTCCCATTTTTGTTGAGCATCATACCATATGGGGTGACAGATAATAGAATCAATGCACAGATCTAATTAGGAGTGCGCTATGAAATGCTTTTATATATCTTTGAATATTCATTATTTTGTTCATTTGAATTTACTTTAATTATTTTCGATAAATGTGCAAGTACTTGAATTAATGGAGACCATTATGTGCCTATTGAGCTTCTGTAGGGTTAACGTTCTAGTGATTGAAGGGTCATTGAAATGAAAAAAGGATTCGTTTAAATATGCTGTTTACCGTGATGACCGTAAGACCCAGTTGAAGGCGGTGGCCGAAACTTGTCGGTCGTGGTCGTTTATCGTATTTGGTGCAGACCACAGGAATTGAAACGTTCATTTATAAAATACAAAACAAAATAAAAAGATGACTGGTCAAGCATCCTGAAGAGTCTCAGATCACCTCTATCCGTCTGTGCCGCTGCATGGTGGACGTTTCAAAACGTGCCGCTTTTGGTTGAATTTGTAACACGCCGATCCTTGAGTGCGCAGCAGCGTTGCACGGGGAACATGAGGAGCGTGACAAAACAAGGAAGCTGTTTGCTGAGAATTGGAGACGTACGTCGCAGCTCCCCGTTTGAAGTGGAAGGACATCCGAACACGATTGCAGTCTGTGGGAAGCTGGACAACGCGGAGGTAAGGAGGTAGCTGGAACGCGTGTCGGAGGGGACGCGGTTGAGTTGCCGACTGCCGGCTGTGTTGTTTGGTTGACCTGTACACTGTCGGGATTGGGAGAACGATTGCACAACAAGAGTGTAGTCCCTATTACAAATGGAAGCGCAAACAATATGTACGTTTGCATGGCAAGAGTGACCATTGAAGTTGACGGAGAGGTAATCACGGAGTGTGAACAGGAATCTATTACTTAAAGGAATGAGAAATAAATGAACGGCGGTCTGAAGCACAACGGACCGAATACATATAGTGAAATAAAGAGTGGTAACACAAACATTTGAAGGTCACATAGAAACGGTATTAGCCAAACTGATTAAATAGCATTACGATAATTGTGAAACACTGAACAGAAGACTTTATAAACAACATTAAGGAACATTTACGGGCAGAGATGGAGGCAAGACAAGCTATGTGGAGATCAGTGGCGGAACGAACCTTCCAGGAGACCGCCAATATTGTGGGGGATGAGAGTTGATCCAATTTCATGAATAAGACATCAACACAATTGATTAAGGAATTGGAGAGAGCAAGACGTGTGGAAGCAAAGCAGTGGTGGTAGATGGCCTCTCTCACTAGATACCTAGAGTGTAAAAGGATTCCAAGAGGGTTAAGAATTATGTTGCTACCAACATATGAGGATATGGACGATGATCTAACGGAAGAATGGTGTGAGAATACAGAAGATTGCTCAGTGAAATTAATGAGGACTCTTATTGAACACGCTGTAAGGAAAATGAACATACAACCCACCAAGATTGAAACCATAAATAAGGAATTGAATAAATATAAGGATGATCCAATTGTAAAGGATCACACAGCCAAAATGGAAAAATCATTACAACAATGTGATGAAGAGATTATGGAGCGCAAAGCGACAAAATTCACTAGGGACAGGTTGGATTACCAACATGGTCGTGTGTACACCTTCGCAAGAAAATTTGACAGCCTGAGGACAAAAGAGAAAGTGGGCCCCCAGCTTAAAAATAATCAGAGTGACAGTGAATTGAGTTCTGAAGCTGGATTAATTGCAGACGAAACATCGAGTGATAAAGTGGATTTTCACTAAGGGTGGGCGGAGCTGGCGGAGTGCCTCTACGTGGAGCTCCATGGAGTTTAAAAAAACTCTGTGGAGCTCCGCTTCACTCCGCTCCGTCCCCCCTCCCAACTTATTTAAAAATGAAAAAAGAAGGCACTCACCTGCGTGTCTGCCACCTCCCCTGCATGTCCGCTCTCCTTTCTGCTCCTCGCGTCCTTCTTCATTGAAAAAACTCCTACGTTGTGCGCCTTGCACGTGCGCATGCGCAAGACATACAACGTAGGGGTTTTTTTTATTGAAGAAGGACGCGAGGAGCAGAAAGGAGAGCGGCCAGGCAGGGGAGGCGGCAGACACGCAGGTAAGTGACTTTTTTTTTCATTTTTAAATAATTTGGGAGGGGGGAGGGAGCGGCTAACTCCGCTCCGCTCCACCACGGAGGCGGAGTTTTGCCTACCTCCGCGTTCGCAACGGAGCGTGGAGTAGGCAAATCTCCGCAAATCTCCGCAAACTCCGCTGGCGGAGTGGAGTTACCCGCCCAGGGTTAATTTTCACAGGGAATTGTGGCTACTGAGAATGACCACGCGGCAAGGAGCATGGGGCAAACCACAACAGAATTACAAAAAAGGAATTGTAGAACAAGAAGGTGCAAGAAGAAGAGAGCAAGGGAAGAACAAATCCCCAAAACAGAATTAATAAATGTGGACAAGAACGAGAAGCCTCTTATAGTAAACATCTCATCAGTCAAGTTGAATGCTAATCATTGAAGGTTATTGAATTTGGGCTTAACCTTTTGTCCGGCAACACGACCTGACTTTACGGATTCGAGGATAGAGTCGTATAAGTGCATCAGGAAATTAAAACTCCATAAATTTCACCAGATGAAACTGAAGAAACTTGACTATGATGATAAAACACAGAGACAACTCTTCTCTTTTCAAATTGCAGATGTCCCCAATCTTCTTGATATACATGTACTGGATCCTTGTGGGACAATGAACTCTTTACAAATTAATGACAATGGTGAATCGAACATTAGTGGGTCCACAAGTGAAATGTCATGTGGAAGCACCCTAAGAGACATGGGTTTTGAAACAGACCATCAAGTTGCGAGTAGTGTGAAACAACGCAGCAGATTTTACCCCGAGTTATCAGCTGGTAACCGTATTGACCTGTTCCAGGAGTTAGTAACTGAAGATCTAACTGAGCTCTGAAGAAAATGGCAAAATGACTCAAAAAACAGCAATTTCACCACCAAGGATTGGCAGGATATCAACGAGTTGAAAAACAACACCTCATTGATTATAAAGCCCTCTGATAAAGGGGGAAACATCGTCCTAATGAACCATCATACCTATTTTTCGGAAGTCAGAAGACAATTCAACAATAGGGCACATTACATCTGCCTCACAGAAAATCCTATGAAGGCATTGGAGGAAGAATATAATTTAAAGTTAAAGGCCTGGTATGCTTCAAATCTCCTGGATTGGGATGAATTTCAATATCTAAAAGTGGAAAATTCTAAGATCGTCACCATATATCTCTTACCTAAAATACCTAAGTATATCATAAATCTACCAGGGAGACCCATAGTTAGTTCTGTTGGCTCCCTATTAGAGAATACCTCTAGGTATTTGGACCTATTCCTGCAGGAATATGTAATAAACTTACCCTCATATTTGAAGGACAGCACTGACTTTTTGAGGAGATTGGATCAAATCCCTTGGAAACAGAGCTATCTAATGGTTACTTTGGATGTGGTCTCCTTGCATACATCACTTGAGCCTGAGAAAGGCATCTTGGCATGTGAATATTTTTTGAGAGATCATCCCCTAGAGTGGCCACACACAGATGTTTTTGGAAATGTTGAACTTTTGTCTCACTCATAATGTTTTTATTTTTGATGGCAAGTATTACTTGCAGCAACAGGGTACAGCGATGGGCACCTCCTCACCCCCACGTTTGCTAATTTGCTTATGGGGTGGTGGGAGAAGGAGGTGGCCTGGGCCCAAGAAAATGACATCTTCACCGGACAGATCGCTATGTGGACTCGGTTCATAGATGATTTGTTCATCCTATGGGAAGGTAGCGAGAATGAATTTGATATCTACCTACAAAGACTGAACAACAATTAACTAAATTTACAGTTTACAAGCACCCAGAGTCGGTCCCATTTTGATTTCCTAGATGCGGCTCTGGAAGTGAAGAATGATATAATCACCACAAGGCTCCATAGAAAACCAACAGCGACTAACTCTTTGCTGCATGCTAATAGTGGACACCCGAATGCTTTGAAGTGGAGCATTCCCTATAGCCAAATTCTTAGGGCCAAGCGGGTGTGTTCAACAGAGGAGTTATTTGAGAAAGAGATGAACAACATGGTTCAACTTTTCCGGAAAAGGGGATACCCAAAGAGTGTCCTGGATGATGCCAAGAGAAGAGTCAGTGAGAGGACAAGGGATAAATTGTTATATCCACGGAATGATAATCTGAAAGACCAGAGTCACAAGACAAGAAGAATATTCTTCGAATATAATGCTGCACAAACGAACATTAAGAAGATTCTCCAAAGAAGTTGACACATTCTGAAAAAAGATGAACATTTAGTGGACATTGTGGCTATAGGTCCGCAGATAACATCTAAAAAAGTGAAATCTTTGGAGGACATTTTGACCTCTAGCTACTACTATCTGAAGAAGGAATCAAAGAACTGGTCATCAGCTAATATGGGAGGCTTCATGAAATGTAACTCTTGCAAGGCATGCAAAGATGGATCAAACTGTAAGAGTTATTGGACTTTTGAGGGACGTGAAGTAAAAATTGGTGACCGCATAAACTGTAATACAGACTATGTTATTTACGCCCTCAAATGTGGCTGCGATAAACTATATGTGGGTAGCACCATAAATAAATTGAAGTTGAGAATATTGCAGCACATACGAGCCAAAAAGAATGGCGATAAAAGTTAACCAATGGCTTGTCATTTTGAACAATTCCACAATCGATCACTATCTATTTTTAGTTACTGTGGAATAAAGCATGTCAGAGACCACCCAAGGGGAGGAGATCGAGTAAAAGAACTAAGGAAAAAAGAATCTCAATTGATCCTGTCAATAGGAACAGAGACACCTTGGGGTCCTAATGCTGATGCTGAACTATATGTACATCTTTGATTTAGAAATTGGATAGGACATCATTGCAATTTTAAGATCTTTTAAAGGAACACTTACATATGAATTTTAAGATGTGGGATTTCCTGGACTCATAACAACATATATCGTGATAACTTTTGATCGTATGGTGGAGGAGAAACGCTCTCAGTAAAATACAGGAACACCACAGTGGAGGTGTTATTATGGTTGCACACATGCACTTTCAAAGCACAAGACACTTTCAGCTTGCACTAGATGCCCCATATGTATTTCAGATATTAGTAGAGATGTGAAGAAGTCCTGTATCCAGAGCCCTAAGGGATGATGATTGTTCCATGCTGATATGCACTTTACAGATGTGTCATTTGCACTAATTGAACACACTCATTAATTTGTGTTATACTTGACACTTATTGCACTTTACAAATAATATGCATTTTAGAATTAGTACGCAGTCTTATATGATCAATGGACTTTAATGAAAGGAAAGCCTTTAAGGACATGTGGGACCCCTGAGAGTTAAAAGAAAATATATTTGGAATCCCAGATGTTACGTTATGTGGGGATGGGTAGACCATATGTCACGGAAAAAATGATATTAAGGTCCATTCATATAGAAAATATAGGAATGTAACTAATGCACTTTATTAGTAAAATGCACTTTAATTATGTTCCCACTTATCCATGGAGGACATGAAGATAAGATACACATCATGTGTTAGTACCGGTCAATAGTACACACGATATTTGGAAAGATAATATTAAGGACAATTCTTATAGAAAATAGAGGAATGCACCTAAAGCACATTATCAATAGAACACACTTTAATTATGTCCATATTTACCCATGGAGAACATGAAAAGAAGAAAAGATATGTAATATATACTGTGCAATAGGAATGGTAAATAGTACATAGGACATTTGGACAACATCCTTGAGGAATGTGACTTATTATAGATTAGTGGGATTTCCCATTTTTGTTGAACATAGTAGCAAATGGGGTGACAGATAATAGAATCAATTAACAGATCAAATTTTAAGATATTTTAGATAAATGTGCAAGTACTTGAATAATGGAGACCATTATGTGCCTATTGAGCTTCTGTAGGGTTAACGTTCTAGTGTTTGAAGTGTCATTGAAATGAAAAAAGGATTCATTTAAATATGCTGTTTACCGTGATGACCATAAGACCCAGTTGAAGGCGGTTGCCGAAACGCATCGGTCGTGGTTGTTTATTGTATTTAGGGTAGACCACAGGAATTGAAACGTTCATTTATAAAATACAAAACAAAATAAAAGATGAATGGTTAAACATCCTGAAGAGTCTCAGATCACCTCTATTCGTCTGTACCGCTGCATGGTGGACGTTTCAAAAAGTTCAGATTTTGGTTGAATATATATATATATATATATATATATATATATATATATATACAAACGAAAGGTTGCCCTCTGTGGAAAGGCCGCACCCGGGAGCTGGAACCTCCTTCGTGAGGACAGCCGTTGAGCCAGCCTCCCCTCCAACAACGCGCCAAACATGTTTCGGACAACAAAGTCCTTGATCACTGGCAAATGAGGGACGGACAACAGCTTGTGATGGGACAGGCCTCTTTAATTAGATAAAGTCCCGCCCCAGTGGGCGTTGAGGTCTCGCCTGGTAGGCGTGTGCAATGTTGCACGCTGGTCTATGTGGTCCCACAATAAACAATCCTAGTGGGTGCTGCTGGGCGCCCCTCATTAAAACAATGTTAACCCCAGTGGGTTTGATGAAGGTTAAAAACATGGCTCTTCCGCCAGTAACAAAGTCACTCACAGTTGGGTACTCCCCGGTCCAGCCGGGTCTCCATATGCGTGAACCCTGGATCCGCTGTATCTGCGGCGGGGCCTTTCCGCGACCGAGCCAGCCGCTAAACATATACAAACGAAAGGTTGCCCTCTGTGGAAAGGCCGCACCCGGGGAGCTGGAACCTCCTTCGTGAGGACAGCCGTTGAGCCAGCCTCCCCTCCAACAACGCGCCAAACATGTTTCGGACAACAAAGTCCTTGATCACTGGCAAATGAGGGACGGACAACAGCTTGTGATGGGACAGGCCTCTTTAATTAGATAAAGTCCCGCCCCAGTGGGCGTTGAGGTCTCGCCTGGTAGGCGTGTGCAATGTTGCACGCTGGTCTATGTGGTCCCACAATAAACAATCCTAGTGGGTGCTGCTGGACGCCCCTCATTAAAACAATGTTAACCCCAGTGGGTTTGATGAAGGTTAAAAACATGGCTCTTCCGCCAGTAACAAAGTCACTCACAGTTGGGTACTCCCGGTCCAGCCGGGTCTCCATATGCGTGAACCCTGGATCCGCTGTATCTGCGGCGGGGCCTTTCCGCGACCGAGCCAGCCGCTAAACATATACAAACGAAAGGTTGCCCTCTGTGGAAAGGCCGCACCCGGGAGCTGGAACCTCCTTCGTGAGGACAGCCGTTGAGCCAGCCTCCCTCCAACAACGCGCCAAACATGTTTCGGACAACAAAGTCCTTGATCACTGGCAAATGAGGGACGGACAACAGCTTGTGATGAGACAGGCCTCTTTAATTAGATAAAGTCCCGCCCCAGTGGGCGTTGAGGTCTCGCCTGGTAGGCGTGTGCAATGTTGCACGCTGGTCTATGTGGTCCCACAATAAACAATCCTAGTGGGTGCTGCTGGACGCCCCTCATTAAAACAATGTTAACCCCAGTGGGTTTGATGAAGGTTAAAAACATGGCTCTTCCGCCAGTAACAAAGTCACTCACAGTTGGGTACTCCCGGTCCAGCCGGGTCTCCATATGCGTGAACCCTGGATCCGCTGTATCTGCGGCGGGGCCTTTCCGCGACCGAGCCAGCCGCTAAACATATACAAACGAAAGGTTGCCCTCTGTGGAAAGGCCGCACCCGGGGAGCTGGAACCTCCTTCGTGAGGACAGCCGTTGAGCCAGCCTCCCCTCCAACAACGCGCCAAACATGTTTCGGACAACAAAGTCCTTGATCACTGGCAAATGAGGGACGGACAACAGCTTGTGATGGGACAGGCCTCTTTAATTAGATAAAGTCCCGCCCCAGTGGGCGTTGAGGTCTCGCCTGGTAGGCGTGTGCAATGTTGCACGCTGGTCTATGTGGTCCCACAATAAACAATCCTAGTGGGTGCTGCTGGACGCCCCTCATTAAAACAATGTTAACCCCAGTGGGTTTGATGAAGGTTAAAAACATGGCTCTTCCGCCAGTAACAAAGTCACTCACAGTTGGGTACTCCCCGGTCCAGCCGGGTCTCCATATGCGTGAACCCTGGATCCGCTGTATCTGCGGCGGGGCCTTTCCGCGACCGAGCCAGCCGCTAAACATATACAAACGAAAGGTTGCCCTCTGTGGAAAGGCCGCACCCGGGGAGCTGGAACCTCCTTCGTGAGGACAGCCGTTGAGCCAGCCTCCCCGTCCAACAACGCGCCAAACATGTTTCGGACAACAAAGTCCTTGATCGCTGGCAAATGAGGGACGGACAACAGCTTGTGATGGGACAGGCCTCTTTAATTAGATAAAGTCCCGCCCCAGTGGGCGTTGAGGTCTCGCCTGGTAGGCGTGTGCAATGTTGCACGCTGGTCTATGTGGTCCCACAATAAACAATCCTAGTGGGTGCTGCTGGACGCCCCTCATTAAAACAATGTTAACCCCAGTGGGTTTGATGAAGGTTAAAAACATGGCTCTTCCGCCAGTAACAAAGTCACTCACAGTTGGGTATTCCCCGGTCCAGCCGGGTCTCCATATGCGTGAACCCTGGATCCGCTGTATCTGCGGCGGGGCCTTTCCGCGACCGAGCCAGCCGCTAAACATATACAAACGAAAGGTTGCCCTCTGTGGAAAGGCCGCACCCGGGGAGCTGGAACCTCCTTCGTGAGGACCACATAGACCAGCGTGCAACATTGCACACGCCTACCAGGCGAGACCTCAACGCCCACTGGGGCGGGACTTTATCTAATTAAAGAGGCCTGTCCCATCACAAGCTGTTGTCCGTCCCTCATTTGCCAGTGATCAAGGACTTTGTTGTCCGAAACATGTTTGGCGCGTTGTTGGAGGGGAGGCTGGCTCAACGGCTGTCCTCACGAAGGAGGTTCCAGCTCCCCGGGTGCGGCCTTTCCACAGAGGGCAACCTTTCGTTTGTATATGTTTAGCGGCTGGCTCGGTCGCGGAAAGGCCCCGCCGCAGATACAGCGGATCCAGGGTTCACGCATATGGAGACCCGGCTGGACCGGGGAGTACCCAACTGTGAGTGACTTTGTTACTGGCGGAAGAGCCATGTTTTTAACCTTCATCAAACCCACTGGGGTTAACATTGTTTTAATGAGGGGCGTCCAGCAGCACCCACTAGGATTGTTTATTGTGGGACCACATAGACCAGCGTGCAACATTGCACACGCCTACCAGGCGAGACCTCAACGCCCACTGGGGCGGGACTTTATCTAATTAAAGAGGCCTGTCCCATCACAAGCTGTTGTCCGTCCCTCATTTGCCAGTGATCAAGGACTTTGTTGTCCGAAACATGTTTGGCGCGTTGTTGGAGGGGGAGGCTGGCTCAACGGCTGTCCTCACGAAGGAGGTTCCAGCTCCCCGGGTGCGGCCTTTCCACAGAGGGCAACCTTTCGTTTGTATATGTTTAGCGGCTGGCTCGGTCGCGGAAAGGCCCCGCCGCAGATACAGCGGATCCAGGGTTCACGCATATGGAGACCCGGCTGGACCGGGGAGTACCCAACTGTGAGTGACTTTGTTACTGGCGGAAGAGCCATGTTTTTAACCTTCATCAAACCCACTGGGGTTAACATTGTTTTAATGAGGGCGTCCAGCAGCACCCACTAGGATTGTTTATTGTGGGACCACATAGACCAGCGTGCAACATTGCACACGCCTACCAGGCGAGACCTCAACGCCCACTGGGGCGGGACTTTATCTAATTAAAGAGGCCTGTCCCATCACAAGCTGTTGTCCGTCCCTCATTTGCCAGTGATCAAGGACTTTGTTGTCCGAAACATGTTTGGCGCGTTGTTGGAGGGGAGGCTGGCTCAACGGCTGTCCTCACGAAGGAGGTTCCAGCTCCCCGGGTGCGGCCTTTCCACAGAGGGCAACCTTTCGTTTGTATATGTTTAGCGGCTGGCTCGGTCGCGGAAAGGCCCCGCCGCAGATACAGCGGATCCAGGGTTCACGCATATGGAGACCCGGCTGGACCGGGAGTACCCAACTGTGAGTGACTTTGTTACTGGCGGAAGAGCCATGTTTTTAACCTTCATCAAACCCACTGGGGTTAACATTGTTTTAATGAGGGGCGTCCAGCAGCACCCACTAGGATTGTTTATTGTGGGACCACATAGACCAGCGTGCAACATTGCACACGCCTACCAGGCGAGACCTCAACGCCCACTGGGGCGGGACTTTATCTAATTAAAGAGGCCTGTCCCATCACAAGCTGTTGTCCGTCCCTCATTTGCCAGTGATCAAGGACTTTGTTGTCCGAAACATGTTTGGCGCGTTGTTGGAGGGGGAGGCTGGCTCAACGGCTGTCCTCACGAAGGAGGTTCCAGCTCCCCGGGTGCGGCCTTTCCACAGAGGGCAACCTTTCGTATATATATATATATATATATATATATATATATATATATATATATATATATATATATATATACACATATATATATATATACACATATATAGAGAGTGAGAGAGAAAGAGAAAGAGCAAACGCGTGTGTGAGACAGAGAGAGTGCATGTATATTTAGACATGACAAAATATGCATCGCAAGGTATGGAGATGAGGTTGTGGTTATACTAGTTTCCCTGTACAAGGAACTATGCTTCCATTTATAAGTAGCTACATTAATCTAGGGTGAGGGAGGAAAAACAATCTTTGTATACTTAGCCACAAAATACATGTGTATATCAGACCATATAAATATTGCTGCTTTTATATACATATGGGCAAATATACACAGCGTATTTGCCTGGTACTAAAACTTTACTACGTGTCATCTGTATATATGTATATGTATTCATGCACATCAGTATATATTTAGATGTGTGGTTATGTCTCTATACATGTATATGTTAATTTCAGTTATTTGTTCAAAAAACAAAAATAATTTAAATACTCTTCGACCTGTATCCCATCCCACCTCTTTCTGACTCATGTCAAACCTTCCTGAACTCACAAACATCCTTCTCAAACTTCTCCCTCCTTTGAATCCAATTTACCTAACAAACAGGCACACATGCCCACTACTTTCAATAACAACTCACAACTTCCCCTGTTCTTATCCTCTTCCATTATTCTAACTCTATTCAAAACACTAATAAAGGAATGGGACCTCGTGAGCACAAACTTAAAAAACTCACCACAACTAATCCACAAGGAAAAAAGGAAGTACCTCTTTTCATCAACTAACTCTAATGGAGGGTTCAGGAGCAGGACACTTTTTGCCGCAAAGCAGTTCAGTGCCTTGTCAGAGGTAGTAAGCACTATGTCAACATAATTTACAATTACAACACTGATTTTATGCCTTACTCATAGCTCAGGTGTTAAATGCCACATACAGCTACATCATGGGTATCCCAATAATAATGAGCTCACTATTCTGCTGGAGAATGTCCTTTATCCCCTTTTCCTTATAATCCATAGTATATATATTCACACAAGCAGTACCAAATGTGAGCGGAAAAAAATGTAAAAATACAACTAGATGATACAAACAAGGAGGAGGTACTCTACTAAGACATACAACACTTTTAGGAAATCTAACGGGCCACCTACTTCTTTCAGTAGCAGACACAAAATAATGGGAAAGTTACACGAACAGAAGCAGAAGTATTGCGACAAAGAAAAGAGTGCTATGGATAAACACAAATTACTTGATTCCTTCATAGTTTGTCTCTCAACTGTGTGGTCGGACCACAACATAGCACATTTCCAAGCCCAAAATGAGACAGGATGGACATTCAGGAGTGGTTGCATTGGCTATGCTGGGCACGGCCACTTGATGTTGGAAATTGAGCAGTTCTCTTTCTCGCAATGCTTGACCCAAGATAATTGTGTGCAACACCATTAAGGGCTGTATTTAGTGGCAACATGGAGTGCCTCACTGTAAAGTGAGATCCACATATGAACAAGCAAAACACACATGGCCTGCCCCTTTGATGCAAAGGGACTTGCTCCATAATCTTTAAAACTGGAGCCTGCATGAACCCTAGTTGATGAGTCTCACATGTGCAAGCAACATCATAGTGGTATTAAGCATGGGTAACTCTGCCCATGTGTCTCCTACTGGTATATCATGGCAAGTTTTCAAATCAAAAAGAGATGATGTCACAGCATCTTTACCAAGTTACAACCTTTCTCCATGGCCAATTCAGTGTTCTAATCTCTAGATCGGGCAAAGGGATTGTTTCTCAGTTCAGCTAGAAGCAGGGAGCAAAAGGTGAGACTACATGTTAGGAATTATCAAGCAGCACCATAACCAAAGAAGTATGGTTAATGGTGTTTCTCTCAGGTACAAATCCATGCTGCTCAGTAGAAATCAAACTTGGTATTAAAGGTGTTCGATGATTTGTAAGTGCTTTGGCAATGATCTGGTCTTCATTTTTCAACAAACATTGCGGATGGTATATCCTTATGCTTTATTCTAATTTGTTCTTGGCAAATCTTGAAATATTAGTATGGTCACATGTACTGGGAACATTGCGAGTGTTCTGGGTGATCTTAATAAAGAGAGCACAGATATGCTTCTGTTATGTAATGCATACAACATCAATACCTCTCTTTTTGATAAACAACATCACAATAAACTATTAGTTAATTTTTGGAGAAAAAAACACCTACACAGTGAGTATGACAATTCATTAGTGCCCAGTGTGATAAGTGTTGAATATTAAAAACACGATTCTCATCATTCTGTAGCAAAATAAGCCAGTTGCACCCCCAAATGTGTGACACATTCAGACAGTCCTCCCTTCCTTAGCCAACAGTACGTATTGTAGTTTTTTTCTTTCCTATTGTAAGTTTAAAAGTAATAAAGTGCTAAGTGTGTTTGTGTAAACACCCACAACTGGCTGAATGTGTCACACACAACATCATGCAACATAGGTGTTATGCATGTGTTGCATGCCTGATTTGTACGGTCTTTATCAATTCCTAAATATTATGGTGTATTTGCTAATAAGCTCCTACTGTCGTGTAGCTCCTACAAATCTATATAGGATCTGTGCGTTTAGACAACATAAACTAAGGGATTGGTGTCCAGACTGATTCCAGACAACCCCAAAGGATGTGTTAGTCTGTAGACCAGCTACCTCACAGTGCCACTATAAGCCCCACGACTTTACCAAGGAGCAAATAGTTTCTGGCAACTATCAAACATGACAACCCTGACCACTCAGGGATCGTGTAAACAGTGTACTACTTTTCGCTCAGTTACTCGTGCTCACTCGTTCTCAGAGAAATATACAGAATAAACAGAGGGGACATCTCAATAAGCATTTATTGAACCCGCGTAATTCTAGTATAAAATACATGTGCTGCAACCACCATTAGACAGAAACAGATGTATACGGTTATAAGCACCGACAGAGTAAATAAAAGGTTGAATTCTACCATGGTGCTAAAACAGTGACTATATGCAGGCATATAGATACATGGTAGTAATCACGAGTACTCCTAAGATGCAAACCCTAACTAAATGTACCTAGCATGTATGTAGGTGTATAGCCAAGAATCCCCCTAGTAAAGAGCCAACCCCATTATCTGATGGGAGAGAACGAAGGGCCCCGTCTTGGTCTCGAGTTGGACACCCCGCAAGGGATGTCAGACCACTGCGTGCTGGAGTGTCTGTGTGCAGGGACTTCAGCGTCTCGTGTCAGCATGGAAGCTTCTCCTCTGGTTTGCCAAGCGAAGATGTGGTACTTATATACCCGAAAGGTACCCTCAGGGGTTCTACCTAGATGTGTCATGGTACTGTGGGCCTGTTGTCCAAGGATGACGACTGTGATGACTTTTGTACAGTTATTATACAGAAGATGGTAATCCTGCTGTGATACTAAGAATCCTCATGTATAATAAATGAGGCTAGTTTTCAGCAAAAACAACACGCCATTTATTCGGCACATAACTAGGTAAAAAGGTCAGCGCCAGAACCGTTATGTAGAGCAAGGTAGGACAAATGTAGGTAAAAGGTCATGTATCTACCTAGGCCTATGTTGGGGTACATTGGGGTTCATAACACTACAACATGCATCTCCTTGGTAATTGGACAGACTTTAATGTTTCTGAAGCCTGTACCTGGTAATATCTGTAACCTGTAGCATAGCTGTACTATCTGTAGTATGAGCCTTGTAACATTAACAATTTGTAAATTGGCGTTTGTATTTGAGGCTGTGCTCAGGTGCTTGATGACTGTGGCTTGGCACCTGAGGCTGTCCCTTGATATGAAGGTTTTTTGACTGGGCATGTGGCATCTCTCTGGTCATTTCAGACTATGCCTGGGGATGCAATCATTTTGTTAAGGCATTTGAGGCTGTACCTGGACATACAATGATTGCAACAAGGTAGGCCATTTTCAGTTTATCATGGTTGCTGTTCATTGCAGCATGCTAGGTAATGTATGTGTAGTCAAGGTAAAAGCATGCTTTTGTAAATGTGCTGTTCTTTTGCTAATCTTTTTTTTTTGACCCCTTTTAGGGTTAGTTATATCAATTTCTGATGTCAGTAGGGTCAAAGATCATTTGTCATCACTTGGGGCCTGATTACGAGTTTGGCGATACGGCGCCAGGTCCACCCTACCACCGCACCGACAAACCTGTGGTCGGAACCGCCATGAAAACCGTGGCGGAGAGGAAACTTGTAACATGGTTAGCGGGACCGCGGCGGTCCCGCCAAGCATATTGCTGACTCTGCACCGTTGCACCGCCAGGGAACGGCGGTTCCCTTGCGGCTGTGGCGAGGCAATGGCGGTCTGACCGCCCTAATTGTAATAGGGAGGTCGGAAGACCGCCACCGCCACGCCCCCGCAAGTCTGGCGGTCAGTGGACCGCAAGACTCGTAATGGAGCTCTTAATATTTTCTCATAGGTCATGTGACTTCACTTTCTGTGATGATGTTATAGGTCAAGGACATGTGATGTCACTTCCAATACCCCTGGCATTTTGGTGAATTGACATCCATGCCCTTAGCTGGATTATTTGAAGTCCTCCTTAGTAGGTCTTCATATGGTCACAATCTGGAATAATTTACCACTGTACCCTCAATTTAAGGAGGAGCTAAAGATTCTGCGCTGGCACAGTCCTTTAAGGATGACATTACCACTTTTCACTTACAATACATACAGGATTCATCATAAACATCTACAGGATTAGGAGCCGCAAAACCTTTACAAGAATCACTTCCCAGCCGTATGAAGGCAGAAGTTTATTCACCTGAGATTCAATCTAAATTCATTAGCAGTTTTTAGGCTCTCCAGGAGTAGTTCTCAATCAATCAAATCTCAAAGCTGATTATACAGGGACAAGAAAGAGCCTCTTGCGCATATTCTATGTTCCTGTCTGGTATTGCTGGTTCTGGCTGGCTAAGGCCAAAGCTCACCAATGCAGGATTAATGGTCTGTCGAGATGCAGCTACATATTGCTTGAGTGGGTGTTACCTTATGCTGATTTGGAAGGTTATAAAATACTTGGCTATTTTTTTAAACCTTTGGTGAATAATCTGTCCTAGGATTTCTAAGTATATTGTAAATGATTGCAGATTTTAACTGTTTTTTGATCCAAAGTTACCTGTAATAACGTTTGCATTTGTGCATTCAAATTAATTCTTGATGACAATATGCTATATATCTAGGGCTTTCAGTGGGCTGGGTCCCGCAGGTGCTCAGCACCGGCAGATCTTAAAAGCAGGCGCAAGGGGTCCCTATCGGGCTCTCCATTTTTACCTTCAGGGTGAGAAAAAAAAGCTTAACTCTGCAATAGTACTTACTGTCACTGCTTTTGATGTAACTTCAAAGAGACTCATTTTTCAGTTTTATACCCCGCAAACTTGGAGCAAACCAGTTACCATTTTTGGTGGCAGCCTTTGAGCCTTCCTCAGTATCTTTGCGCTTTCCCATTATGGAGCGAACACTCAGCGCAGAGGGATAGTTACAAACAGTTACATGCACAAGGGTCCAGAAAAGTAGTGGAGCAGGATAGCCACTGTATAGAGTCAATTGTAGTTCAGTTATCCTGTTATGGGCATCCAGTGGGAAGGGGAGCGAGGGTGCCAGGTATCAAATGACAGGGATGTGGCCCAGCCCAGCCTCTTCCAGGCTCTGACGAGCGCAGACGGGCCCACCCTTGGCCCTGGCTTTGCCCGGGCACGGCCCGGGCACGCCTGCGAGCGTCCCGCGCTGCGGGAGCCCGGGTCGGATTTGAAGTGCCTCCTGGCGCGCACGGATGACGGTGGCGGCGAGCAAACCGCGTTGGCAGATGGGGCTTAGAGTCCAGGCCCCCTGCGGCAATGTGGCAAGACCAGCAGCAACAAAACGGGACTCCCACGCTGCGGGAGCCCGGGTCGGATTTAAAGCGCCTCCTGGCACGCACGGATGACGGTGGTGGCGAGCAAGCCGCGTGGGCGGTGAGCAAGCCGCGTTGGCAGCTGGGGCTTAGAGTCCAGGCCCCCGCGGTAATGTGACAAGACCAGCAGCAACAAAATGGGACTCCCGCACTGCGGGAGCCCAGGTCGGATTTAAAGCGCCTCCTGGCGTGCACGGATGACGGTGGCGGCGAGCAAGCAGCGTTGGCAGCTGGGGCTTAGAGTCCAGGCACCCCGTGGTAATGTGGCAAGACCAGCAGCAACAAAATGGGACTCCGCGCTGCGGGAGCCCGGGTCAGATTTAAAGCGCCTCCTGGCACGCACGGATGACGGTGGCGGCGAGCAAGCCGCGTTGGCAGCTGGGGCTTAGAGTCCAGGACCCCCGCAGTAATGTGGCAAGACCAGCAGCAACAAAACGGGACTCCAGTTACATTACTCAAGGACATATTCATGATTGAATCACATAATGTTGAGCCGAAGGGAGGCTCGAACCTGCTCTCGCAGTTCTAAAGTCGGCAGCTCTAGCCTTACCCTACAACCTCGCCCACAAGAACAGAAGCATTTTCAATCATCTATACAACAAAGCCATACTTGTTGCTCATTTATCTTATGCTACTAACAACAATTGGCAAAGCCAATAGTCCTGGCTTGTTGTAGGTGTAATGTTACATGTTGTGTTTCATATCTGGATGCAATAATAGAAGCAGCAATATACCAGTGGGGCAGCACACTATGCTAAGTACAGATTTTTTGTTTAAGTGTTTTAAGCCACGCCCTTAATTACATCGGCCACGCCAATATAAGAGACCCCCCCCAATTTTTTCATCCCACTTAAAGCCCTGTATAGATCTGATGAATTTCTATGTACTTCGTTATGATGTGTTTATTTACTTTCAACAAAGCTTTTATAGTGTTACAGTATTACTCCGACGTAGGATCAGAATCATGTGAATAAGATGTCACAGAGTTGATTAAACCTGCAGACCAAAGCCCTGATTTCGAGTTCTTCGAAATCAAGGAGCTATTTATCATACCTCATAAATAATGACACTCGAGGGTATGTTATATTTCAGATGCAATAAACAGAGCCTATTTTGAGCTCTTGGGGAATAAAACGCGAATTTTGGTGCTTATCACAGCAATTATTGGATGTGTTAAGTAACACCCAACTCGGAATTTCAACCCCTGAGCAAACATGAGTTTGCACAGCGGTATGAAAAACACCGACCCACTCATAATCAGGGCCCAAGAATCGAATAGAGAAGCGTTCTTTAAAATGCACAAACATAGAAATTGTGTTTTATACTGTTTGCTCAAAAACGTATATCTAACAATGTTTTTATGAGTTACAGTTTACTCATGTATACTGTACACAAACCACAACAATATTAAAAAAGGAACAAGTATTGCATGTCAGTGAAGAGTTTCCACAACCCTCTCTCTATCAGATAGAGGCAGAGAGAAATGTAATGCTAAACACACTTACTCTCGGGTCATGACCAGCTCTAAGCTCAATTACTGGAAGTGGGGTAAGTGACTGGAAATCCTATTTAAGAACAGGCGAGTCAGAAGTCAATATCGATAATGGTTTCTTTGAATACTTAAACACAACAGTTTTCATTGGAAGTTATAAAGACTTTAGTGATTGAATAATTGCACTTGTATTATATCATTCCAGTTTTCCACAGCCAAAAGAAAACAAGCATTGGCATAGCCAATAGGTCTCGCTTTTGGGACCTTATAAGTATTTAGTTATGCAGCACAATATCCTTGGTGCAACAACATCAACCGTTGCATGGCTAAACACTTATAAGGTCCCCAAGGCGAGACCTATTGGCTATGCCAATGCTGGTTATTTATTGGTATTATGTATATCGACGACATGTTGAGACTATTCCCTTTTAGAACATTTCGAATCTCTGGCAGGACATAAGAAAGAGCCGGGCTAACGCTATCCTTCATGGATAAGAGACAGATTCATTTATTTATAGTCACTGTGGCCTATTATAGGTATTTTAGATCACTTCAAGGCTCTGGAGACAGAGCAGGATAAGAACTGGGAACATCCTATAATTTGAATACAAGAAACATAAGTATTTTCACTTTCTATTGCACCACATGCTACTTTTTCAGCATCCTAGGGCACCTCGAAGTTTTGGGGCAAGAAAAAGTAGAACCTGGTATAATGTACTATTTTCCAGCAGGATACACTTATTTATTAGTGCTTTGAACACCACCTGCATTTTTCCAGGAAGGACACATCCGAGCACTATGTGGTCCTGGAACAATTGAATGAATAATTGGGCATAGTGCATTCTTTTCCAGCAAGACTCACATGTATTATCAATTCTGTGCATAGTTCGCCAACATGTCACCGTGGAGCACCTCCTTGTTCTCGAGCAAGAAAAGGAAGAGCCTTACCATGAAGGGGAAGAGAAGGAGGGGTGTTTGAACAAAGAGCACAGGAAGAGGGGTGTGGTGGTCACTTCACCTGCTTCACCACTCTATAGAGCTTCCCTAAATACATATGTCATCAATGTAGCACCCATGTGTGCCACGCTGCAAGTTCTCACAGCTTTCCATGCCATCCTGAGACTGGCAGGAAGCACTCTGCCATGTGCTAGTTAATGGATAGGCATCCCTCCCAGGAGGGGCACCACATCCATGCACTCACACTAATTAAACACAATATACAGCATGGGGCACAGCACATGCATGGACCCCCTGATCATCACTAAACGTGACCCTCCTAATACAGACTTCTTTTGACGCTTTTGAATCTTGGTCCAAAGCTATAAATCAAACCTGCACACAACTAAATTCTAAAGTTGTAAACCTCGTAGGTTTATTCAAAAATAGTTTTACAGAAAACAAAAAGTAGTTAATGAATCTAAAGAATTAGCATAATCATAATTATCTAAGTAAATTTGAAATTAGACTGACATAGATTCTGTCTCTAAAGAAAACCCCAAAAGTTCACTCTCCAACCCTCACAGCTCTGTAGCTAAAACTAAAATGAATAAAAAGCTAGCTGTTCCCCAAAACGTATGTCTTTTATAATGTTTAAGACAAAGGAAGCGCACTATTTTTCATAGCCTGACATTACATAAACGTGCAGTTATTGAATATTACTTGCACAGCACCAATCACATTAAAAAACACTTACATTGGCTGGTACTGCACATAATTTGGCGCAGAAAGAAAATCATGTACATTATTAATGAAAACACGAACGAAAACAATAAGCAGATTTTGTAGATAAACAATACAGCACATTAAAAGAGGCTCAGCTGAGTGACCTGGCAAAATTAAAATCAGAACCTCCTCTCCCGATGACGCGAATGAAACATTTTGTTACAAGCAGGGAGAGACCATGGTTTGCAGCAGAATTAAATTGATTTTCTGCAACAGAAAGAAACAAGCGAGAAGCGGGGGCGAGCGAGCGCGGCAGCCTGCTGAGCTGACCAGACGCTCGTGCATAATGGCCTTTTGCCTGCGATTACCCGCACGGCCGGCATGTGTTTCCAATTATCGCGCCCGCGTCTGGGCTCGATAATTGGAAACAGATGTCTGCCATGCGGGTAACCGCAGGGAAAAGGCCATGACGCACGAGTGTCTGGTCAGCTTTCAGAAGCCCCTAACTTAAAGTCTCTCAGGGCAGCGCTTGCGCGCTACTCGAGGCTCGACCTAAAATCGTAAAGACATGAGTAATTAAAGGTCCATATATATCACTTCATTGATTAAATATCTAATGTTTAAAAGGTGATTAAAGGTCAATGCAAAATGAACCTAATCCGTCTCCATAGAACAGAAGGAAACGCATTCTCTAATGTCTTTTGAGTAGATTTTAGATTTTTGGCAAATTATCTAACAGTTTCTTGAAGCACTTCCCAGACACGTAAAATGCGTTAATACTGTATTCACAAATTTTCAACATTCGGTTACAGTATTATTTTCAAACTTTGGATTTCCTACTGAAGAGGCCAGATATATATAAAACGGTGTGTAACATTGACAACGCAGTAAAAACACTCAACACAAACATGTGGCGAAAAAGAGAACCTAGATGTGGCTTCCTTCTTGTGACACCTCGAAGCGGGGAAGAACCTCAAGGCATGGGGTCAAAGTTCAAGAATCATGATCTAAAAGAAACAAGCATTGGCATAGCCAATAGGTCTCGCTTTTGGGACCTTATAAGTGATTAGCCATGTAACACGTGATGTTGTTTAATGAAGGATATTGTGCTGGATAACTAAACACTTATAATGTCCCAAAGGCGAGACCTATTGGCTATGCATTGTGGGGGCCTTATAAGTGTTTAGGTAGAGCTATTGACTTTGCCAATGTTTCTAAGCTGTAGAGAAGTGTGGCTGCTGTGCAGCACGCTGAGAAGTTGTAATTAAAAAGTGTAAGAAGCACTGAGTGATGCTGTGGTGTTGTTCAGTGATGCTGTGCTGGCCCTGAGTTATGCAGTGGTGGCGTTGAGTGATGCTGTGCTGCCCCTGAGTGATGCTGTGGTGGCCCTGAGTGATGATGTTGTGGTGCAGAGTGATGCTGTGGTGATGCTGATTGTTGCTGTGGCGCTGCAGATTGATGCAGTGGTAGCGCATAGTGATGCTGTGGTGGTGCTGAGTGATGATGTGGTGGTGCTGAGTGAAGCTGTGGTGGTGCTGAGTGAAGCTGTGGTGGTGCTGAGTGACGCTGTGGTGTTGCTGAGTGATGCTGTGGTGGCGCTGAGTGATGCTGTGGTGGTGCTGAGTGATGCTGTTGTGTTGCTGAGTGTTGCTGTGGTTGTCTGGAGCGATGCTGTGGGGGCGCTGAGTGATGCTGTTGTGGCCCTGAGCGATATGGTTGTGTGCTTGAGTGACACTGTGGTGGTGCTCAGTGTTGCTGTAGTTGCGCTGAGTGATGTTGTGGTGGCGCTAAGTGATGTTGTGGTGCCCCTGAGTGATGTTGTGGTGGTGCTGAGTAATGCTATGGTTGTGCTGAATGATGCTGTGGAGGCGTTGAGTGATGCTGTGGTGGCGCTGAGTGATGCTGTGGTGGCGCTGAGTGATGCTGTGCTGGCTCAGATCCACATGCTGTAGTAATTTTGAGCACAAAGTGTTACTGGCCTGACTATCTACAAGGACCGAAGAGGAAGAATGCAGATGAGTGAACACGGCGCCACCCAGCAGAGGGATCTGGAAATGTAAATATTATCTGCCTTGAGAGGAAGCTGATGGCAGGACTTGCAATGGGCAGCTAACTACGTGCAAATACACACCTGCGCACAACAAAAGGGCCATTGGCATGTCAAGAGGCAAGTGCGCCCCCGGAATCCCATGAAGCCAGTTTAAGATGCAGACTGGGGGATGGGCCCTGTTGCAAGGAAAACATCTTTGAGAAACAAGGAGCATCAGGTGCCTTTGATCTGGGACCCTGAGTGCAGCAAGGATGGGGCTAAGGCATCGAAAAAGAGGCTGACTGATCATAGCCTCCAGCTCGGAGTGATTTTACATTAAAGGCAATAAAGAAACATGTGTAATTTTAAAGTCCATACTAAATTTATATGTATCCGTGTTTTTCAGTCCCAGTTGTAAATTCACAAAGAATTCCTTCTATGTCCACAGATGTTGTCAGGCGTTTTTACTCAGTAAAAACTGAACACATATTTTGTAGCGTTTTCATAAGATTCTCACATTGAAATTAATTGGAGGTCTGGTATGTGGAATATGCCAGGAGGTAGAAATGGTGAGATCTAGTGTGATACAGGAGGGAATGGGATGACTTGCACCCAACATTTTTAAATAAAGAAAAGCATAGTTGAGTTTTAAGAAGGTGAAGTGTCTGCTGTCCCCGTGGATGCAAGGTCAGAAGGCAGTAATAAAAATATTCCTGCACAGCAGACAATATTGAGAAGGAGAGAAGCTTATTCAAATAATTTCACAGCTGAAGCCTTTCAATTTGCAAAGCAGGCTGCAAAAATTACGAGTAGAGTTTCAAAACATTAGGAATTCATTCAGATAATAAGAACGGCCTAGGACAGGGAGAGATAAGGAGAAAGGGAAAGAGAGAGACACGGATAGAGGGAAACAGAAAGAGAAACAAGCTGCGAGACGCGCTCTGTGGTGGGGGAGGGGCATTGAAGCGAGGCGCGCTTGGGCGAGCGAGAGGAAAGCCAGATGGCGCCTCTGCACGTAACCGCACACTGTATGCCACACAAAGCTGTGGTCGGACTTTTAAAAGCCCACTCACTAAATGTCTCGCCAGAGCAGCGCATGCACGGTAAGCTAGTCATTGTCGATGAAAAAGCCTCCATTTTGTACTACTCTCTCGACTTTTATGAAAATAGCGAGTTTTTAGCCACAAAATAAGGAAAAGACTTAAAGAGGGGAAATAGCTTCCGTGTTTAAAAAAGTACATTTAAAGAACGACACATCCTACGTCAGGGTTAGCAGAGCATGGGGGCTTGGCTGTCCACAGTGGTTTTGGGAGCGGGATCCTGGAGCCAGCCCCTGCTACACAAGGCTGAAAGCTTGCTCAGTTGGGTTGGTTGCCCACAGAGTGATGGACACAGGACCTGGTCAAAGGCAAGACCCTGCGACCAAACCCAGATTTGCACAGCCAGAGAGTGTGCGCAGCAAGGGTCAGCCACATGCAACAGTTTGGGTCGAGGAACATGTTACATTTGGTATATGAGTAAAAAAAAAAAGCACAAAACAACTGAAAAAAGCAAAGGTTAAAGTTAAATGGTGTTTGGACAAAATATCAAGTTAAAATGTCAGGAGACAGAAATATCAGAAATTAAATATCGGCTCACACAAATATCGTGATGCACAAATAACGTTGACAAGAATATCGTTTTTGAGGTAAGTGATATAGTTTTAAATAATATCTAAGTTTTTAATATCATTTTCACTAACATAGTGGTTAAAATATTGTTTTTCAATTATTTTAATGTGTTTTATTTGATATGTTAATTTTATGTTTTACGATTGTTTATATAAATGTTAATAATTGCTATTAAAATATAACCTATAATTTTTAAGTGATTTCGAATTTTTATTTAATTTTTCATAGTAATTTATAGTGTTGTAGCGGGTTGTGTTTGAATTTAATTATATGATTGATATTTATTATGTAAATTATGTAATACTGATTTATTTTGTTATATATGCTATTTGTGGCCTGTTAGATTTCTAGGTGCATAGGGTGGAAAACTAATTGAGTAATAATTAATTAATTAATTATTATTAGTTAAATATTCAATTGATTTTTAATTATTTAATTTATGAAATACTTATTTATTTTACTTATATTTTAGTTATGGGCTGCTAGGTTTGTAGGGTGATAGGGTGGGAAGTTAATTAAGTAATTATTATTTAACAATTTATTATTAATTGTTAATTATTTAATTGATTTGTAATTATGTAAACTATGGAATACTGATTTATTTTACTGATATTTAACTTGCGGAGTGCTAGGTTTGTAGGGGTATTGGGTGGGAAGATAATTATTTTTTTTTTTTATAAAAATTTTATTAATCCATGACAGTCACAGTACATTACTTTTATATAATCAATGGTATAAAAATAAATATCAACTACATTATCGATACACATCCAAATACTCTAGGTAAGGCAAACGTAGTGGTTGACAAATTCGTCCTTTACAGTACATACGATATTATTTAAGCTCTAAAGTGCACAATGCAACATACAAAATATATAACTGTACATTAAAGTGCTAATACATTCATCCTTTGCAGTACCTACAATATTATTTAAGCTCTAAAGTGCACAGTGCAACATACTAAATATAAATCTGTACATTAAAGTGTTAATGCTCATATCTACTAAACGACACATCACTCATCCATATAAGAAAGCACCGGCCCCCATATTTCCCTACCTAATTTCCTCTTTCTAACCCCTTTTAATGCATATAAACTATGCTCTAAATTAAAAATAGTAAAAATCTTGCCCTCCATAGTTCAAATGTCGGGGCATCTTTATGGAGCCACATTGAGGCAATACATAACCTAGCTATGGCTGTAACCATAAAGATCAAATATCGATGCCTATAAGCCAACTGGTTAGATCCATCACTCTCCACTACCCCTAACATCACCTGGATTATATCTAGTTTTATAGGACCCCCCAACAATTCCGCTAAAAAATTCTCTAATTGCAGCCAAAAATTACTCAAATATCTACATGAAAAACAAATGTGCACAATATCCGCATCATCAGTGCCACAGCGGAAACATTTACCATCATTTACTCCACCCCACTTTAATAACCTGGCTGGGGTATAATAGAGATTGAACACAGTTTTATAGTGTTGTGCGCGAAGGTTAGCAGAGATCAATAACCTCCCCGCTAATTCAATAGAATCTTCCACCCGTATACCTTGACACCCAAGCCTATTTTCCCACTTAGGGGCCGATTCCGATATCGGCCGGTAGGGCTCCGAATAGGATTCGGCTTTACCGGATCCGATTCGGAGCCCTTTTTCCCGACCGAATCGTACGCGGGTCCGGCCGAGCGAGTACGATGCGAGTCGCCGACCGACTCGTCCGGGCGACCCGACCGCTCCGACCGACTCGTACCCGGATCGTACCGCTCCGACCGACTCACTCGGACCCGATTCGCACCGCGCAATGGAGACGTTTTCCGGCCGGGTAAGTACGATGCGCACCTCGACCGCTCCGACCGACTCGCGCCGTCCGACTCGAACTCGCTGTCGGAGCCGTACTTTGGGGGTCCGTGTCGGACCCCCTGTACGCGTACCCGCGCGAGGCGCACACAGGGGGGACCCATGGGTCCCCCTACCTGTGCGTGTACGCCGCGAGCGCTTCGCGGCGTACTCGCTGTAGGGGGCGCCCTTGTCCGCCTCGCACCCATTGAGGCAATGGGAGCCCGCGTACGCGTTGTACGACCGGCTCCCATTGAGTTCAATGGGAGTCCGACCGACTCGTGTCCGGTGGCATACGAATGCATCGGACTCGTTCGGTCGGACTGCACGGGTCCGATTCGGTCGGAAATCTCTCCGGGTCCGGCTCGTTCGGAGAGATTTCCGGCCCGATTCGGAATCGACCCCTTAATGTTATGTCTGTCTACATCATTACCCTTAGTCTCTAATAACAAATTATATAGCAAACCAATGCGGGCATTTTTCCTTACAGCTTCAACTATAGGATTTAAATCAACCTTCCATCGACTTTTGCTTAAATAATCACGGATTTGTAAATATTTAAAAAATTCCGTTCTAGGAAGATGATACTTCCCGACTAGCATCTCAAAAGACATCAACCCCTCATTAACATATAAATCCCCAATACATTGAATACCCCTTGTCTGCCATCTATCTGCAATCCTATCCCAGAATATAGGGGGTAAGAGGGTGGTGGCTGTAAACGGGGTATATTGGGAGACACTCTCAAAGCCGTACCACTTTCGCACCACTTTCCATACCTTATAAGCAGCATTTAAAACCTTAAACCTGTTTTTTTTATAATAACTAAGCTCCAGGGTCAAAAACAACCGATTCTTTGCATCACTACCCAACATTATCTGGTATATAGAGGGGGCTTCGGCAATACTAAACGGTTCTAACCCCGTCAGTAAAATATTCATACGCTGCAACATACACACCAGGTAATATAGTGTAAAATCAGGAACTACCCACCCACCTTTCTCACGAGGTAGAATCATGTATCGCATAGCTCTTCGAGGTTTCCTTGCGCCCATAAGAACCTAGCACATATTGACTGCAATGCTGCCAGCTGGACGCAAGAGATTTCTAATGGAACGGATCTAAAAAAATATAAAACTTTAGGCAAAATTAACATTTTAAGGACGCTGCACCGTCCAACAAGTGAGAGATGTAAACATTCACATCGGTCTAGCTGCTTCCGCACCGAGATTAAAATATTGCCCCAATTGACCTCCACCAATGATTTTAAACATGTCATTATTGTAACCCCTAAGTAAGATACCTCTCTCAGGACCCGTTGATCATTCAAACCATCTTGATTTAAGCACAATATTTGTGTCTTGGAAACATTTAACTTATACCCTGAAGTGGCTCCAAACTCCAGCGCTAATTGCTCTATCTTAGAAATAGCCCCCATAGGGTTTGGAGTAACCACTGCCACATCGTCTGCGTATGCAAACACTCGATAGTGCTCTTGTTTCCAGATTACCGGCTCTATCCCAACATTTTGTTCCAACATCATTAAAAAGGGGTTAATGTATAAAGAAAACAACAAAGGCGAGCAGGGACACCCCTGCCTTGTACCCTGCGTTATACATACAGAGTCAGATTCAAGACCCATTATACAAATTTTAGCTGTTGGGCGTCTATATAAAACTTGAATAGCCGAGATGAAGTTTTGTTTAAAACCTGCCTGTCGTAATACCGCCCATAAAAATTCCCACGCGACCCGGTCAAACGCTTTTTCAGCGTCTAATAAGATCAGGCTGAATTTACTCCCTATAGTATTAGCTATATCCAACAGGGTTATCACTCTATTTATATGATTAGTCGTGTCCCTCTTAGGTATAAATCCATGCTGTCGACTTGATACCAACGGGGCTATCACATCAGCTAACCGGGTCGCGAGGATTTTGGCATAGATTTTACCATCTGCGTTTAATAATGATATAGGCTGATAGGAACCTGGCTGATCGGCAGGTTTATCTTTCTTTTTAAAAACTATTATACTAGCCTCATCCCAAGTCGAAGGGCAGCTCCTACTTGGGCTTGGAGGAAAGTGGTAAGCATATCAGCTTTAAGCTCATTAAAAAGGTTTTATAAATTTCCAATGGGAGTTTGTCAGGCCCTGCTGCTTTACCGGAAGCTAAACTATTAATAGCTCCTTCCAACTCTTCCATGGTAATGGGCTCCTCTAATCTTTCTGCAGCTAACAAATCCACTCTTTTACAATTAAGACTCTGCAGCAGGGCTTCCCCAACCTGTATATCAGAGCACTCCTCAGTATATAGTGCCTCATAATAATCATGAAAAACCTTTAAAATCCCTATATCTGTATCTACCATATTCCCCCTTACATCTGCTACTGATCCAATTCTTTGCGCCGCCTCCCTTGATCGCACCTTTTGCGCCAAACAGCGCCCAGTTGCTTCTCCATATTCATAGCTTTGGTTCCTATTAATAGAGTGTTTCCTGGCTATTTCTTTACTCCAGTGCAAGTTTATTTTAGCCTTACACCGCGCTACCTGCGTCTGCAACTCAGAGATCTCAAGTCCCGCCTGAATCCCCTGCATAAGTTTTACTTCCGCTATTGATAGGCTGCCACATAATTCCTGCAAATCTGCTTGCATCTGTTTTTGCCTATGCAGCCCAAGACTCAAGGTCTCCCCTCTAAAACCTGCTTTTTAAGCGTCCCATATAGAACCAATTCGTGCCGTATTACGATTTATGTCCAAAAATTCCACTATCCAGACCTTCATATGTGTCACATATTCACTATCAAGAAGCAACTTTCTATCAAAAGAAAATGTTCGTGGCCTAATTCCAGTCCTGGGCATACCAAGATTCAGTACTAGGGGTCCATGATCCGAAGAAATCCGCGGGTGCACCTGAATATTAGCACCCGAAAGCAAGCGACCGGATGAGAAAAAATAATCTAGTCTTATCAATTTCTGGTGCGGATATGAATAAAAGGTATACCCGGGGTCAGTACCCCTCAATGCTGCCCATTCGTCAACCAAACCATGATCCCCCAGTAAAGACTGAAGTGCCTTAAAAACTTTGGGCTTCCTCCCTCTATACAATTTGCTGTCATCCTGTAACACCCCTGGCTCAAGATGTATATTTAAATCACCACACATGATCAACGGCGTGGGCCATAGTGCTAGTTCCACATTTAACCCTTCTAATACTAAGGCCTCATCTAAATTAGAGCCATAAATAGAGCAAATAGTATATTTTGAGCTACCAATCATACATTCCGCAATGGCCCATCTCCCTGCTTTATCCGCCAATACTCTTCCAGTCCCTTGTATATGGTTTTTTGCCAGTATCGCTACCCCCCGCACAGTAGTAGATTGCTCTGTACATACTAGCACCTTAAATCCGAGTTCCGCCAATAATTTTCTTTTGCTCCATTGGATGTGAGTTTCTTGTACACATACCAGATCTAATTGGAGCGAGCGTAATTCAGCCAAGACCCGTTGTCTTTTATTATAGTTGTTCAACCCGCAGACATTCAGGGAACAAAGCCGTATGCCATTATTTATACGTCTATCCCCCATCTATTTTCCCCATATATTTAAGCATAAAGACCATGGGGTCGATTCCGATTCGGGCCGGAAAAAGCACCGACCGACTCGGATCCGGAAAAAATACCGACCGACACGTACCAGTGGCGCCCGACACGCCAAGTACGATGCAAGGCGCGATAAATCCGACCGACACGTCAGGAAACCAAGCCGACCGACCGAGCCGCTCGGAAAATAGCAATCCGGCCGGAAAAACACGCGAATCCAACCGACCGACACGCACCCGGAACAAATCCGACCGAATCGTACCCGCCAACTCCAACCCGCAAAGTACGATGCAAGGCGCGAAAAACACGACCGAGTCGGACGGAGGACAAGCCGTACGACCGACACGCATACAAAACCGAGCCGAAGCAACACAATACACCGCGACCGACGCGTACGCAGCATACAAAACTGCACAAACACAGCGTGGACGAAACGGAAAACACCGTACGAGACCAATGCAGGGTCCGACTCGGTCACAAGAACGTTTCCAACATACACAAACAGCACAAAGGAAAAATCAACCAAAAAAGGCCAAACAAGCAATTACCAAGCCAATAAACACTGGGGGGGTGGGGACAGAGAACAAAGACACACCCACAACTCCACCTATATAAAGGACACAAATCACTACCATGAGCCTTTGCAAATGCCATTTCACTGCCAGCACCCAAGAGAAAGCAACCACACACCCACAGCTCATCCCTCACACAAGCCACACACCATCAGCACACCAACAAATACCTACCTCACATACACCCAGCAAAACACACACTCACACACCCTCACCTGCACACCAACACACACATCACTCACCATCACCACCCATCACCATGCCCCCCAAGAAGAATCCCAAGTTCCTAGATTGTGAATTGGAAGTCCTGGTAGACGAGATCCTCAGGGTGGAGCCACAGCTGTTTGGCACTCTGGTCCAACAGACCCCCATGTCGCAGAAAACCAAGATGTGGGAGAGGATCATCAACAGGGTGAACGCCCAATCATCATGTCGGCGCACAAAGACGGACATCCAGAACAGGTGGTATGACGTGCGCAGGAGGGTACGGGACCTGCTGAAGATAGACTACAGCAACAGCCAACAGACCGGCAGTGGCCCTCCTGCCAAGCCAATATACCTCAGGCCCTGGGAGGAGAAGGTGCGGGCCATCCTTCCGCCAGTGAGCGTATATGGACTAGAGAACATCCCAGAGCCTGGTGAGTACACAACAAATGTACACAATAAACTGCCACAAAACACACACATCACTGTCAAGGGGAGAGTCAAACCATGCACACATAGCAATTACACAGCAACTAGAACAGAATCATCCCAAAATGTGTATGTCAGTCAGATAAACACAACACATGCCATCAAAAAAGTCACATCCAACTGTGCCAACACATGTACAAACACAACCACAACTACAGCTAGGCAGTGGCACAAATAGAACTAACACACACATCCACACATGTAGCCACCACAACAACACCAACACACAGTGAAGACCACTCAAAGGAAGGAATTCTGTGTATGCTGGCCAAGTCAGTGTAGCCAATAGCATCATGGGAGTCGCAGTCACACATATTGCCCCCCCACAACTGTCCCATCAACACCACCCTGAACCATGCTCACATCACAGGGAGTGGAGAAGGACTCACAAGATGGCTGACACTGGCTACTGCTGTGGGGAGCACAAGGCCCTGCTGCCAACTGTGCACCAACAAACAGCAGGACACCACTGACTGACATCCTGAGAGACAACTTACACTCCCTGCAATGCAAGCACGTTCCATGGTGGGATAACTGACTGGGTGGGTGGGTGGGTGGGAAGGAGGTCTGGCTGTCAACCAAACACAATCAATGCAGACCATGTTCACACCCCAGAGAATACATAGAAATGCCCAAATAATGCAGGACAAAGTGCCACACCAATATCAACCCCTGACTGTGACGACTTAGGACAATACAATGTACAGGCCCGCACCCCGAGGCACAGTCACAACTGTCAGGTGTGTCAACCACTGATGCCTGCAGAAACATGACATACATTGTTTGTGTCTCCCAAAAACAGGTGATGATAGGGACACAGCAGCAGACGCTGAGGAGTCCCAGTCCCAGGCTCAAGAGGATGCCGAGCTCACTGGCGTCGTACAGCCTCTGTCCTCCTCGGACGATGAAGAACAACCTGGCACATCCGGTGCAAGTCAACATGCTGCACCAGCAGGACCACCAGCTGCAGCACCAGCAGGTCCACCAGCTGCACCCCCTGCACCCACCCCTCCAACGACTGTCACCACGAATACCATCCCTGCCGACATGGACAGAATAAGGAACAACACCAGCGCAGTGACCCTGGACCAACCTGGGGCCATGGACACCACCACCACCACCAACCCCCAAGGTGGACCAGGGTTATCTGTGCGTGCAACTGCACACACTGCACATGTCAGCAGGGGTGGTGGGAGGGGTGGGAGACAGAGGTCGCTGCTTGCAGACGTTGCTGGTGTGCATGAAGACCCACAACTGGTACGCATAGCTGATGCGTACCAGTCCAGCACCGGAGAGCTCAGCCAGGTAGTGGGGCTCCTCAGAGACATTAAACAGCAGCAGGCTGCCCATCATGCCCGCTTGGACTCCCACATGTCCCAAGTGGAGTCACACATGTCACGTGTGGACTCCCACATGTCACGTGTGGACTCCCACATGACCCGCGTGGAGTCCAAGTGGGATGTACTACATGAGATGACGGCGGTGCACAGGGACATTTTACAATGCCTCCGCCAGATGAACAGCAACCAGTCCACACCTCCCTGTGTGCCAACAACATCTGGTACCGAACAAACTGCAACTGCCACAGGGAGGGAGGAGGACTCTGGCGGAGAGTCCCCTGCACCGCAGCAGCCTGCACTTGAGGGCCCCCCCCAAGAAGAGGGGTCGTCCGAGGAGGGGAAAGTGAGAGGCTGATGGCCAAGCGCAACTCCCAGGAAGCCTGAACCTGTTCTGGATTTTCGCCTTTGTGCACAGACTGTTCACCCTGTTGATGGCAACACTACTCCCACACATTGCATGGGGAGTATAAGTTGGAACAATGTGTCAGACAACAGTGGCCCCGATACTGGGGATCCTGTCTACCTGGACTTTCTATTCATCTAGGAACTTGGGATTGCAAGATTCATGTACAGCACAATCCATCCTATGCACTATTATCACAATAAACACACTAATACACCATACTTGCCTCTGTGGTGATTCCAACGTGGGTGCTGTTATGGGGATGATGAACTGCAAAATTACACAGTGTATGCGAACTGCAACAGCAAGGACAACACAGGCATGTGAGTACAGGCAACGTGACACATATGAGGGAGACACACCACCAGGGCTACACAACACATACACACCTAGGCCATCTGACTCATTGCCTACACTGATGTTGCCAGGGAAGACGGTGCAATGCACAGACACCACACCCATTCCCAGTTGTAGTCAAGTAGCCCACAGGTGCAGTAAGCAAATGGCAGTCAAATGTGGGACCACAGACAACGCACATCACAAAGTGAAGCACAGGTTTATTACACAGTTGCAACATGCTGTAACCACTACAGATGCAAGGTAATCCCACCTGGCAGCGGGCACACAGTCAACAACTGTAGACTGAAGGAAGTCCATGGGTGTGGCGCACATCACCTGTAGGGACACAACAGCTACCAGCCTGGATGTGCAATCACGTCGTCGGTGGACACAGTTCACCAAACGAATCTGAAAGTACCCTGTGAAGGACAGAAATGACACACAGTCAAAAGCAATGCAGTACAGGACAGAACAGCAAAACTCATGCACAATACATGTTACAAGATACCCACCCAGAACCAAGTTAGCATGTCAACACTGTTGGGGAGTACAGCCCACCTGTCACCACACATCGCAACACACATCCTGTCAAGTAGCCCATGGACACACTCCAACAGCACCAGAGCACCACCCACACATCATGCCAACTCACATCATTCACATGACACCTCAGGATACTCACATTCAGCTAAAGAAGTTGGTGATGAGCTGTGTGCGGACATCACCATCACCATCATCATCATCATCGTCACTGGCATCGTGGTCCAGGCCAGGATCCTCCACAGGTGGCGGATGTTGGTCATCGTCATCCTGGATGAGAGGCAACTCCTTCCGCACTGCCAGGTTGTGGAGCATGCAGCAGACGATGATAATCTTGCACACTTTCGCAGGGGCATATGGGAGGGACCCTCCGGTCTTGTCCAGGCAGCGGAAGCGGCTCTTCAGGAGACCAAAGGTCCGCTCAATCACTCTCCTGGTCCGACCATGTGCCTCATTGTAGCGCATCTGGGCAGGTGTCACAGGGTTCCTGAGGGGTGTCAGCAACCACGGCATGTTGGGGTATCCCGAGTCACCTACGGACAGACAAGTGCACATCAGCTGACTTGGAAAAGTGGGCGGAATACTACAGATCAGATCACACACAATGGCACAAAGTCAGTACACACCGACAAGCCAGGCACGCTGGTTCTGCATCTGTGCCATCAACCTGGGGATGCGACTACTCCTCATCACAAAGGCATCGTGTGCTGAACCAGGGAAACGGGCACACACGTGTGTGATGGTCATGTCTGCAAGACACACCACCAGTGCATTGACCGAGTGGTAGTGCTTGCGGTTCCTGTAGGCCTGCTCCTGGGCCTGTGGTGGTACCAAAGCCACATGTGTCCCATCAATGGAGCCAATGACATGCGGCATCCTCCCCAGGGCATAAAAGTCACTCTTCACGTCAGTGAGTCGTCGCAGTCTAGGGAAATAGATGTACCGGTTCAGGAAGAGCAACATTGCCGCCAAAACATCGCGGAGCACACGGCTGAACATGGTCTGTGACATCCCACCAGCAGACGCCACAGTATGTTGGAAGGTACCGGTGGCAAAGAAGTGTAGGGCTGCCATCACCTTCACCTTGGGGGTCAGCGCTGTAGGATACGGCCGGCCAGGCTGCAAATGTGGGGACAACTGCACTGCCAAATCCTCAATCAGCTGCCTGGTGAAGCGGTACCGTCGGATGCTGTCCCGTTCCACCATCGTTGCCAGGTCTGGGAATGGCCGATGGACAGCAGGAGCCCTGCAGTGCAGAGGAGAAGTAAGCAAGATCGTCAGTCACCCCACATATGCGGCATTGAACACACTCAAGATCCCAACATACATCATCATGAGGCACAACTACATGAAGTGTGCAGTACCGGAACGACATTCATGGTACATACATGGCCAACATCTGTCAACACGGTCCTACAGGTGGCATCAATTTGTCCCTGTTTGGCCCATTGGATATCATGATGCTGTGTCACAGTCACCCCCCAGTGACATGTGAGGACAGATGTGCCCCAGGCACCACAGCTCAACGACAGGCACATTCCCAGGGACCCTGTAATGCCACATGGACACTGGCATCACCTGGAGTATCATGTGTACACCACAACAAAACAAACATGACCCCCACAGGTAGTGGCCACACTTGCCATGGCAGGAGAGCCATGGACGTCTGTGACACACACGCACAACATCAGAGTCCATGCACACACAACGTGGATGTGGAGACTGTCTCCCATTGTGCACATGAAATCAGAGACATTGTAAACACTACATGCACAAAGACTGTGGAGGGCCATCACTATTGTGCCACTGGGACACCCTGGCTCAAACATACCGTCCCACATGGGACTCACGGGGTATGTGACATGACATACACAAACACCACTGTGAAATGTGACCATGGCACATGCACAGATATGAACAGTTGCACATCACAGTGGTCACGTACACGTAACACCCATGATCCTGTCCCCATGAACACGTGCACAGCCTGGGGGTGGCTGCCCACAGGTGACACCCACAGGACAACATGTACACCAACATACACACAATAGGAAATGCAGCCTTACATGCCTTATGATAAGGTTTGGACAGGCTGTCGTGATGTAGGTGTGCCCCTCACTCCCTGGGAGCTATCTGTGGCTGGCATATGTCCATCTGAGACAGGCATGCTGACATATGCCAGTCACATGTACAGTGATGCGTTGTACTGCAATGGACCGATCGGTGCCTCCGGCCGGCCCATTGCATTCAATGTGTGCGGGTACGCGTTGTACCCCTGTGCGCGTTGAACAGCAATGGACCGATCGGTGCCTCCGGCCGGCCCATTGCATTCAATGTGTGCGGGTACGCGTTGTACCCCTGTGCGCGTTGTACTGCAATGGACCGATCGGTGCCTCCGGCCGGCCCATTGCATTCAATGTGTGCGGGTACGCGTTGTACCCCTGTGCGCGTTGAACAGCAATGGACCGATCGGTGCCTCCGGCCGGCCCATTGCATTCAATGTGTGCGGGTACGCGTTGTACCCCTGTGCGCGTTGAACAGCAATGGACCGATCGGTGCCTCCGGCCGGCCCATTGCATTCAATGTGTGCGGGTACGCGTTGTACCCCTGTGCGCGTTGAACAGCAATGGACCGATCGGTGCCTCCGGCCGGCCCATTGCATTCAATGTGTGCGGGTACGCGTTGTACCCCTGTGCGCGTTGAACAGCAATGGACCGATCGGTGCCTCCGGCCGGCCCATTGCATTCAATGTGTGCGGGCACGCGTTGTACCCCTGTGCGCGTTGAACTGCAATGGACCGATCGGTGCCTCCGGCCGGCCCATTGCATTCAATGTGTGCGGGTACGCGTTGTACCCCTGTGCGCGTTGAACAGCAATGGACCGATCGGTGCCTCCGGCCGGCCCATTGCATTCAATGTGTGCGGGTACGCGTTGTACCCCTGTGCGCGTTGTACTGCAATGGACCGATCGGTGCCTCCGGCCGGCCCATTGCATTCAATGTGTGCGGGTACGCGTTGTACCCCTGTGCGCGTTGTACTGCAATGGACCGATCGGTGCCTCCGGCCGGCCCATTGCATTCAATGTGTGCGGGTACGCGTTGTACCCCTGTGCGCGTTGTACTGCAATGGACCGATCGGTGCCTCCGGCCGGCCCATTGCTTTCAATGTGTGCGGGTACGCGTTGTACCCCTGTGCGCGTTGAACAGCAATGGACCGATCGGTGCGCACCCATTGACAATGGGCTTGCCTGGCAACGGACGCGTTTTTGAATATTCGAACGAGTCGGTTGCTGGAAAATCAGTTGGTCACCCACAACAATGTTGCAAAATAATGTATGTCATGAAGTTGAAGATTTGAAGGATGCTGTGGGCGTGTTTTGGTGCTGCTATTCCATGGATTGGCCAGATTCAGAAGATGCTAACGACTTGGACCTATCACTTTGGACACAAGGGACAGTATCTGCCTCTCCAGCACATATATATTGCTGCATGTTCCCCTGAGAGCCCACTTGCCTGCACTACATGCTCCAGGACGACATCTGCCACTGCACTGCTGCTGTCTCTGCCCCTCTGGACCCTGCAATGGCACGTACTGTGGAGAGAGCCCCAGCCTTCAGCCTTGAAGAGAACCAGGCCCTGCTGGACAGCCTACTTCCACAGTACAGCAAGCTGTATGGGACACCAGGGGAGCAGGTGAGTGTTCTGTGCACTGCCTTTCTGAATGTGCATTTTGTCTGACTAGCAAGGCTGAGAGTCAGCACACCACTGGCTAGCAGGCTCACTGAGTAGTTGTCACCCCCATAGTGTGTAGTGACTTGCACTGGACAGGTATGGTGCAGTGACAGTGCTTCTGAACAGGGTTTTACTCCCCATGCTATGATACCATGTAGTGACTTCTGGAAAACTGTCCATGGGCAGCCGTGCACTGCCTGGGTACACCATGTGCCCCTGTGATTGCGACATGTATATGCAACTGTGTCATGCACGGATATGTTGCATGTGTAGTAATGTCCTTATCACTTTGTCATCCTGACAGGCTTCTGCCCATCGGAAGCATGAGATCTGGAAGGACATCGTCCGGGCTGTCCGGTCCGTGGGGGTCTACAAGCGCCGGATCCGCAACTGCCAAAAGAGGTGGCAGGACCTTCGGGGCTGGACCCGGAGGATTGCACGGGTCCAGCTGAAGCTGTCGCCTCCTCGCAGGAGGGGCGGAACACGGACCCTGACCCCCCACATGCTCAGGATCCTGGCGGTGGTCTTTCCAGACCTGGATGGGCAGCTGAAGGCCAGAGAGCAGCAAGGAGGGGGTGAGTCAAAGACTGCACTGTGTACTCTGTCTAACATGTTATGTGCCCTCCTCGGGCCAGGTTGAACTGCCACAGTACAGCAGTCATGTTGTCCAGGAGCCATGTCCCTCTATTGTGCACTGCCCACTCCTCATCTGATACCCAGGTGTGGCCCTTACATGCAGGGAATTCTGTCACTTAGGACTGTGTCCTTGCAGTTTGCTTGACTCAAGGTGGGAGACAGCATCTGTTTCCCTGACTCTGTGGTGGGCATCATGGGTGGGTCCATTGCTTACACAATGCCTGTATTCTGACATGTAGGGTAGTGTCACAGGTCTCCCATATGTCCAATAGGTATGACCTGGACAGATGAGGGTTAAGAGGATGTGTAGTGGGGGGGATGTACATGTGCACTTGTGCAGCTCCAGGACTTGCATTCCCCATGACCTACTATTGTGACACAGTGCAGAGTGTTGTTGTCTGGCTGCAAAGTCATACATCACTGAGACAGTGATGTATGACTTTGCAGTCATGCCTCCGCCATGGCATGTGTCTACTGATTGGTGATCCTGCAGGGGAGTGACATGTGCTACATGCACACCATAGTGGCGCTGGCTATCAGGACATGGGTGCATCATGGTGTCTGTCGCTGGTATGCATCACATGCATTTCCTATTTGACTCTGGGCATCCCTTACATCCGTAAACCTGTACTGACTCAGTGGCAAGAGCTGTGATGTGTCCACACCGTGTCCTCTGCACTGTCCAACTACTGTGTACTTGGTGCATGTGTCAACACTGGGGTGTTGCAATCCAACAGACACCAGACAGATGGGTGCAAGGCCATGTGGGATGTGAGTGCCATGCTTGGCATCAGACTGACAATTGACTTCTCCTGTTCAATTAGTGCACTTTTAGCAATGTACAACTAATGATGCCAGGGCTTGCTCTGGGATGTGCTGTGCTCACAGTGGTGTGTGCGTTATGTGCTGGTGACTGATGTCTGTCTGTTTCCCCATTGTTTGCAGATACATCCACGGCCACGGAAGGGGACAGCTCCACGGACCAGGAGGAGCCGGAGAGCCAGACTGGGTCAGCAGCCGAGGAGTGGTCGGAGGGACCCAGTGGCACGGAGGGCGAGGGGAGCCACACCGAGGAGTCCTCAGCAGCATCCACCTCAGCTGAGGACCAGAGCAACTCGGAGGATGACTCCCTTGTGGAGGCGGGTGTCAGCAGCCACCACACCCCAGCTAGTGTTGCTGTCCCCGCCACCACCAGCACCACCACCGCCCTCCCATCGGCTCCCATTCCCCAGGTCCGTGGAGGCTCCCATGTCCGGGAGCGTGTCTCCTTTGGGCCAGGCACCGCACCCCCTGCCCCTGTGTCCCCTGCTGCCCTGAGTGAGGAGTCTGTGTACCTCCTTCGCCAGCTCCATGTAGGGCAGACAGCCATGCTGAGTGTCCTCCATGCGCACACCGCGCTGTTGACTCAGCTGGTGTCGTTCATGGAGGGCATCTCATCGGGCATGTCTGACCTACAGAGGGGCAATAGGTCCATGGACTCCTCCCTGACGGCAGCAGTGTCCCTCCTCAAACGGTCCCTCACCCCTCCTGCCTCTGCTCCATCCACACTCCCCAGCACCTTACCCATCCCAGGCACACACACACTGGCACACACCAGCACACACACATCCAGCACACTGACACACACGCCAATGACAAAACGCACACGCAAGCACATTCAGGGGACTGAAGCCAGACTCACAGGGGATGGGGCCCTGGAACACACACACGCATCCACATGCACTGCGCAGTCCTCAGTTCCCTCTCCCTCCAAAGCACCCTCCCTTGCCTCACCTGCAACCCCAAAGTCACAGCAGCTCTTCCTCTGTGACCTCGGCCTCTTCCCCACCGATGAAGCTGCTCCAGCATCCCGGGGGAAGAGGAAGCCCACCCACACGGAGCAGAGTGCCCCTCGCCCCCGGACACCCTCCCCCAGGCGCAGACGGACTGAGGCCCCCACCCGTAAGTCCCCCCGGAGTGCTAAGAGCAAGACCCCGCCACCGCCCTGCAGCTCAGGCACAAGGTCTCCGTCCTCCATCCCTCAGGCCCCCACTGCACAGGTGCCCCCACCACACCCTGCCCCAGGTTCCCCCACCCACAGATATACCATCCCCAAGATGCTCCGGCCTTCTCCCCCTGCCACTTGCTCTCCCAGCACCACACCCCCGCTGCGCTTGTCTGTGCCACTGATGTGGTGAGGGTGTCCTCCCCTCTGTCCAACCCACCTTGCCTGTTCCCCATTCTCCTCCCCTGGAGGTAGGCACTGCAGTGGAGTCCACTACCGCCCTGTCTGACTTGGGCACTGCAGTGGCGGACCTGTCCACCCCATCTGCAGGGTCCACTGCAGTTGTGCCGGCACCCACGACATCTGTGTCATGCCCCCAGTTGTGCCGGCACACACCATGTCAGACACCTCCACTGCAGTTGTCAGTGGCTCTCCAGCACCCACCACCCCTTCCCTGACTCCCCCTGGTGAGCCCTGATCCTGTCCCTGCGGTGCCTGGCCTGCCCCCCGGTTGCCCCTCCTAGTGGATTGTCCCTGGTATTGTGCAGGCATGCGTAGGGTGACATCTGCCAGTGTCACCCTGTTTGAACTTTGACAATGGACTGGCCATTGGCCTTTGCTCTTTTTCAGGACTTCGTTTGGCCTCAACACATATGCTGAATAAAGCAACTTTCTTTTCTCTAGTGCTCATGCTTCAGATGTACATGTTGTTGGTGCAGCTAACCATGCCCTTGCTGCAGTGATGGTGATATCTGGTCTCATGATTATGAAGTGTTACTGTGCAGGAACCCATGTGGTCCAGGGGGAATGTGTCCTATCATGTGGTGTATCCATGTCATCAATAGCAGCATCTGAGGGTGTCATGTGTTCAGTATTTGGCAATGGGTTTCCTACTTACATTGGCAATTTCACATCTGTGGCTTCCACCCCTGCACATCTGTTGTGCCTGCCATCGTTGCATTTGTCTACTTCCCTGACCGTGTTGCCATCTCCAGTGGACATGCAGGTTTGGGCATCAATGGGGAGGGACTCATCCGTGTAGTCAGTGCAACATTGCTATACAAGTGTGTTGGATCTGTGCTGATGATTCCGTTGGCACATCCATGACCAGGCTGATGTGATGGGAGCCCTCATTTGGTGCTAATTGTTGATTGTGTGACCAAGTGCTCAGCTGACATGATGGGGCCCTACTGAGGCAACATATGGCACAGCTTTCCTCACACAGGAGTGGAGTCCCCTCATGGCAGTGTGTACACGTGTGACATTGCCTGCGCCCAAGGTGTGTGTTGTATGTGCATGTCTGTGTGTTCACTTCCATTCATCTGCGCATGCTGTGATCCCTAGTGTTGTACCTGTTTGTGATGCTTGCTGACTTGAGCTATGTTCCCCCAAAGTCTTCTCCCTGTGTTCTCTGTGATGTGGGTGCATGGCACATTACTGGTCATCAGGGTGTCACCCATAGGTGTGTTTGCTGTCAGGGCAGAGTTTGTGTGCTGACGCAGATGGGTCACAGTCAGGTTTCCCTTTGGCACTTGTTGTTTGCCCCTGTCATGTGATTTCCAGTTTGTGTTATCTTTCAGTGATTGTGACACGTTGTGTGTGTGACTGCTGGCACTCCTTAGGGTCCGGGCTGCAATGTTGGTTGTTGTCTATGTGTGTTCTTTGTGGGTGACCTTGGTTTCTTCATTGGTGTGTGACTGTGGCTGGGATCCCATTGGTCGGTGTGGTATTGCCGTCATGTCCATGTACAGCGTAGTGTGCAGTGTGTCAGACATTCAGGAGTCTTGTTGAGTGTCCATGTGTGATGTGTTTCTACACCTTGGTTCCCACCCACCACCCTGGAATAGTAATGGGTGCATGTGCAATGTCACCAGTGCATGTGTACTTCACTGCTGCACATTGTTGGAGGTCGAGGGGTGTGGTGTTGAGTGTGTGCAGATGAGAGTTGTTGCCCGGCTAGTCCCCTGCCTCCATGTTGGCCTTGGCTTACTGGCCATGCTGATTGATTTGTGCTTGTGTAGGTGTGATGGTAGTTAGTTGCTCAGGACACCTGACTGTGGTTCACAGTGTGAACGACATTTAGCTTTGTCATCACAGTGGTATTTTTCTTCAGCCCAGGGTCACCACATTGTGGGGGCCCTGGGGGTGGTGCTGTGGTGTGTCTGTGACTTGCTGTGTTAGTTGTTGTTCCTACGTGCCTGTGTGACATGTGTGTTTTGTGCTCCCTCTCACCTGTCAATGCCTGCTTGCCCACATAGGGGATTTGGATCCATGAGTTACCTTAGTGTGGCAGTGTATGCACATCTGTATGATTGGTATTCAGCTCTCCTCATGTGTTGTGTTGTTGCCTGGGGACAATGGCACCCCCACCCCTCACCTGCTGTGTATGATGACAGTGTTGGTCTGCCTGTTTGTGTTTGTGCATCTGCACCACTGCATTGGCATATCTTGGGTGTGCCATTGGCTGTATGTTGTTTGGTGTGTTTCCCCTGCTGTCCCTGGGACTCCTAGGTCATCGGTCAGCACAGTGATCATGGTTTGTGTGTCCCATTGCTGCCATGGTATGGTATCTGTTCACCTCACATCTGCTGTCTCCACAGGGTATCTGCATTTGTGTGCCCATTGGTGCAAATATGTGGTTCTGCATTCTGATGGTCACTTCTGTCATTGTGTCATTGATGACTGTTGACGGTCTCAGCCACCATGGGTGTTGTTTGTCTGCACATGGCCAAAGGAATGTTTCATTTGCACTGCAGTATTTGGCTCCCCCAATTTATGTTGCAATGGGACACATACACTACTTTGCCACAGATGAGTTTTTGGTTATGTGACCAGGAATGATCCATGCAGTTTGGCAGTTGCAGCTCTTTCTTTGTCAACAATTACCTTTTGGTCACTGTGATGATGAGGGTGTAGACCCCATTGCCACAATGTTCAAAATGTGCTTCAGCTATGGACCCCACACTTGCCTTTTGGTCACTGTGATGATGGGGGTTTAGACCCCATTGCCACAATGGTCAAACTGTGCTTCAGCTATGGACCCCACACTTACCTTTTGGTCACTGTGATGATGGGGGTTTACGCCCCATTGCCACAATGGTCAAAATGTGCTTCAGCTATGGACCCCACACTTGCCTTTTGGTCACTGTGATGATGGGGGTTTAGGCCCCATTGCCACAATGGTCATGGGCTGCTTGCATTGTGGGTGCCACACACATATATGTGTGGCACATGTGCTAGGGGGTCACATTGTATGTTCAATGTCATGTTCGGTGTTGTAGGCATTTGACACAGCCTGCTCACACGCTTGTCATGGTGGTGGGGGGATGTCTTAATCTTGCATTCCCTAGGTTGTGGTGTGCTTGTTGTGTCATGCATTGTCCATCCTATGAGTGGGGGTGGTAGTAGTGGTAGGCATCCAGCCCCCCCTGGCTAAGGGTGGTGGTAGGCATCCAGCCCCCCCTGGCTAAGGGTGGTAGTAGTGGTGGGCATCCTGCCCCCCTGGCTAAGGGTGGTAGTGGTGGGCATCTGGCACCCCCCTGGCTAAGGGTGGTGGTAGGCATCCAGCCCCCCCTGGCTAAGGGTGGTAGTAGTGGTGGGCATCCTGCCCCCCTGGGTGAGGGTGGTAGTAGTGGTAGGCATCCTGCCCCCCTGGTTGAGGGTGGTAGTAGTGGTAGGCATCCAGCCCCCCTGGCTAAGGGTGGTAGTAGTGGTGGGCATCCTGCCCCCCTGGCTAAGGGTGGTAGTAGTGGTAGGCATCCTGCCCCCCTGGTTGAGGGTGGTAGTAGTGGTAGGCATCCAGCCCCCTGGCTAAGGGTGGTAGTAGTGGTGGGCATCCTGCCCCCCTGGGTGAGGGTGGTAGTAGTGGTAGGCATCCTGCCCCCCTGGCTAAGGGTGGTAGTAGTGGTGGGCATCCTGCCCCCCTGGGTGAGGGTGGTAGTAGTGGTAGGCATCCTGCCCCCTGGCTAAGGGTGGTAGTAGTGGTGGGCATCCTGCCCCCCTGGGTGAGGGTGGTAGTAGTGGTAGGCATCCAGCCCCCCTGGTTGAGGGTGGTAGTAGTGGTGGGCATCCTGCCCCCTGGCTAAGGGTGGTAGTAGTGGTGGGCATCCTGCCCCCCTGGGTGAGGGTGGTAGTAGTGGTAGGCATCCTGCCCCCTGGCTAAGGGTGGTAGTAGTGGTGGGCATCCTGCCCCCCTGGCTAAGGGTGGTAGTAGTGGTGGGCATCCTGCCCCCCTGGGTGAGGGTGGTAGTAGTGGTAGGCATCCTGCCCCCCTGGTTGAGGGTGGTAGTAGTGGTAGGCATCCAGCCCCCTGGCTAAGGGTGGTAGTAGTGGTGGGCATCCTGCCCCCTGGCTAAGGGTGGTAGTAGTGGTAGGCATCCTGCCCCCCTGGGTGAGGGTGGTAGTAGTGGTAGGCATCCAGCCCCCTGGCTAAGGGTGGTAGTAGTGGTGGGCATCCTGCCCCCCTGGGTGAGGGTGGTAGTAGTGGTAGGCATCCTGCCCCCTGGCTAAGGGTGGTAGTAGTGGTGGGCATCCTGCCCCCCTGGGTGAGGGTGGTAGTAGTGGTGGGCATCCTGCCCCCTGGCTAAGGGTGGTAGTAGTGGTGGGCATCCTGCCCCCCTGGGTGAGGGTGGTAGTAGTGGTAGGCATCCTGCCCCCCTGGGTGAGGGTGGTAGTAGTGGTAGGCATCCTGCCCCCCTGGTTGAGGGTGGTAGTAGTGGTAGGCATCCAGCCCCCCTGGCTAAGGGTGGTGGTAGGCATCCAGCCCCCTGGCTAAGGGTGGTAGTAGTGGTGGGCATCCTGCCCCCCTGGGTGAGGGTGGTAGTAGTGGTAGGCATCCAGCCCCCTGGCTAAGGGTGGTAGTAGTGGTGGGCATCCTGCCCCCCTGGGTGAGGGTGGTAGTAGTGGTAGGCATCCTGCCCCCTGGCTAAGGGTGGTAGTAGTGGTGGGCATCCTGCCCCCCTGGGTGAGGGTGGTAGTAGTGGTAGGCATCCTGCCCCCTGGCTAAGGGTGGTAGTAGTGGTGGGCATCCTGCCCCCCTGGGTGAGGGTGGTAGTAGTGGTAGGCATCCAGCCCCCCTGGTTGAGGGTGGTAGTAGTGGTAGGCATCCAGCCCCCCTGGCTAAGGGTGGTGGTAGGCATCCAGCCCCCTGGCTAAGGGTGGTAGTAGTGGTGGGCATCCTGCCCCCTGGCTAAGGGTGGTAGTGGTGGGCATCTGGCACCCCCTGGCTAAGGGTGGTAGTAGTGGTGGGCATCCTGCCCCCTGGCTAAGGGTGGTAGTGGTGGGCATCTGGCACCCCCTGGCTAAGGGTGGTAGTAGTGGTGGGCATCCTGCCCCCCTGGGTGAGGGTGGTAGTAGTGGTAGGCATCCAGCCCCCCTGGTTGAGGGTGGTAGTAGTGGTAGGCATCCAGCCCCCCTGGCTAAGGGTGGTGGTTGGCATCCAGCCCCCTGGTTGAGGGTGGTAGTAGTGGTGGGCATCCTGCCCCCTGGCTAAGGGTGGTAGTAGTGGTGGGCATCCTGCCCCCTGGGTGAGGGTGGTAGTAGTGGTAGGCATCCTGCCCCCTGGCTAAGGGTGGTAGTAGTGGTGGGCATCCTGCCCCCCTGGCTAAGGGTGGTAGTAGTGGTGGGCATCCTGCCCCCCTGGGTGAGGGTGGTAGTAGTGGTAGGCATCCTGCCCCCCTGGTTGAGGGTGGTAGTAGTGGTAGGCATCCAGCCCCCTGGCTAAGGGTGGTAGTGGTGGGCATCTGGCACCCCCTGGCTAAGGGTGGTAGTAGTGGTGGGCATCCTGCCCCCTGGCTAAGGGTGGTAGTGGTGGGCATCTGGCACCCCCTGGCTAAGGGTGGTAGTAGTGGTGGGCATCCTGCCCCCCTGGGTGAGGGTGGTAGTAGTGGTAGGCATCCAGCCCCCCCTGGTTGAGGGTGGTAGTAGTGGTAGGCATCCAGCCCCCCCTGGCTAAGGGTGGTGGTTGGCATCCAGCCCCCCTGGTTGAGGGTGGTAGTAGTGGTGGGCATCCTGCCCCCTGGCTAAGGGTGGTAGTAGTGGTGGGCATCCTGCCCCCCTGGGTGAGGGTGGTAGTAGTGGTAGGCATCCTGCCCCCTGGCTAAGGGTGGTAGTAGTGGTGGGCATCCTGCCCCCCTGGCTAAGGGTGGTAGTAGTGGTGGGCATCCTGCCCCCTGGGTGAGGGTGGTAGTAGTGGTAGGCATCCTGCCCCCCTGGTTGAGGGTGGTAGTAGTGGTAGGCATCCAGCCCCCTGGCTAAGGGTGGTAGTGGTAGGCATCCAGCCCCCTGGCTAAGGGTGGTAGTGGTGGGCATCTGGCACCCCCTGGCTAAGGGTGGTAGTAGTGGTGGGCATCCTGCCCCCCTGGGTGAGGGTGGTAGTAGTGGTAGGCATCCAGCCCCCTGGTTGAGGGTGGTAGTAGTGGTAGGCATCCAGCCCCCTGGCTAAGGGTGGTGGTGAGGCATCCAGCCCCCCTGGTTGAGGGTGGTAGTAGTGGTGGGCATCCTGCCCCCTGGCTAAGGGTGGTAGTAGTGGTGGGCATCCTGCCCCCTGGGTGAGGGTGGTAGTAGTGGTAGGCATCCTGCCCCCTGGCTAAGGGTGGTAGTAGTTGTGGGCATCCTGCCCCCCTGGCTAAGGGTGGTAGTAGTGGTGGGCATCCTGCCCCCCCTGGGTGAGGGTGGTAGTAGTGGTAGGCATCCTGCCCCCCTGGTTGAGGGTGGTAGTAGTGGTAGGCATCCAGCCCCCCTGGCTAAGGGTGGTAGTAGTGGTGGGCATCCTGCCCCCTGGGTGAGGGTGGTAGTAGTGGTAGGCATCCTGCCCCCCTGGGTGGGGGTGGTAGTAGTGGTAGGCATCCAGCCCCCCTGGCTAAGGGTGGTGGTAGGCATCCAGCCCCCCTGGCTAAGGGTGGTAGTAGTGGTGGGCATCCTGCCCCCTGGCTAAGGGTGGTAGTAGTGGTAGGCATCCTGCCCCCTGGGTGAGGGTGGTAGTAGTGGTAGGCATCCAGCCCCCTGGCTAAGGGTGGTAGTAGTGGTGGGCATCCTGCCCCCTGGGTGAGGGTGGTAGTAGTGGTAGGCATCCTGCCCCCTGGCTAAGGGTGGTAGTAGTGGTGGGCATCCTGCCCCCCTGGGTGAGGGTGGTAGTAGTGGTAGGCATCCTGCCCCCCTGGGTGAGGGTGGTAGTAGTGGTAGGCATCCTGCCCCCCTGGTTGAGGGTGGTAGTAGTGGTAGGCATCCAGCCCCCCTGGCTAAGGGTGGTGGTAGGCATCCAGCCCCCCTGGCTAAGGGTGGTAGTAGTGGTGGGCATCCTGCCCCCCTGGGTGAGGGTGGTAGTAGTGGTAGGCATCCTGCCCCCCTGGTTGAGGGTGGTAGTAGTGGTAGGCATCCAGCCCCCCTGGCTAAGGGTGGTAGTAGTGGTGGGCATCCTGCCCCCCTGGGTGAGGGTGGTAGTAGTGGTAGGCATCCTGCCCCCTGGGTGGGGGTGGTAGTAGTGGTAGGCATCCAGCCCCCCTGGCTAAGGGTGGTAGTAGTGGTAGGCATCCTGCCCCCTGGGTGGGGGTGGTAGTAGTGGTAGGCATCCAGCCCCCCTGGCTAAGGGTGGTAGTAGTGGTGGGCATCCAGCCCCCTGGCTAAGGGTGGTGGTAGGCATCCAGCCCCCCTGGTTAAGGGTGGTAGTAGTGGTGGGCATCCTGCCCCCCTGGGTGAGGGTGGTAGTAGTGGTAGGCATCCTGCCCCCTGGCTAAGGGTGGTAGTAGTGGTGGGCATCCTGCCCCCCTGGGTGAGGTGGTAGTAGTGGTAGGCATCCTGCCCCCTGGGTGAGGGTGGTAGTAGTGGTAGGCATCCTGCCCCCCTGGTTGAGGGTGGTAGTAGTGGTAGGCATCCAGCCCCCCTGGCTAAGGGTGGTGGTAGGCATCCAGCCCCCTGGCTAAGGGTGGTAGTAGTGGTGGGCATCCTGCCCCCCTGGGTGAGGGTGGTAGTAGTGGTAGGCATCCTGCCCCCCTGGTTGAGGGTGGTAGTAGTGGTAGGCATCCAGCCCCCCTGGCTAAGGGTGGTAGTAGTGGTGGGCATCCTGCCCCCCTGGGTGAGGGTGGTAGTAGTGGTAGGCATCCTGCCCCCCTGGGTGGGGGTGGTAGTAGTGGTAGGCATCCAGCCCCCCTGGCTAAGGGTGGTAGTAGTGGTAGGCATCCTGCCCCCTGGGTGGGGGTGGTAGTAGTGGTAGGCATCCAGCCCCCCTGGCTAAGGGTGGTAGTAGTGGTGGGCATCCAGCCCCCCTGGCTAAGGGTGGTGGTAGGCATCCAGCCCCCTGGCTAAGGGTGGTAGTAGTGGTGGGCATCCTGCCCCCCTGGGTGAGGGTGGTAGTAGTGGTAGGCATCCTGCCCCCTGGTTGAGGGTGGTTGTGGTGGTTGGCATCCAGCCCCCCTGGGTTGGGGTGGTGGCGCGCATTCAGGCCCCTGTGTGCATATGTGGCATTGGTGATGGGCATCCCGCCCCTATGGTGCTGCTGTTGCTGGTGTAAGTATATTCAGATTCCCAGTGTATGTGTGTGATGTGTCGTGTACGTGTTGTATGTGTTTTGTGGTTGGTGTCTGACTTACCTTCTGCGCCGTACGCGTCCGTGCCTGTTCCGGTAGTAGATGTAGAATATTGGTATGATCGGGACGAAGGGATTCATGGTTGGTTCGTGTCGTTCGTCCTTCTCGTTGCTTCGCGTCGTCCTCGTCGCTTGGCTTCGTCCTCGTCGCTTCGCGTCGTCCTCGTCGGTGCTGTGTTCGTCTCGTAGCCGTGGATCGTGTTGTGGCGCGATTCGGAGCTTATGTGCGCCTCTCCCGGATGCTTTGACGTGCCGTGCGTAGCGACGGGTTCGGCGCGTACGGAAAGCGCATCGTACTTGTCCGGCCGGACGGGGCTGCATTTTTCCTTCCGTGCGACTCGATTCGGCGTTTCCGGATTCGCCTCGGTCGGAGAACAGGACCTGGTTTGGGTGAGTACGGCTCGGCCGGGATTTTTGCTGTTGTGCGCATCGTACTTGCTCGTTCGGTGTACTGTACGGATCGGTCGGGAAACTGGCTTTCGCATGGCTTTTTTCCCGACCGAATAGTATTGGGTGCGCCTCCGACCGAGATCGGAATCGGCCCCCATATGTCTAAAACCATCGAATTTTTTACTCAATCTTCCTGTACCATCATGGATTATTTTTACTACTACTGACCCCCCACCACCCACCCCGAACCACCCTACCCAACATGACTTCGGCCGAAGCCATGCACCCCCCCACCCTTCCCCCAATTAGAGGCTTGGAGACACAAGGCCTCTGAGATGGAACGAGCTACTACCCCCCCGGATCCCCCTGCCCTACCGCCAATACATGAACCATGCTTTACAAACGAACCCCTAAGTGACAAACACAACACCAAAAGACCATTCACCACTTAATCTAAAAAAAAAAGATTTTTTTTTTTTTTTAACACAATTCATTAGTATAAATGCTCCAAACCCCTGCACCCCTTTACATTTGAGTTCCTCCCCTTATAGCCTTCACAGAGAGTGCAGGTATTCCTTAGCCGCTGTCTCTGCTGTGAAGAACCGCACATGCTCGTTATAAATGACCTTAAGCTTGGCTGGGTTCAGCAAAAAGGCTTGTGCATTTTTATCTCTAAATGGAGTAATGAGCTGACGCAATTGCCATCTCTTTTCCACAGTAAGGGGACAGTAGTCAGGGCGCACAAAAACTCTATCCCCTTCCCGCTCTTCTTACGATCCGGACGCGCCAAATCATTCACAGCCTCTCTTGCCAAATAGTTGTTAACTGATATCAAAATTGCCCTTGGTCTGCTAGTATTCTGGCCTGATCTATTACGCTGTGTGAAGGGGAACCTGTGCGCTCGCTGGATCTCCCGTTCCCAGTCCCATTGGGTTAACCCAGGAAAAGCTTCAGCAAACAGTTCAATAATAAATTTCCGTGCATCCTGCCCCTCCGCCCCCTCAGGAATGTCTAATACACGGAGATTATTGCGCCGCAGGCGATTCTCCAGATCAGTGATCTTCCAGAGGGTATCATCCTTTGCAGTGCGAAGAGCCTCCGTTGTTGCTTTTTGCATGGCGAGCTCGTCCTCTAAGTTCGAAATACATTTCTCTGCCTCATTAAACCTATCAACAAACTCGGAGCATGTTTTCGCAATCCTCCGCACTGAGTTCTGTAGTTTCCTGCAGGCTCCCTGTGTGCGCTGGCTCTCGGTGCGGGTCTCCTCCCTGTGGGCCATAATACTCTGATAGATAACTGCCAGAGAGATGTCTTCAGATTTCTCCATAACATTAAAGTTAGATTGCATCCCACCAGCCACTCCATTAGTCCCAGCCTCACCCATGAATGAATAATCCCACTGGAAGGCATCTGTACTCTCCACCATCTGATGACCTACGCCCGGACCTGCGTCACCCCTCTTACGCACTGTTTTAGGGCTGTTTTCCGGGGTACCAGATGACTCGATCCCCCAGTCTGCAACCTCCTTTATCTGCCTACTATTGATACTGTTGAACTCCTTGCGACCCCTCCTTTTAGCCTGATTTTCTGCATCGGTCTCGTCCCCAGAAGTGTCAGAGGGGTCTGACAGCGAGAAAAAAGAATGTCCCCGAGTCACTCTCCTTTGTAGGGTCCTGATTGCAAATCTTTTTTCCACTGATCCCCATATCCACACTCTCCGAGGGGTGTTCAACACTCTTTACACCTTTCTCCCCTTCTTTAGATATATCTCTGGGATTATCCCCCGCTGTACTCTCCTTATCTGCAGACAGGTCAGAGGAAGAGTTCTCCCCCAACGTACCATCTCCCCTGTTCTGTATGTCAATAGTTGCCATTAATGTGGGGGGTAGCTGTTTCTTTGATTTCCCACTTAGAAACAATGCAGGCACCAATTTCTTACCGCCCTCCATGCGCGTTTTCTCCGTGTTTAAATCGGGTTTCTTCCTCTCTGCTTCACGTATTGCTCCATTATCAGACAACTCCATTGTATTTCTCCCTCTTCCCCGTCCTGCCTTCGGGGGCATAGTGGCGCTGTGTTTCTTCTCTGGGTCGGCGTCAGTGTTCCCTTCCGTCAACACTCTATGACTGCAGAGTCCGACGCACGCAAAACTGGAAGCCCGCCTTGCAAGTGCCAGAAGCCGCCACAGATCCAGATGGGAAGCTCGGCAAACGCTCCACAACATCACCGACTCAGGCCCCTACACCATCCAGTCTTGGTTCTTCTCCTACTCCCGCATGCTCACAACCATGGTCAGGAAATCACCAACCGATACTGCCGTAAGTGGAACAGGGGGGAGCTCCGGGAGCTCGAGCTCACACGACCGCACTCACGGCCGCCATCTTGCCTAAGGGTGGGAAGATATTTAACTTGCGGAGTGCTAGGTTTGTAGGGGTATTGGGTGGGAAGATAATTAAGTGATTATTTTTAATTAATTAATTATTTGATTGAATTTTAAGTATATATATTGTGGAATACATACTTATTTTATTTTCATTTTAGCTGCAGGATGCTAGGTTTGTAGGGGCCTACAGTGGGAAGTTAATGAAGTAATAATAAATTAACAATTAATTACTAATTGGTAATTCATTATTCAACTGATTTGAAATATGTCAGTTACAGAAACATTATTTTTATTTATATTTCAGGTGCAGGCTGCTCGGTTTGTAGGAGTACAGGGTGGAAAGTTAATCAACTAGTAAATGAATAACAATTAATTATTAATTGATAATTAATTATTTTATTGAATAGTGATTATGCAAATTTCTTGATTGATTTTAGTTTTTTTTTAATACATATATAGATATATTTTATGTTAATTAATATTTTTTACTTTAAGAGTTTCGTATTTTTTCAACATTCCTGGGGTTACTCATATATGTAATGTGTTAGAAGTGAAGTACTTTCCCTACTCTTGCTTAGACTGCAGTAGCAATAGTAAAATTAACCTATTCGTAGTTTAACACTTTCCCTACTGTTGGGCTGACTGGAGTGGGAATAGTACATTTCACCCCTCCGAAATTCAATTCTTTCCCTACTGTTGCCCTGTTTGGAGTGTGAATAGTAATTTTAACACTCATCCGAAGTTCAACACTTTCGCTACTGTTGTGTTGTTTGGAGTGGGAATAGTAAATAGAATCCCTCGAAATCAAACACTTTCTCTACTGTTGCGGAGTCTGGAGTGGAAATGGCACATTTAATCCCTCCAAAGTCCATCACTTTTCCCTAATGTTTCACAGACTGGAGTGGTAATAGTAAATCTTACCCCCCCAAAGTCTAACACTTTCCCTACTGTTACACTGTTTTGGAGTGGGAGTAGTACATTTTACTCCTCCGAAATCCAACGCTTTCCCTACTGTTGCACTGTATGGGGTGGGAAGTCAAACACTTTCCCGACTTGTGCTTAGACTAGAGTGGGAATAGTAAATTTAACCCCTCCAAAGTCCAACACTTTCCCTACTGTTGCACTGACTGGAGTAGGAATAGTCCAACAATTTTCCTATTTCTGCTGTGACTGGAATAGGAATAGTAAATCTAACCCCTCTGAAGTCGAACACTTTCCCTACTGTTGCATGAACTATAGAAGGGATAGGATATTTCAATGTTTATAGTATTTTTTGTAAATGTGAATTTTGGATTTTTCAATTGTTTATATTTTATGTATTGTCTAAATTAATATATTCTTTCTTATTCAATTGTTTGTATTTTATGTGGCTTCATTGTGTATATATATATATATACAGAGAGAGAGAGAGATCCATCTCTCTCTATATATATATATATATATATGTATGTATGTATGTATAAGCTAACCATAACACAAATGGTTCACTGACACAATATCATGGTAAACAATATTGTTCCGACTGACATTGTAGGTTTAAAGTCCGACCGCCGTATTATAATGATGGTGGTCGGAGGAATCAGCCACTCAGAAAGGCCTCATAATCCCTTAAAGACGGCGTTTCCATTGTCGGGAATATGATGGCACTTTCCGACACCAGTTCAATGTCGGCCTTTCAGACATGGAGCTGCTGTCAGACATTGTAGGTTTAAAGTCCGACCGCTGTATTATAATGATGGCGGTCGAAGGAATCCGACTCGGTTCCAACGGGCCAGTCAGAAAGGACTTATAATCCCTTAAAGACAGCGTTTACGCTGTCCGGAGTATGATGCCACTTTCCAACAGCAGTTCCATGTCAGCCTTTCCGACATGGAACTGCTGTCGGAAAGTGTCTTTGGGGGCCCCTAGCAGGGCCCTCTTCCCCCCTGGCCCTCCGCATGTGGACCTGGGGGTAACCTATGTTCCCCCCTTCACATCCCTGCACCATGTGGTAGGCACCTAGAGGGATGTTTCAAAAGTTAAATTTTTCAATGGGAGCTTGTGCTGCGGACAGTTTCGGCCTGCTGCACAAGCTCCCATTTAAAAATGGAAGCTTGCGACTGCACCACGTGAGGTCGGTCGGTTCCCAATCCGCAGCGATGTAGGTCAGAGGCAACTCCACTGACATCGTAAACAGGGCCTATATGTCAAAAATATTGTTTACCACAATATCGTGCTCCTATACTTACAATGGTCAGCATAAAATATCACAGAAAAATATTGTTGACACTAATAATGTCTAAGAATAGACAAAAATATTGATTTTGTAATATAAATAGTTTAAAGTTGTTAATATTAAATATTTTAATGGATACATTTCACATAATGTAAATTAATTATATTCCACTAAAATTCCATATTATATATAAATATATTCTTATATAAACATACACACTCATATATATATATATATATATATATATGCATGTTTGTATGTATATAAATATTTATACATAGTGCAACATAATTAATAAAAATATTTTTACACTATATTAATGCTTTAATATTTCGAATTAATTACTATGAAAATATATATCTATATATATTCATAGTAAAACATTAAAAATATTAATGAAATAAATATTATAGATTCATATATATATATATATATATATATATATATATATATATATATATATATATATATATATATATATATATATATATATATCGTAACGATTCCTGTCTGCCAAATGTCGACAGACCCAGTAGGCACTGACCTCAGCCACATTCAGAGAAAAGGCTCGAATCAAAGTTGTTCGTGGAGTATGCAGAAAATTTATTATAAAATACACCACAAAATGAACACAGGCATAATGAAAGGGTTTCAATGCTTTTGCATTTGACTCGTGAGGGACATCTAATAACGACTAGTGGAACTGCAGCTTGATGTATTAATAATTTCAATGCTTTTGCATTTGACTCGTGAGGGACATCTAGTAACGACTAGTTGAACTGCAGCTCTTTGTAGAATTATTTTGATATTGGACACTATAATATTCACTGCCCACTGCTAATCTCGTCCCATAATGCTTTGCAGGGCCTTTGGTTGGGATTGTATTTTTGTATTTTTGCCCATAACTGTGCTTGGGGTGGTCCTAGGAGGAAGGGACCACCACTGAATGATTCAGCATGATATGCTCTTCGTGTTCAAGGCATCTGCTTGGTCCTCCCCCTAGGTTAGGGGGGACCCCAAAATCATCACCTCTCTCATTGCCTGATATTTTCATTCTCAAAGTTTATTTTTGTGAATTGGTTATATGCTTTTTAGCATGTAAAATTGCTTTATCAAAGCATTTGTAGGTGTTGATGGTTTTGCTGCTACGCTACGTCAATTAGCACAGTTTTTGCACTGTGCTACGTGCAATTTGCGTAGTGCGTAGTAGCACAAACTACGCATGCTCCGTGAGCGTAGCGTAGTACTACGCCCAGGGTTAATCTTGTACACCTTACAATGTTTATACTAATAAAAACAAAACCTAGAAGTACAATGTAATTAAATATACCCGAACCAATGAATAATACAACACTCATAGTCATCTCTCTCGTAGTGCTAAGGGTAATGTAGTATTCAATCTCATCTCAAGATAATATACAACTTTTGGAAAAGTATCTGTCACATAAAGGGTGAGGTCACGAACATTGCGCTTGGGACACCTATGCACTACATACCGAAAGTCAGTGCTGCATTCATGTTGGAATTGAAAATGTTTTTGGTCGACTTCCCCTTGCATTGTACGATTTAAGTTAGCATTTGCTGCACCATTTTGTATTCAGCCGCCATTGTGTACCATGACCGAAACCAAGCTTCTGTCTCATTCTGTTTGCCTCAGCAGAAAGCAGCCTCGATGTTTTTTTCTATTTCTCCAAGGTTGAGCTTCGCTGCACTAATGAATAGACTGTTTTGTCATTACATACCTTTCCCGTTAGATAGGCCTGCTCCCACACTTAGAGTGGAGGGCACGGGCAGGATAATGTTGAAACTGAGATAGCATGTACCCGGTTTTAGGATTGCAGCTCATCCTTCTGTGTCTCCTTTGTTCACCAGCTACTAACTGGAAAATTCCAGTCTGGGCGTGTCCTTAGGGGTACTGGAAATGTATATCATGTATTACCATGGTGGCGGGAGTCAGCCCCTCTGCAGCAATCCAAGGAGGCTGGTCAGACTGGACTCGGATCGAGCGTATGACTAATAAATAACTTTGGTTTGTATTCTCTACTGTCTGACCGACTCTTCATTTGTTTGGAAGGCTGAGAGGTGGTCGCAAGTGGCCCGGGTGACCCGATTCGGGTCACTTCCTTCAGTTGGTGCCCGAACAGGGACCCCATCGGGTGTGGCCCTTACTCGCCCACAGATGGGTGAGGAGGTCAGGCCACGTCGGGTCGGATGGGCGGACCGGGGATCCTTGCATGAGAGAGTCTGGTACTCGCAGCTGCCCCGTCTGTCTGACCGGGCGGTGCCTCGCCCAGTGGTCATCCCGGCTGGGGTCCTGAACGGCAAAACCCTTGGATCTGACCGTTTGGTCCAAGGAGTCGGCAGTGGAGAATAAATTTGTTTGACCTTTGTGCACCAGGTGAGTTTGCTTTGGTTCCTTTCGGCTATGGCGCCATTTTGGTTTGTGTTTGGTACGTCTGAGGATCGTTTTTGGACACGCGCTTGAATTTGTTTGAGTTCTTTGTGTACATGGTACCACTTTGGTTTGTATTTGATGAGGTCTGAGAACCGATTTTGATAAGATATTTGCAAATATCTGCTCGGCATCAATAGTGAACTTGCTTCCGTTTGAAAGATGCAGTGCTTTAGCAAAATGTTTTGTCTGGGCTGTTGTTGTTGTTCTACTGATGCTCGCCTCCAGAAGGCACCCCAAATTTCGACATGTATGTAAAACATGGCCTTGGCCCTAATATGTTTAGTACATTATGGCACAAATATAGGAGGGACAATGCCGAGTTGCAGTTGCTGTTGACAGGCACTTTTGATGAACAGAAAATGAATTTCCTACAGGATAAATTGTTTGCGAAAAGAAGTAGGCAGTCGATGTTTGATTCCCTCAGAACATGGCAAAAGGAAGCTAGACAGAGATGAATGAAAGCAGAGAAGGAGGCCCGGAAGGGAAAAATGCAGACAGTGACTCAGAAAGCTGTAGCGTATGATAGAGAGAAAACAGAGAAAGGGATAGTGTGTGCGGATAGGAAGTTTCGATTGCAATGTGAAAAGTCCTATGTTGCTCGAGAAGAAAATGATACATTTGTGGATGAATTGCTGGATGCTCGACCTCCACCCACATACGCCCGCAGAAAATATATCCTGCCATCCCACAGCCTCAATCGCCCATCTCTTCTGCTTCTGCTGTTTCTGTTTCCTCTGTTGTTGATCCAGCTGCTTTGGCCACCGCGCCTTCTGTCCTTTCTTTGGCTTCGCCTTCTGCGCCTGCGATGACCACGAGTCTTCCTGCTACGCCTATTGTTTCGGCCTCTCTCGCTCCAGCTCTTACACCTACGACCCAACCATTGATGACATTGGTGCCCGTTCCCTCTGTTACTACCCCTTCCCTTTTCCTTCATTCCCTGACGGTACAGAATAGCGGAACGCCTGTACAAGGATTAGGGGACGGGGACTGGGCGCCAGCTAGGGAACGACTGGGGCCGATATTGATACGATCTAATGTGGGCAATGAAGAGAAGAAGGTGGTAGCCAATCAGGCCGCTCAGTGGGCTCGTCACCCCATTTACAGTGTGGAGGATATGTGGAGTGTGATGAAAGATTATGAGCCGTTTGTGCAGCAGCACGCCCTTAAGCACATGTCGGCTACTTTGATTGGCCAGTGGGAACAGTGTTTCAATGATGTCGCACCACAGATTATTTATGATATTAGGGACAATGTGTATGCTGCTGATATGGCACCTAGTAAGGTCTTTGGTAATGTCACAACACTGGTCGCTTATCGAGGTAGGCTGCTTGAGAAGAGCCCGAAGACAGTGTCCCAATTCCCAATGAGGGAAGTCCACCCCATATATCACCCTGAAATACCAGAGCTACGGGATCAGCATAACATTGTTACTAGACCCCGGGTAGAGGCCCAGTTCCAGGAACAATGGGTTTATACTCCATGGAAGAGGAGTGAGGTTTTGTCCCTTAAGACTCAGTTACCCGACCCTAGGAAAAATCCTACTGCGTATTATAAGGAATTGACAGAGGCCGCTTCATCAACAGTGATGACGCTTGCAGATATTGAAATGTTTTTTGGTTTACTGGTACCCGTTGATATTTGGAGACAGGTACATACACAGGACCAAATTGCAGAATTGGGTGGTACCTGGGATCAGATTAAAGCATGGGACCAGGAGAGGAAGCCTGGTGAGAAGCCTAAGGCCGAGATACTAGCCTTGCCTGGCCGAATTATTTCTTATATGCATTCTCTTATTCCACCAAGAAGGGTAGATTGGGACAAGTTAAAGGCATGTCGTCAGAAAAAAGATGAAAGTGTGTCTGATTTTTTCACTCGATTTGAAGGTGTGTTTTGGGATTTTAGCGGACAGGACTTGTCGGTGGAGGGAGGTGTCCGATTGTTCGTTAACAGATTTGTTACAAACCTGCTTCCTGAGATCGCGACTCGGTTGCAGGCTTCGGAGAGCACTTGGACTACCTCCTCCCCTTCTGTAATATTGAGTATGGCACAGTATAATGAACATAGGGAAAATGAGGAGAAGGTGAAGGTGTAGAAAAAACACAAAGAATTGAAGACAAAAGTGTTGTTGCAGCAGGCTTCTCAGGGGAATGGTAGAGGACTTGGTGGTACAGCCCGCCAGCTGCCTCGGACCAGCCGGAATGCTACGCCTGTATGGCCGAATTTGTGTGCATATTGTAAAGAGGAGGGACACTGGCGTAGCGAGTGTCGCGTGTTGCTACAGAAAGTCGCTGCCCCTAGAGGGCAAGGTTCTCGTGGACGGGCTCGTGGAGCTGGTGGACAGGACAGGGCCCAGCATGCTGCTGCCTCACAGGATCGTTCGGATGGTAACTACTTTGATGACAACAGGTGTGGCCAGTATTATCACGATGACTATGATCTGGATGAGGTGACAGGAATATCTCACAGCAAGGACAGCCAGGGACAGAGTGAGGGACCAGTTCAGAAACCTGTAGATCAGCGCGGTCCTTATGTTAGTGCAGATTTGCATGGCTTAGCTAAGGAATTCTTGGTGGATAAAGGTGCAATGAATAGCTCTGTTTCACGTTCGCTGGTCCCTGGGGCAGCTCTGTCTGGCCATAATAATGTTTCGGTAGGATTTTCTGGTGTACCAGTTGTAAGTCCCATTTCCAAACCTCTTACATTGACTATATGTCCTTTTACTGTGGATTCACCGTTCTTGTTAACATCAAATTGTGGAGACAATGTAATGGGCTTGGGCTTATTAAAGAAATTGCATGCTACAATTTATTGTTCTCCGGAAGGTGTTTACATGACGATGGGCCCGAATGTAGTCAGCTCTAAGCAGTGTCTATCCAAAGATGCACCCCTCCCTGCTGAGTTTAAGGATGTGCCGCCCACGTTGTGGGCAACGGGTGACACAGATGTAGGACTATTGCAAATTTCCCCGGTTTCCATTTAAAGTTAAAGACAATGCCATTTTGCCTCGTATTCCCCAGTACAAAATACCACAGGCAGGGGAGCGAGCTTTGTTGCGGATTATACAGGACCTGATTGAGTAGGGAGTTGTTGAAGAGACGACTGCAAATGTGTGTAATAGCCCTATTCTTTCCATTCTTAAGAGGGCACCTTCAGGCTCCTCTGATGATCATCCAGATGTTTATCGTTTTGTGATTGACTTGCGCAAAGTTAATAAAATAGTGGTTCCTCAGTTCCCGGTGGTCTCTGACATTACTGCTCTTCTGACGATGAATCCTTCCTCTGCTAAATACTTCTCTGTCATTGATTTGAAGAATGCATTCTTTAGTATCCCGATCCATCCCGACAGCAGGCACTTATTCGGTTTTACCCTAGCTGGCTGAAGCTTTAGATTCTGTCGAGCTCCTCAGGGCTATGCTGAGAGCCCTAGTAAATATAGCCAAGCCTTGAAAGCCCAATTGGACTCCCTCACGCTTCCCTCAGGTAATGTATTGCTTCAATATGTGGATGATATCCTCATTGCTTCTGACACTGAAAAGGGATGCAAAGACAGTACGGTTAAGTTGTTGCTGCATTTGGCTCACCACGGACATAAAGTGTCCCTTTCTAAATTTCAATATTGTCGACAGGAGGTCACCTATTTAGGTCACCTACTGTTGAAGGAGGGTAGGAGATTGACCCCTGAGCGCATCAGCACCATTGTTAAAATGCCTATCCCTAAAACTCAGAGGGATGTGCGCACTTTTATTGGCATTACTTCCTACTGTGAACAATGGATCCCTAATTATTCGTTACTAACAAAACCCCTGCTCACACTAACCACTAAAGATGTGCATGAACCCCTGCCTTGGACGCCTGAATGTCAGCAGTCTTTTGAGCAATTAAAAGTTGCGCTTTGATCTGCACCTGTGCTTGGTACGCCTGACTAGATGAAGCCGTTCGTGCTGTACGTACACGAGACGGCCGGTTGTGCGCTTTCTGTCTTAACACAGGCCTTTGGAGGTAAGCAATGGCCGTGTGCTTAGTTTTCTGCTCTTCTTGACCCTGTTGCAAGAGCCCTTCCGAGCTGTTTAAGAGCGGTCGCAGCAGTGGCCATCTCTCTAAGGCAATCAGCTGGGCTCGTACTTGATACTAACCTCACAGTCATGGTACCTCATGCTGTGGAGACACTTTTGAACCAACCAAGACACAGCACCTCACCAGTGCACGTCTGACCGGTTATGAATTGACCTTCTTTGCACCACATGTCACGATTAAAAGATGTGCCACTCTAAACCCAGCCACCTTGCTACCCCTCCCTTCTGAGAGTGAGGAAATTGATATACATGATTGTATTTTTCAGACAGAGGAAGAGACGAAGGGACGGGTAGACCTGACTAATGTTCCCTTATCTGATCCCCAAGGGAAACTATACGTCGATGGCTCTTGTTCTAAGTTACCAGATGGCACTACAACTGCTGCATATGCGATCACAACACTGCACACGGTAGTTGAGACGTCACAAGTTCCCCATCAGTCGGCCCAAGCAGCGGAACTTGTTGCCCTTATACGAGCCTGTGAGTTGAGTGAGGGACTGGCTGTCAATATTTATGCTGACAGCCAGTACGCCTTTGGAGTGGCCCATAATTTTGGGCGACTCTGGGCAGAGAGGGGGTTTCTCACTTCCCATGGGATGAAGTTACAAAATGGCCCTCTTATACATAGGCTTTTGTCAGCCCTGACACTCCCCAAACAATTTGCGATAATAAAATGTAGCGCCCGGCAATAACTGATGATGTGGGTAGAGGGAATGCATTTGCAGACCAGACAGCTAAGGAGACAGCCCGAACAAAGATGAAAAGGATGTTTGTAGCAAGTCCAGCTAGGGGGGTGCCCGAGGTTACTATGTTTGAGGATACCTTGGCAAATGTCAAGGAGATTCAGAGCGAGGCAACAATCGAGGAGTTAGCAGTATGGCAGGAAAGCACAGCACGTTTGGATGAGGAAGGGTGTTGGACGGATAAGTCAGGGAAACAGAGATGGATGTTACCAGATGCATACGTTCTCCCGGTAGTCACTATGGCGCAAGGACCAGCCCATATCAGTGCAAAAGGTATCTGTAAATTGTTAGATCCTGTATGGCACAATGACAATATCCCAAAGACGGCCGCCCATTTGGTCAAATATTGTATGGTGTGTATGATTCACAATCCTGGGAAGGGTACCCCTACACCACCTGGCAATTTCGCATCCCCTACTTTCCCTTTTGAGGTCCTCCAATTAGATTACCTAGAGATGGATCGAGTCAACAATTTGAAATATGTGTTAGTGGTTGTTTGCGCATTCAGTAAATGGGTTGAGGCATATCCCACCAAAGAAAACACAGCCATAGCAACTGCAAAGGTGCTCCTCAAGGAGTTCTTTCCTCGCTTCGGTTTGCCCCACTTGATTTGGAGTGACAATGGAAGTCACTTCAATGCGAAAGTTATCCAATTAGTGTGTGAGGGACTGCATATCCGACAGAAATTTCATGCCGCACAACACCCCCAGTCAGCAAGTTGAGAAGTAGAATGGTACTCTCAAACTGAAGTTAGCAAAGATTCGGGAGAGCACAGGGTTGCAGTGGTCAGATGCTTTACCATTAGACCTTTTGTCTACGACAGCCATGGCTCATTCAAGGACAGGACTGTCACCCTACGAGGTCGTGTTTGGGCGCCCAGCAAATGTTTGGGGCGTCCCGCGACCTCGTCAATTTTTGGAAATTGAATTTCCTCTGTTAGTGGACTATTTGTATGAGTTAACTAAAAGTCTGAGTTCTACTCACCAACAGATCCAAGACGCACTTCCACAAGTACCCGAGGGGCCAGGGCATGATATTCGGCCTGGCGATTTTGTCCTCATCCGCCACTTTCAGAGGAAAGGAAGTTTGGAGCTGCAGTGGAAGGGGCCGGTCCAGGTGCTCCTTGCCACCTGCACAGCAGTCAAGGTTGCCGGCCGAAAGAATTGGATACACAGTCAGCATTGCCGGAAAGTACCTCTTCCTCTGCCTTACGACCAGTGGGTCCTTGACGGCGTCAGGGATTCGGAATGGGAGCAGGTGCCCCGCTTTGTCCCCTTTTCGGATGCCCAGCTAACGTGGACCCAAACAGAGGATGAGAATGATGCAGTGTTGAATGCGGCAGTGCCCCCTGAGGTCAGGGCCATTCAGGAGCCCCGTTCTACTGGCCCATCTGTGCTTGAGTCCCAGTCTATTGGCCCCTCTGTGTCTGAGCCCCCTGAGCCCCTCTTTCCTGACCCCTCTGTGCCTGGAGCAGTTAGGTACAATTTGCACCCCCGACGGAGGAACAGTGCACCAGAGGAAAAGTCAGACTAGCAGAGATGGACTCGATAAGCCAGGCAACAGTAGCATAGGGAGAGGCGAGATTGGTGCATTGTTCGGACATTGGACAGGATAGACCGAACGCGTCTCCCTGGAGGGAGGTACCTTATCCTGAGCGACGTGGGATTTCTTCAAGAGCTAGCCTAGCTCCACCGCCAGTGCTCAATAGCGCCAACGTTGATGAACAATAGGAGTCTACCAGTGAGGCTCTGACGGACACTGGGAACATTTGCCCCTTTTTGTCTTTTTGCCATCAGCCCTATTGCATTTCCTTTCCTCTGATTAAAATGTACCCATTTGGTCGACCCATTGCTGAGAAAGAGCAGCCATTTGCGGCACCACGTTTAGAGCGGGATGGATCTGGTTGGTCTAGTTGGTCCACAAAGAGTAAAATAGTTTTTGTAGTGATTGTTGTGATTTCCCTAATAACAGTCCTTAGTATAGCATGGTTTCTGGAGGAGAAATATCCAGTACACTCCCTGGTTGGTACAACGCCTGTCCCCCCGAACATGTGTTTGTTACTCTGGCCCCCCATAAAAGGGAACATTGGAAGACATATGTAGACAATGTATTTTTGCAAATGCTGAAACAGGCTCACAACACATCCAATGCTACTAATTGTTGGATCTGTGGTTTACTCCCCTCAGTTTCACACAAGAGTAATATTCTGTTATCAATGCCATTATCCTATTTGGGTAGTTGTGAGGTGTGGTTTGAACAGTTTACTATGGTGCATTATCACTTTCATTCCTCTGCCATGAATATGACATCTGCTGACTCCCGCACAGTTGTAGAATATATACGTTCCCACCAAGGGTTTAATTCCACAGGGTCAGAAGGACAAGGGACATTGTCCCCAGCAGCTTGTATGAATATATATGAGAAGGTAAAGAACGAAACATGGATCCGCATTGAAATGTTGGATTTTTAAGGGTTTAATGCCACTGAATATTTCCGATCCTTCCAGATACGCAATATTACTAAGGATGAGGCGATGCCAGTGTCAGTAGTTAACACGACAGCTTGGTTTTGTGTCCAGGGGAAAGGGAAGGTAAAAGTGGGAGACAGTAATTGCAACTACACATATGTGCAGAGTACGACTAGTAGTCCGCCTTTGCTCCCACCGCATAATGTCTACTTTGTTTGTGGGTCTCAAGCTTATGTTTGGCTTCCAAGGGGATGACCAGGTACCTGTTACCTCTCTTTTCTTCTTCCCCCAGTGTACATAGCTCTGTCCAATTACCATAAGGACCATCGATTGCAACGTAGGAGTACACACTTGTCCTGAGTTAGAAGGGTTATTAATACAGACGATGTAGATCAGACAGACACCACTCTGCAGCAGTTTACGGATGCCATGAAGGGTATAATACCTTTCTGGGGCCCCATGTCCAATAGCCTTAACATTCGTCGGCTCACAAGAGTTGTTGAAGGGGTTATTAATACAACAGCGGGTATACTGACAAATATCACTGCTGAGCTTCAAGCCACGAGACTCGTTACCTTACAAAACAGGATGGTGTTAGACGTCATCCTTGCTGACCGGGTAGGGTCCTGTCGCGTCATTGGCAGCAGTGGTTGTGTATACATCCCAGACCACGCCCCTAATGTATATGCTGCCATTCAGAAGTTGTATAGGCTTGCATCTGACATCCACCAAGAAAATGGTACATGGAGTCTCTCCGGATGGTTCTGGGGTTTATTCGCGTCCTGGGGTTGGAAGATTCTTATCTTCCTAGTTGCAATTGCTGGTATAATTTTCACCTGTTGCTTGTGCATACATTGTCTTCCTGCTTGCTGTGCTTACTGTGTAAAAACACTGACACCCAAACCGAAGGTTCCAGTACATGACCCTAAGACAACGGCAATGATGATGCAGGGTATCCAAGACCTAATGAATAGACAAAGGCATTTTTGAATATTGATCATGCGTGTATTAACATGTAGCAGTAGTTCCCATGATACGCAAGGAGTTATTTGCTTTTAGACAGTAGCAAAAAAAATGTTAGCAAATGCTAAATAGAGGGCCTGTTGGAATGGAAAATGTTTTTGGTCGACTTCCCCTTGCATTGTACAATTTAAGTGAGCACTTGCTGCACCATTTTGTATTCAGCCACCATTTTGTACCATGACCGAAACCAAGCTTCTGTCTCATTCTGTTTGCCATAGCAGAAAGCAGCCTCAATGTTTTTTTCTATTTCTCCAAGGTTGAGCTTCGCTGCACTAATGAATAGACTGTTTTGTCATTACATACCTTTCCCGTTAGATAGGCCTGCTCCCACCCTTAGAGTGGCGGGCACGGGCAGGATAACCTTGAAACTGAGATAGCATGTACCCGGTCTTAGGACTGCAGCTCATCCTTCTGTGTCTCCTTTGTTCACCGGCTACTAACTGGAAAATTCCAGTCTGGGCGTGTCCTTAGGGGTACTGTAAATGTATATCATGTATTACCATATTGGTGGGAGTCAGTCCCTCTGCAGCAATCCAAGGAGGCTGGTCAGACTGGACTCTGCTCGAGCGTATGACTAATAAATAACTTTTGTTTGTATTCTCTACTGTCTGACCGACTCTTCATTTGTTTGGAAGGCTGAGAGGTGGTCGCGAGTGGCCCGGGTGACCCGATTCGGGTCACTTCTTTCATTCAACAACTGAGCAATGGCTGATACAAATGATAAAAAGCTTCCTAAACCATCAGCTGCACCTCAGGAAGAGCGACTGAGGAAAAAACATGCCAGGAGGGTAAACATCTAAGCTGTGTGGACAGAAAATGAGCAGGGGACAGGGAGGCCTGCATGTCTTGGGAAGTTCGACAATGCTTAGACCACGAAAAGTAGTATGTGAAGTTCCAGGAGGATCAACAGAACAAGAAACCCCAAGCACCAGCTACGCAGGATAATCAAACTCCCCTGAATGTTCCTCAATGGGTTCTGCAGCAAGCAGGACAGGAGAACAGTGCCAAAAATATTTGTGCTGTATTACATGGAGTATAAAACAAATATGCAGGGCGTAGAGCAGAACACCTGGATTGGGGATGAATATATGGAAGACCACTACGCAAACTTTCTCCCAAAAAAACATATTTATATTTTATAAGTGACCATTTGCCAACAAATTGCAGAAAGGTTCAGTTAACACACAGCAAAACTTTAAAATGCCTATAACAAAAATAGTTCCCTTGAGAACCACAACAAATCTGAATGAAAGAGCTTGTCTTTATGAACTCCTAGGCTGGGTACTCTGTACTGGGTTGAGTGCAGGGTCTGGCCTAAAACCAGTCCCTTTGGCCAACCCTCCAGAGACTACAACCAAACTTCATAGGCAGTGTGCAGTGGGGATTGGCAGCACAAAGCAGGTTGGGGGCACGCCTGCAGCCGACCCCTGTTACTCAGGGCTTTTGGAATTTGGTGTTCGGATTATAATTTGCACGGCTCTTGTGCGAATTATGGAAAGCAGAGTCAAGGTTAAAGGCTCATAAGCCACCTTAACTATACTGTGTATATAGTACAGTGGGAGCTGACTACCTCTGGCAGGTTCGGCGCAGGGAACACTTGCATGTTATATTAATGATGAAAAAGAGAAATTAGCTGACAAAAACAAGGTTAAAATGAAGTTATGGTAACCTTTGATTATAACACTTTACATATGTTTAAAAAAAAAACCTCATAAATGCACTTAAAAAACACAGTTTAAGTGAAACAGGAAAACCACTGAAATTTGCAAGTTTTGTTTAGCTCTATAAATCACAAGACAGCCATGCAAATAACTCACACTCCAAATGCAATGCATTAAATCACAACACCTACTTTAATCAATAACTGTTACTATATTCATAGTTGTCAGTGTTAATAGCAATGTGAAATGTAATCTGATATGTGACCTTTAACATCATTTATGACATTTCTTATTGCATGAGTTACATTTAGGGTGAGGTCACGAGCACTACATTTGGAGTACAAATTATTTATATATTGTGTGTGTGTGTATTTATATTTTGGGTGTATGTGTGTGTGTATTTACATATGTTTTGGGGGGTGGGATCAGGATTTGTATATGTCCTTGCCTGTGAGATGGCAATCATCCATTATAGATTTCATTTGTGTTTGGGGGTAACATAAACATAGATTTATTTTTTAGGATCCTATTATGCTGTGAATTGTTCTTGAATTTGTCTATTGGAGAAACATGGAAATCTATTCTCATTCTTTTTGTTCTGGGAGAGGAAGACTTCATGAAGCAGGTGACTCGCTGGTGCCTTGCGTGCTTTTACATACATATGTTTACAATAATGGCAATGGTTTCAAAGCTGCTATTTCAAAAGAAAGAGGTCCTAACTGTGAATTACTTCCTGAATTTATTTGTAGAATATTTAGCTTCCCTAAACAAATAAAAAACATTAAATTGATGGTTAATGCAGCATTTCATTTTTCCTTCAGTGCTGGGGATAAGAAAGCTTTCACAGTGATAGTGCTGCTCTCGGAGCCTTATGCAGCACACCTAATAAGCTAACCTTGTAGACCCATCATTGATATAAGAATATACCAATGAATCCTAGCTAATATGTGAAAATAATCATTTTGAAAGCTGAACAGTCAGCAAAAAATTACACTGTCCCACATTGCACTTCGTTTTCTTTCTTTATATGAGTCTTGTTAAACCAAATCTATAGTATCAATGTACTACAAATAAAAAGCACATGCTCTGCTCTTTTGCCCAGTTTACAGGGGATATCGGGGAAAATGGATACTTCCACTTTGCCGGCTCCTGGGCATATGAGATTATAGAACTGTGATTAGGATTTTGAGAACTGATTCTAGGCAATCCATAGTGTTTGCGGTCTCACGGTATCTGCTATGCATGTGGAGACTAAGGTCCAAATATCTGCAGTCCAGCGATCCTGGTTCCATTGCAGTTTGACTTGCACACATTGTGTATGTAAATTGTTGTTCTTGCTGGGATGATTTTTGTAGTCATTTAACCAAGCATCTATTGATTGAACTAATCATGTGTTTTATGTACTTTTATGGCCTTGTTGCGTTAAAGGGAAGGTTAAATTCATTGCAGATCCAGCAAGGTTGCTTAAATTAGTGGGCAAGTAATTATAATCAAATATTAATACTAGCTGCATATAAGAATCAAGCTGTCCCTTTCTGTATTTTGCCAAGGTCTATTGATGGTAGGACATACTGGGAGTTGCATTATGCACACAATATAAGTTATGTTACGAAATTAGACTGCTCATGTTTATGCTGCTAGTGTTAGCTGCTCTTGTAAATTTTGCACATTTATTATTGAGATAGCTTTGCTACAACCATAGGATGATGACAGCTGCACTTGCACATGTCATATAAGAAATACATAATTAGTAACTTGAAATATAGTCCCATATTGCCATCTCGGGCTTAGGGTGACAATTAGAAACCTTCAAATGTCATGAAACCCTCAATGGCAAGATATATAAATATTTATAGGAACTTTATTGGGTTAGAAAAAACCTCTACTTTTAAGGTCTTGCCCAGTGACAGCTGTAACTGTCTATCGGAAACCTCATGTTATCAATATACTTACATATACAAATATACATATATACACACTGGATACATATATACACAATGCGCCCTATTCACACAGCCACATTTTAACATGTAGGTATACACAAGTGTACACTGATTACTAGTAGTAATTTTACACTCTTTTGCAATTCATCATTTCCTAGTGCAGACATACATGTGTTCACCCCCTTAAAACAGGGGGTGGAGCATACTAGAAATGGGTTTACAAATGTAAAGTTACTGCTAGTAACTTTTCACACATAGGCAACAAGTCTCTGCCACAAGGGCAGAGATCTCCATGTGGTGAGCATTGGAAAAAATTAATAAAGTTTAATAACAAATTTAAAAAACATAAAAAATATTTTTATGTAAATTAACTTAAAATAATTTTCAATCTAGAACTTAAAAAAATAAAAATATTAAATGTTACAGCACAATAACAACAAATTAAATGTGTAACCCATAATTAAATAAATAAAATATATAACTTAAATTTACAATTATTTCAAATATTTATTCAGTAAAGTATAATAAAATGTATTTAATTAATTATAATATTTTATTAAAAGTTTCAAAGTGTTATTTATTTCTTATGAAACACAAAATGAAATACATATGTATTTAATTTTAATAAATAACTAACCTAGAGGCTGTCAAAAAATCAAAGAACACAGAGAGTTGTACAAAAGGGCTTTGAAAAACAGGAGTAAAGAAATAAAAATGGAAAACTGGGGAGGTTGGTACAGTCATTCAAGAAAAAGGACTCTATGTCCTTCAGGAGGGTTGTCAAAGATATCAGTTCCTTGGGATCCAGTGACAACTCAGCAATTACTACAATCAGCCAAGAGGCTTAGGAGGGCCACTTCTGTGCTTTATATCATTGTGAAATGCCACTGGTGTCTCAGGAGGCTGAAGTTGCCTACCCAATCTCCATTAGATTTATTTTGGAAGAGGTCTGTGAGGTCATCACTAAGTCTCCATCTAATAAGGCCCCAGGCCCAGACGAGGTCCCTATGGGCATGAATATGTCTGCCCCAGACCTGTGGGCCCCATTGCTTCACTCACTGTGGTCTTCCAGACTCATGGCATACCGCCACCACTGTCATTTTTTAAAAAGGCGACCCACAGTCCCCCAGCTGTTACAGTCCAATATCTCTGCTGTACTCCGCTTTAAAAATTGCCGGGAGGGTTGTATTGAACTGTTTGTTGACCTCGGTCGCTGAATCTATCTAACACACTGTCGGAGGTACAGTATGGCTTCCGTGTGGGGCTGGGCACGGTGGAGCAATGTTTTAATTTACACCTGCTTATTAGCAAGTATACCATTGCCAAGTAGGGCTCCATCTGCCTGGCCTTCGTAGACCTATCTAGTGCCTTCAACAGTATGGATAGATCCAGGTTGTGGGACATGCTGAGCGATCTAGAGGTGGGCCCCGGGCTAGTTCAATTCCTGCGTCCACTTCACTTTGACTTATCAACGTCTGTTAGGTACGGCCCTGCTGGTGAACGCACCCCCAGTTACCTGCTGGGGAAGAGCATCCATCAGGGGTGTGTACTGGTCCCCATACTCTTCCTGATATATATCAATGGCCTTGATGAGACTCTATTTGCCTGGATGGTAGATGTGTCGATAGTGGGCAGGAAAAAAGTCCCAGCATTACTTTACGCAGATGACGCAGTCAAAATGGGCAGAACACACACATCTAAACATCCTCTTCCAGAAATTTGTGAGTTTCATGGGGTCCCTGGGCCTAACCACCAACCATTCTAAAACTTACACCATATCATGTGGGCCCTAATCTCTGAAACAAAGAAGTGTTTATCTTCAAGGCCACCAGGTTGCTTCCACAAAACAGGTTTCTTATCTGGGGGTGGTTCTTGATGCCATGGGCAATTGGGGCCCCTGTAGGCACAAAACAGTCCAAAGGTTCTCAGGTGCTACTGGTTTCATTTATAGATTAGCCTCGCACATGGATAGAAAGCCCATGGCCCCCTTGTTGGAAGTATTTAGGAGTAAATGTCACCCCATCCTCACCCATGGGGCTGGCATTTGAGGCTATTACATCTCTGACCTCCAGGTCGAAGAGAACAGGGTGCTGCATCGCCTTCTGGGTGTTCTTCCATCAAGTGCCTCATATTGTTCATCAGGAGTTTGGTGTTGGGTTCATTAAGGACTCTATTAAATTGGCCCCTTTGGTACTCTGGTGTTCCATTTGGGCAAACCAGCATGCAGGCCTGAACAGGAAGGTGATCCTTGATTGCCTTGCCTGTGATAGAGGCTTAGATATCCCATGACTGACTTACATTAAACAGGAAATGATAGATTTGGGGAGACTTGAGCTCTTTTTTGCTCTCATGGGTATTACAAAAGTTGATCTATCTTGGGTCAAAAACACGTTCATAACCAGGAATAGACTGTGCAGAGAGGAACTTGAAGTAGCCAAAATTTCTGTTAGGAAATATATTAGTCTGCAATCTACTCCCCATATGAAACCATACTTATCCCGGAGGGACACCACATGGGACACAAGTCCTGTTAACTCGATTTAGGCTGGGCATAGTTAGGTGGCAACTATGCTTTCCATTGGGTCAATTAAATTGCACCAACGTATTAATTTGTCCCTGTGATGAGTCTTCTCCTCAGAGTCTGCTGCATTTTGTATTTTTTTTTGTAAATATTATAGGGCCTTCTCCAAAAGGTATTTTGTCCCATGAATTAGATTCTGTGGTATAAGAAGCTGTGCAGGGGCCTTGACGTACCTGTAATCATTGAATTCCCCCACTCTCTGTGATTTCATTTGTTCCTTCTTAAAATGTGCTCTCAATTAGAGAAAACAAATGGCTTTCTGATAGTTTGCTACTGTATTTGCTGGCACTTTGCACATTTTTATTCTGAGTGTTTTATTGTGTATTTATTTATTTTTAACTAATGATTAATTGTGTTTTTTATCTATATCAAGTATGTTTTATATGATTGCACTGTGCTTTTATGGCTGTCTAACTGCTGAAATTAAGATTTTTAAATGAAATGACAAAATGAAAATAAATAACTAAATTTAATATATTTTTTACCACTCTGTATCTTATGCAAATCCTTAATCCCATCCCATTTAGTAGTAAGCATTCTCTATTTCCCATCATTCTCCTGGGTTCCTCCCACATTTACCTGTTAAACAAATACATATGTGTGCAGAGACCTCTGCAACTAGGGCGGAGAACTCCTTATAGAAAAGATAGAAGAGGCTGAGGTCTCAACATATTGGTTTGTGAATAGCATTTTGCAGTACAGGAGTAGTACTACTGTAGCAATACTAAGGGCCATATGTATCAAGCCTTTTTCCCATTTGCAAATGGGCAGATTCTCAGAATCGGCCCGTTTGCGAATTGGAAAAAGCCTTTTGGGATGTATCATCCCAAAAGGCCATCGCAAAATAGAGAATTGCAAAATTTGCGATTCTCTATTTTGCGAATACAATTAAGGAATTGCAAATTGCGATTCCTTAAATGCAATTCTGGAAGCACCAGAAATTTGCTATTTGGCCTTAGGAATTGTAAATTACCACCAACTTCAAGTTGGTGGTAATTTGCAATTTTCTATAAAAAAGCACTTTTTTGATTTTTTAAAAGTGCCATATGTCGCACATACATGCCCTTAGGGCATGTATGTGCGCAAAATGTGCACACATACATATTTCAGGGGTGCAACAGGGTGTCCTTTTGGCACCCTTGCAACCCTGAAATTGCATTCTCAATTTGCGATTCTCTAATTGGTAATCACAAATTGAGAATGTCTTCCCATTCATTCCTATGGGCCTCCTAGCCCATAGGAATGAATGGGAAGGCATTCCTTATTTGCGAATCTCAATTTGCAATTCGCAAATAAGGAATATGTAGGATTCGCAAAATTTTTAGCAAATCCTACATACATTGCATTTTGCGATTCTCTAATTGCGATTCGCTAAAAATCGCAATTTGAGAATCGCAAAACTCTTTTTTGATACATATGGCCCCTAAATGTTCAACAAAGTGCAGTTTGCGAATAGATGCCATAGTATAGAAGAGTAGGTTTTTTATTAGCCCCCTTCAAACTCTGGCAGACAGCATTTTTTAGAAGTTGCCATGTGGTGGGTGGTTTATCCTTAAAGCCATGATGTGTTGCAGAACGTTACCTGGGGCTTTTAGGAGCTCCCTGTGATAACCTTTCCAGTGCTCTGTTGCCCTGTTCAGTGTCTCTGTGCCGCACTCCTGCTTCTCCAACCACTGGCCAACCCACAGCGCAAGATATAGTCCCCACTGACCATTCAGCCGATGACATCTCTCTGGCACTGGTAAATGTCTATTTTATCTTTGCTTGCCAGTGCTTACTAAATTGTTTCACATGCATTGGAAAAGCTAAAATATTTCATAATGGCCACTGTACATGCATTCACATGCATGCATGGCAGCAGTTTTGGAACTGAATTGCTTTTTTTTTTTTAACTCCACTATGTGATGGCTAACCTGTTTCCATGCACATGCATGGCAAAAAAAAGGAAGATACTCCATGGCAACATGGTGACCGACATGCATGCACATGCGTGTCAGTAATCTAAATAAAACATAGCCAAAACAAACAGGTCGGCACCCGGCAGCAAAGGTGAGAACTACTGGCTCTGCCATTGTTTGCTTATAATTTTTTGTTCTTATTTTGCTTTTATTACAGGTCTTACATTTTCCTTTTTATGTATTCTACCTTAGATATGTATTTCCTAAATATTTGCCCTTTTTCCTTATAATACTTTTAAACTGCTTTTTGCATTATTTCAATTATTTTTTTATTTAATTATTTAATTGCTTACCATTTTTCAGATGTATTTATTTTAAAATATCTCTATTTGTTATATATTTAGCATTACCATTATTTCTAAAAATATAGTTTATACTTCTTTTTAGGACATAGATTTGTAAGTGTAGATATGCTTCATTACTAATATACATTTATATGCATTTATGAATGAAATACCTGAATGTAGAGGCTCCATGATGTAAAGGTAATCTTCTCATTGCAATTACCTCCAATATAGTGCTTACATTGAAGTGACTCCCGGTGTAGCAGATTTGATGCAGTGAGGATACACAGAGATATGCAACTAAGTCCCAGCCTGTTGTGAAGGTTAGATTCCTGTCTACACGTTTTTAATTTACATCCCACAATTAAACAGAGCTGTGCAAGCTTTTATCATTTTTCTTTTGTTTATTTAATATACGTTTTAAATGTTTGTGCTTTTTGCCAACGAGTCATCAATAACAGGTTTATATTCAACAGCAATAATATATAACTATAACAACTATGAACACACTGGATAAAGTCAGCAGGTTACATCTTTTTTCAGATCCCCTCGTATTACTTAAGAACTTGTACTTATTTATTTCGGTATCAGTTTCTATAATGGGAGGCGCTGTTGAAGATATATATACATAATTTTCATTTCTTGACTTTGTTGACGACATAAATTATTTTATTTTTACAAGGTTTTGTTTCAATTTTAGGCTCTCTATTATGGATTCCTTATGTTCAGCACATTTTAACCCTTTAATGATTTGATGGGCCTTTCTCAGACTACAGCAATTGGGCCGAATATTTCCATAATCTATGCACGATTAAGCTGTCAGGTTGTTTTGAAAACTTCACTTTACCAGATATATTTGGTCTATAGATTTTGATTACCCATGTTTTCAGTGGTCTCTAAGTAATGGTTACATGTATTAGAATGTGATGCACACGGGACTGAGGTATTTCATTTTTTGTATGCTAGCTGACAGATCCCATCTTAAAACAGGGCTCAACTACTTCAACACGTGTTGTAACCTTTTTCATAAAACAACAGCATTACACGTGTCATAGAAATGTGTGATTCGTTAGTTTGAGAGAGTTTGATCTGGTCATTATGTCTCCATGGGTGATCAACAGGATGTAATTTCTCTGAATACATAACAGCGGTAGGGAAAGATTTGTGAGTACTAATTGCCTGTCACACACTTCTGATATCTCCACGTGACCACAAATGGAGTGAAGCACTGTTCACGAAAGTCTTTTGCCAGGAGGATGCAATAGTGTGTGTTAGTTGGCAATACCAAGTCATTAGCAGACAATTATAATATGGTGACATTCCTGTATGTATCCGACTTAGCCACTTCTCTAGATGCACACTTGATCAGGCTATGCACCGAACAAAAGCATCGTGGTCCTTTTGGAGATTAGTGGGTAATGCCAACATTTCTATACAGAAGCTAAATCTATACATTTCCTTTGCTGTTCCTTCTCATACTCCTTGAAAGTTTGCCTGTAAAAGTAGAAATAGTGACCAATGTTCACCGACCTTACCCATCTGCATGGGAAATAAAGAAGACTGTTTTTAATCTGGCAAACTTTGGTAAATAACATATAAAATGTTAATTCCCAGTGGAATGTGCATTACAACCTAAACCATGTGCATTCCAGTATACGTAAATATGTCTAGAAATAAATAATTAAAATCAATGGGGTATTCTTACTTTTGGAAAGCAGTTGCTTTCTCTTTGACATTTCCTGAAATGCTACATAGCCAAAAGGGGAGTTCATAGCAAATCTACATAGAGAATATTCACCATAAAATAGTGTTGTATCTGTACCAAACCCACAACAGAGGTGCCAATATGTCTCGTCATACTTTTAGTAATGTTGAAGGCCCAGCCCTTTGCACACTTTGGCAGACTGCATCAGCATGAAGTACAAATCTGTCTACCTCAAAGGATTGTCAAGGGCTACCCAAATGGATATTTCCTTGATTCGTCAAGACCTGGGTGCATGGCAAACAACGTCCCAGAAGACCTAAACAAAACTGAAACCCTTGCAGTGGAAAGGGGAGCCAACAAAAAGTGGTGGAGCACAAATACTCTGCAAACACAGCATAAATGTGTGAGAAGAAGGTGACTGGAGTAAAAAAGAGACGGGAGGACAGATTACTGTACCTGGAGGAACCTGACAATGTCAGAATTGAGGGACGAAAAGAAGATAAGGAAATTAATGTCTAAAACAGTTGAGTGTGGAGGAAATAACTTGTGGTGACCCTTGGAGAGTGAGTGGGAAAAGAAGGACTTCAACGATACAGGCTTTTAAAAGTGACAATCTTTCAGGAGATTTAATTCAAACAGGTCATGATACTTAATGTCAAACACTGAAACCCTATAATGAAAGATGCAGGGGGTACCAGCTCTGTTACGTTCCAGCACCCCTCATACATGAATGATTGTCACTGATGAGGTTAGAGATTGTAGCCAGCAACGTAACGGCAAACTCTACTTATCAAGATTAACAGAGGACAGTGCCTATCATTGTAATGACAGACTGTCCCTACCATTGTAATTGCAGACTGCAACCATCAATGTAATAGTGAACATTATCTACCAATGTAATGGCAGGCTGCACTGTGCATGCACTTGTTTGGGCAACCTTGTCACTACTTCTATACAGAATTATCTTTGTATGGAAACTGGGGAATGAATATCTCTAGTACTAAATCGACATAACCATTGTTGATTGCATTTCTATCTTTCTGTATTGCTTTCTGTACATTCCATTCTGCAATGATGACTGCATGGCTTCACTCAAAACATTCAGCATTCTTTCATATTGCCAGGGAGGCTAGACACAAAATTACCTCTTTTTATATTAATTCTCGCCTGGCAATATGGCGCTTCGAGTTTTCACCCACTGATTTTGTTGTACAGTTTCTGATTTACGTTTCACTTTTCTAGAAGCTCTTCAGAGGAAAATAACACATTTACGTTTGCAAGATTGTTTCCAGTTTTAAATTATGCATGGCAAATGCCAGAGAGGCGTCAAATACAGAATGGTGGCCTGCTAACACCCACAAAGTGTCATTCCTGTGATGGTATTCCCAAAAGAGTGAAAGGTGTTTTTTCAAGCAGCTTGTGTTCCATAAAGGAATCCCTTCTGCTTTTAAAAAATGTTTCCCATCTGGAGGAGCAGGCAGTGGGTGGCCCTGTGGACCACTGGCTGCTCCCCCTGGGCACACCTGACACAACTCTCAGACTGGAGGCTTTCCAACGGGGCGGCTTCCCCTTTCAGATTGTGTTCCCAATTCCTTTAAGGAGTCGGTAACTCTTTCATTCACACAACTCATTGTGAGTGGTAATTAGGAGGGAACGTTCATTTAAGTACTTTTCCAATTGTGATTCAGAACAAGTAGGAAAACCCATATTGTGCTGCAGAAACCTTTTACTGAATCACAAAAAGGGTTTGGTAGATCGCAAAAAACCATTTTGCGGTCACAACCCCTGAGATTTTGTGAATTGCAGGGGTTGAGATATCAAAATTACTTTGTACATCATGAGAAAAGAAGAAAGCTTGCATACTTGAGTACAGCAGCACAACCATATTCCCAAATACATTAATCATAATGCATTAGCTTCTGAAAGAAAATGTAAGACATCTGAGCACATATTAAAATAATGATTAGGAATCCTGGCCTCGGATTGATGGGCGGAATGAATCAGATCTGCAGCTAAGTGTATATCCATGGAAGAAATGTCACCACACACAATTCCAAACATGCACTGGCAAAACCAATAAGTCTGACCTTGCCGAGTTATTTGTTTTGCAAACATATACTGTCAGAGCCCATTTGGGGGGCCAGAGGGCAGACAAGGGCTACTGAGCCCAACCATGGTGATTAAAGTCATCTGCCACTGGCGTTCTGGGGTGCATCCTACAATGGCTCTGCAAATTGGACAAAATATACCCTTTCTGCACTTGACTCTCAGGGTAGTGAGGGTGAGGGGTCATAGGTAGTGTGGGGGAATTAAACTATCAACCCACAGACATATTTGCATATTGTCCAGCTGAGTTCTTACCTTCTAATTTAAAGAAAACACTTTCATGTCACAACAAAACTAAATACTACCCAGTTCAATATGAATGTAAATAGAGGGTTGCAATCCCAGTCCGGTATTCTCTCTCCCGGCTGTAGAAGATATCTAATGTATACAGTCCCCAGTATACAGTGGGCACAGGTACTGAGTAGGCAAAAGTGCAGACTACCCCACTAATCCAATGTGTAACTCCATTCAATGTCTTTTTATACCTTGTATTTACTTGTCAAAAAGTCTTAAATCCAAGAGTCAGCCTCGACTGTGCATTGTAGAGTCTAATTTTAGTTGCAGGCTGAGGTCTGCTTTTATCTGCTGGTTAGCACTGCAGTTTTCTCTGTGAGGCAGGAATGGTTCTGCGGGAGCTGTAGTGGCAACCTTGCATTGGAACAGGAACTGCAGGATGATGTCGGAGTGGCAGGCCTGCACAGTGGCACTCGTCTTTGGCAGAGACAGCCTCCTTGGCTAGGTGCAGACAGCGGCTCAGGTACAGCAGTTGCAATCTCCACACTGAGTCATTCGTAATAGCATGCATTCAGAAGTCACAGCCTTTGGGTCAATCAGGGATTTCCGCTTCTGTGGCAACACAGCACCTCTCCCTAAAGCCAGCGGTAGCAGCACCAGCCTCTCGGTCAGTGGCGACCGGCACGGATCAGGGGTGGCGGGGTGTGGGAATACAAAAAAAGGGTTTTTTAAAACTTACCTTATCGCCATGTCTCTTCATCTCTCCTCCACAAAGGACTCGGGCCAGAACAGGAAGCAGGAAGCACCCAGGCTCCCCTGACCAATCACAATGCTGCAATGCAGCGTTGTGATTGGTCTGAGCGCCATGGTTCGGCGCTCAGACGGGGACTGTGGTCCTGGGCATGTTCTCCGCCCAGGCTGTAAAGCAGCCTGCGTGAAGAACATGCAAAGTGCACAAGACTGTTTGGCTGACCCAAGCGGACCAGCCAAACATTCATACTCACTTGGAGTGGGCAAACCACTCATGCCCTGCCCTGCTCTGAGAGCAGAGCAGCCTCGCCCGCTCCGGCCGCAAAGCAGCAGGAACAAATAAAATGATAACATTGAGTTATCATTGTATTTTTTCTTTAGTTACACTGCTTAAAAGCAGTGGGGCAACGCTCCTCTGCCTTACAGAGGAGCCGCCACTGCTCTCGGTCTCTCAGTGGACTAAAGGTCAACACAGTGATGCTTGTTCTTGAGAAAGTCTTGAAGTTATCACAAGAATCGCTCAGCGAGATTGGAAGAATCCTTACAGTACAGGTCACTTCTGGCTTCTCTTTTTGTGGTAGTCAGCTTTCTCTTGGTGCTCCCCACACTGGGAACATGCTGTACTTCTACTCCTGGACAGTCTCTGCTTCCACAGGGCCAGGCACACTGCTTCCCTCTTTCAGCAGGCAGGCTTCTATGCACTTCAGGCAGCATTCGGAGACAAATAAAAGAGCAGACCCTCCCTAGAAACCACTCTACCTTGAACAACAGAAACTGCACTGACATCCCTCACTCCATATGATCTACCAAATTGCAGTGCTCAGGAAGAACTAATCAGAAAACTTTTGCTAACAAGGCCCTAAATGAATTTCTAAGAAAAGTCCTGTCTCCATCCTCCTTCACTTCAGTGAGTGGGTCTCCACCCTTCAGCGACAGAAATGTAGGGAAAACACTTCCACTGTCTGGGAAAGCTTTCCTCACCATTGATCTGATGTCATGCTAAACCCAGGGAATCCAAAATGGACTCAATTGGCTTCAGTACTCAGATTCATACCACACACAGGATCCTACTACCTAATATGTGTGGATTCGCATAACAGCTGAATTTTACATGAGAGGGGTCAGTAGACCACACTCGTCCAGACACAGAGAAAAAGGCCTGGTCAGACTTACAATTCACAAAACACGGTAAGCTACTGCTGACGCATTGTGTGTCAAACTGCGGACATGGACAGCAGTCTTATGCCCATTGAAAGGAAATTCTTTGTGCATTCCTCCAGGTCACATAGCAGGTTCTGGACCTTGCATTACCAGAGACAGACCCAGGCTTCTGTGTACAGACTAGATTAGCATGACGCTAGGGCCCAACCAAAAGTCAGGATATCAGTTTCACAAGCAGGGTTGCCCATCTGTTTACCATTATCTGCAATATGTAGGAAAAAAATGCAAAAATATAAACAATATAAAAATTAATTAGGTGCTCAGTAGTTCAAGCACACCAGCCCAATCACTGAAGTGCATTCCTTTTCAGACTGCTGAGAACATGTGGTCAGGTAATTTAATGTCTCTACTCACAGTACTAGACATCCAATGAATGAAGTCGATGGACCTCTGGTGAGTAAAACAAAATGTAGAAGACACTTGAGCGAATCAATGGATCAATAGGCCAGGGTGGAAAGCCCTTGAATGTAGGGAAATGTTAATATTTTTGGGATTTTTTGGGGGGAGGGGGAAGGGGTGGAACTTCAGGCTAGCTGTGTCTAGGCCAGACCTAAAAACAATACAAGACGCATTTAAAAAAAGTTTCATTATATTTTTATAACAACGGTGTGGGATTGTGAGGTTCTAGACATTTCAGAATATATGGACCCACATTACTTGAATGAACCCAATATCCTGGGATTCCAGTCTCACAGTTTAGAAACAGTCACAGTTTTCTATATTAAAATGCTAGCTTCCTTGCTATCGTATTTCCATACAAAGTACAGGATGCTGGGACACTGCACAGCCATTTTGAAATGAATGGAAAAAATAGCCTTTCACCTATCTCTAGTAATGTGTGCATCATAGTTATGGGTATATCTGGTTTTCACTGTTTGTAACCCGCCATGTGAATTTTACTATTACGCAGATATATCGATGGTTCAATGAGTTACACGCGTGCTGTGGAGTTCTGTATGCAAACTGCAACTGACAGGTTCAAAGCCCAGTATATCTGATTTGGACTTTCACACTTGGGAGGTTGCTAAATGAGCCCTATTAAAATGGGTAAAAAGAACAACTGTTTCTTTTTTACAGAACTACGAAACAGGGAGAAGAAATAGGATACAAAGTGCTATGGCAAAGAAATATTTAAAATACTAAAATGTGTAATGAGCATAGGCATGCCTAGAAAACTAGGGCTTTGATCCTATGTCTTCTATATTGTAATTTACCCACTGTGAGAGGGACAAATTTCTCAAGGGCTCCCACATCTCCTCTGAATACACTTGAAAATGTTTGACTTTCTGAAAATTGTCTTAATACCATTTGACGCACTTCACAGTATAAATGTGAAACATAATTTTTATAGCATTACAATATCACGACTAATAAAAAGGCAACCAGCACCTTACACCTTGATTGATTGGCTATGTTTATATTTGCCACAAAAAAAAACAGAAGAACCGGGATGAAAGGAGTGCCACTAATTCCAAAGTAAATACATTGTGGGGGTTGGAGGAGGCCTTGTGCGTGACTTTCAAGCTTAGAACTTGTTTACACTAAACACAACACTATTTACTGCTGATAGATATACATACATTCCACAGAAGAGGCCTGGAAATAAACTCGTATTTCCTCATAAAATAACAAGTTGTAGGATTCCAGACATCGAAACTGAGAATAGGATAGGGGCGCACGCGCAGCTGTACTTCATTTAACTTGTCAATCTTTGCTCACTGTTACACGTGGGGTTGCCTCAGGATATTCGGTGTGAGCCCTTAGGTCTGTGAAGAAGACCTTTTGTGACAACTAAAGGGATGTTATGCAACAGAACATTAACTCCCCAAATTGCAAGCATTCCTCTCCCATGTTTTTGATGTGGGACACCCAACAAATTATTAGGGAGAGCCAAGCTCTGGAGCCATTGCACGAGCCGAGCCTGAAATTATTTGCCATTTATTTATTGTGCAAATCATGCAACAAACAGTGTGTAAAAACATGATACAGTATCTTCAACATTTTTTTTAAGTATATTTATTTAGCACGTGGAAATTTTAACTTCAGTACATTAGATTATATCACTGCATTGAGGTATTTGTAAAAAATTATCTTCTTTAATCATTAATTAAGAAAATGCCTGCCCTCCTGCCTTGACAACAATGCTGTTGGTGAACTAAGAAGCAACTCAGTGGTCACATATAATCTATATGTGATAATAAAATATGTCCAGAGGATCACACAATTTGCGAGCAGTGCAGCTGGGATTGATCACAAGTTTTCTTGTTTCAAATTGTGCAGTAGGCACTAGATGTGTATCTTTTTCTGTCTCCGGTTTCACATCAAAGTCTAATCAGTGGCGGCCGCTCCATTTGGGCGTCGGAGCGCCGCCCCACTGCTTTCTCGCAGTGCGAGAAGCAGAAAATAAAATGGTATTTAAAATACCATTTTATTTTAAGCTTCTCGCGCTGCGAGAAAGCAGACGGCAGGGATATGCCTGGTTGGGGGCGGGCGGGAGGGTATGCCTGGTTGGGGGCGGGTGTGTGGGCGGGTCGGGGAGGAGTGGCTTGCACCACTCTGAGTGCTCTGACTGCTTGGTCGGCCCTGGGGCCGACCAAAGCAGTCATGCGTACTCTACATTTTCTCTATGTAGGCTGCATGACCTACATAGAGAAAATGGCGTCCCTACTGGTGGCCGGCTGGGCTCCGCCCGGGACTCCTCACCAATCTTGATTGGCTTACAGGAGGGAGGGAGCGGCATCATGCCTGTTCCTGTTGAGAACGCGGGATGGACCCCGGCGCGGTGCTGATCCGGTCAGGTAAGAAGTTTTGTTTTTATTTTACTTTTAATTTTAAACCCAAACCCCCCCCGCCCGCAAGTATTGCCGCCAAAGTACAACCCCCCCCCCCCCCCGCCCGCGAGTATTGCTGCCAACGTAAAGCATTCTTTGTGTCTGTTTTTCAGCTTTTCTTGTTTCCCCGAACATATCCCTGTTTTCTCTTTTAGAAATGATGAACAGGGCTCACTCCTGTCAATAAGTGTTTGTGAGAGAGTCTGGGGCGGCATGTTAAAAGATCTGCTGACTGCCTTAATGTATACAATGCATCTATAATTGCATCTTAACGTTTGTTCCTGAATTGTCTTTTTAATGAAGGGAAGCTTTTTTGTAGGCTCAGCCCCCTCTCCACCCCTTATCACTCCGTTTTCCAATTTATGACCATCCGGTTGGTGGGGGTGAATGGAGGGTGTTCTGGGGCTGCCCCCGGCTGACACCCCCACTGAATGAGGTACTTCTGACGTTACGGGTAATGGGAGGGGGGGGGAAGCAGCCACATAAACACTGGATGCCAGACTCAGGCGAGTTATTTTCACCCCTGCTGTGTAAAGTGACCGCGCTGTGTGATCTGCTGCAAGTGAGTTTTCGGGGTGGTAGGTCTGGAGCCTGGGAAGTTACTGAGTGAGGGGTTTTTGTTCCCTCCTTCTGTTTGCGATGTAATTGTGGTGTAAGGCGCAGAGCTGCCGACTTTAGAGCTTGGAAACCAGGTTCGAGTTTCAGCGTCTGTTCCACATCCTGTGATTCTGGGCAAATCACTTACCCTCTCCTGCCTCATACACACTTTAAATGTATCCCTGTGTAATGTAACTACATACCTGCCAACTTGTATATTCAGTTATTTTAGTGACAATTGCGCACCTCATGAGTGGAAATCACTTTTCACTCAGCTACAATAACAGCTGGCCACTTCTACGCAGCAACCAACTCTTACCTCAACATTTGAAACCGCTGCTTTAAACTGCCTGGATCTCACCCATTCAAAGCGCCAATATTCTGGCTACCTAGTCCCACTGAACTATCAAGATAGCACACTGTTTCCGAATGAACTATGCTTCACAGTAGCCAACCAATCTGCAACCACAGCGAATATCTCACTGTTATGCTATACATAAATGGAATTCAAGAAAACATTTTCAAATAAACTGTTCTCAGGGGTCTAATTTTATTGATTTAAGGCTTTGTGAATTACTATGTGAAACATCTATCGATATGTCCCTGTATAATAAATACAGGTGTGTGAATTGTAAGTGGCCCCGCCATTTTGAAAGCTGTCATTCATGTCTCCGCACAGACCTTTTCATTATGCCTGCACCCCTACAACTGAAACTGCTGTATTCTGCAGCTAGCCACGTACCGTCTTCTTTTACTGCTCAGTTGCGTGAGTGCTGGGGCTCATACGACAGAAATATTCCGAATCACTCATCCGAGTTTTGATTTATAGGTGGAAACACACCTGCTAGGAACAGAAGGCATTAATCCTTCATTGTGCACCCTCGGGTCAATATTCATGCCCTCATTAATGGTAGTTAGTGTATGATAGATTGCCGCTCTGACACTCGGAGGCCAAGTTTTGAGTCACTTCTCGCTGAGCTATGTTCGGGCCAGTGTTCTTAATGGAATGTGCAAATTCATAGACCGATAAACGCACGTGTTCTGGTATTCAGCCCTGTTTGCAATCCATGTCTGCGTATTTATTCTTCCACAAAGCTTAGTCTCAAGTAAATAATGCCTTGCTTGATGATCGAATTGCTTGTTCAGCACCAAAAGGGGGTCATTTATGTAAATTGGCAATCCTGCCGATATGTACAAGCAGCAGTTTGTGTCACTCTTCAGATTCCAGAGGTGCTACGCTGTCCAGTGTCCAGGAGGTAGGTACTGGACGGGTAGACATACTCTTACAGTACAGAGCAGGCAGGTACTTGACCAGGGGTAGACATGATCTGACAGTACAGAGGATACACCACACAAGATGCTGCATCTATGAAAGTAAGGCTGCCCAGTCTAGGTATCGCATTCATGTGGCAGTGAAATGACATGAAACATCACTTGATGGCACACACACACACATGTGAGATATAATGAATATGTCAGTAGAATAATGTAGATTATTGAACAGGGTCAGTCTGGTGTTTTGAATTTGTGATACCCCCCACCCCCCTCTCATAGATCAAATGTTGTCTGCTGGAGTAACAATAATATTAAAATGGACCTGTCTGTATTTTTTAATATGGACTGTGATGGGTTTACAATACTGGTCATAGATCGGGTTTTCAGGAGTAAGTCTGCTGGTATAGCTCATGTATGTCTTGCACTACTGGCAGCTGTGAGTGGTCTTTCGGTAGTGGGGACCATGGGCTGGCCTTGGAGTATTAATTACCTGAGGCTGTTGACCAGAGTGCTATGTATCTGAAACCTTCCAGGTAACCAGTGGGAAGGGTGAAAATGTGACTTTCTTTGACAAATGGTGTCTCCCTCATTGAGCAAGGGGTGAGTGGAGCGCAGCAAAAGTCAAAATCCCGGTTGTGGGCTGTTCTCGCATCCTCTATTCTGTCTGACTCGTGTCTGGCGCGCATTTTTTAAAACACTCTGCTGGTAAAATACGCAAAGATTGTCCCCTATAACTCATAAAAATTGGCAATTTATTAATGATAAATATTTCAATCGTATTGCTTTATTAACCTTCCTGCTTCTTCAAGTTTGCTTGAAAATGCACCATTTATCCACTATTTATTTCAAAATTTTCTCAGGGGGGGAACCCCCCGAACCCCCCTTAAGTTGTGCAATAATGTACTACGGCAATAATTTTACGCGCCTCACCACTTTCAAATGTCACCAGCCGCCACTGAGTCTAATGCTTTGTCTTAAGTTCTTGGTGCCTGAGATCGGATCGTCTTTGCATAGAAGCGAAATGAAAGCTGGTCTGGAGGATTCAAGAAGACATCGAGCTTTGCCAGAGCCACGCATCTGGCTCGAGTCTTTAGTGGGTCGCAATCCTCTACCAGATTTAACACCAGTTCTGAGTTATGCTAAAAAAAATAAAGATTCTGCGTCACATCAAAAACTTTGTGGGTGTCTCGCGTTCAAACACTGATAAAAACTGCGGCTAGACCTATTCAGTTTTTCGAAGATTCTCACTCTACGCACTCAGACTGCAGTTGCAAAGACAGCTCCCTACTAATTAATTTATACCGCCTCTTTCCCGAGAGGAAGCTGTGATTTACAGCCACCGCCTCGCCCAGGGGGGTCCGCGGTGCTGTAGAGAGCTTCACCGAACCACGGCCTCCGTGTGCCAGGGACCGGGCTCTGCAGGCGCGGGCGGGCGGGCTGGCAGCGCCGCCTCACCCCACGCTCCCCATCCCCCCTACCCGCACCAACTCGGAGCTGCCCTGGGCCCGCCTTTGAAAGGCACATATAAAATGTACCTCACCCTTCTCTAGAAGGGAACGCTGGAACATCAGCTAAAATGGCTGGATTTAATGCAAGTTCACGCTTTGCTACGATCAAAAATAAAAGTTGCAAACTAGCTTCAAAGTTGCAACCGGTCTCTACAGGATTCTGTTGCAGTCTAGATTTTTGGACGTCAACCTAACAGCTTTGAAGATCTTTCCAGTTGCCTCTTGAACTTATTTATTGGTGGTTAATCAAATCTACTGGCTATAATTGCCATTTTATTTTCACCACTAGTCAACCGGTCTTTCTGCTGGAAAATTAAAGCACAATTTTAATTCACATCGTCACAGATACAATTTCTTTAGACGCATTTTTGTAGAAATAATAAAAGCGTGTTTTAAAAGAGGTAGCCTTTTCTGTCTTAGAGGGCTGTGGTGTTCGGAAGGGCAGGGCGGGTCGAAGTGTAGCATTTAATTACCTATGCAGTCAAGGGCGTTCATTCAAAGTTTCCCCGGGGCTAGGTGGAAAGTTACCTTGCAGAGTAGCAATCTGCCTACTTGTGCATCATGTCCCTGGGTCAGGGAGGGACATAGACAGGTTAGTGCTGCATGAAGCATGTAAGTGTGGGAAAGGTCTGGATTGAGGGGTGGGGTTCATCTTGATGCACCTTCCTTGGTTTTCCTTTGCATTGGATTTTTTTTTAACAGTCTTTTTATTAAATCGTTGCTCAGCATACCAACACAATTGTATGCATATGTCATGATCAATATTGACATGGTAGAAGTACACATGACTAGTTAATAGGGAGAACTGGACAATCAGGAAAGATACAATTCCATACTGTTGACAGAATGCAGTACATTTTAGTTTCATTCACATAGGATCCTATTGACCCCTGTACACCCCCATACCTTCTCCCATTTTTTGGGGCAACCCCTGCTCTGATAAATCACTCTTTTGGCCTGTTGACACCAGTCGAGGTCAATTTCCCAAACCGCTACCCCGAGAGGAGTGTCAGCTCCCCACATCCTCCCAATATTCCGTTTTGCAACCCCTGATGCCAGCATCAGCCACATTTTGGGATATTTAGGCCATGTCTCTTCTCCCGTCACCCCCAGGAGATGCCACCGCGCCTCCATGGGGACATCTATATCCATAACTCTGGCCATGACTCGTGTGATCTCCCGCTAGTATTTGTGTTGGATTGTCAAGCCAGTTTTCTTGGTGTCTTTGCCCCCTTGCTATCTCCTCGCCACAAAACCCGACAAACTGGTGTTGGGGGCAAAGAGATGGGGACCTTGGTAAGGCCATCTTTAAAAGAGCTCAAACCCGCATGGTAAACTGGTCAGCTCTAAATTCGTTCAAGGGTAAGTGGCTGGGAGAGGTGTCTCCACATTTGGGAATGGTTTTATGGTGGAAGGTGGGAGAGTTGTCTCCACGTGTAGGAATGGTCTTACGGTGGCAGCTATCCTTCTACACTTTGTAATACTCACACCATTATATCTTTCAGCTGTGGTTTGAATGGTGTCTGTGGGTTTGTGCATAAAATATTACTGCACTAGCCATACCAAGAGGAAAATGAATCAACATGCAGATTTTCATTGAAGGACAAAGATGAGATTGCCCTTTAGTGTACAAAGATTACACATTCCAAGTCAAGAATTTCATCCAAGATTTTGTGTCCAGTTTTTTTTCTCAAAACTGTATTGTTTAGAAATGTTTGAATAGATTAGGCTTGATAATCGAGAATTTTGATGTCTGAGACTTGACAACCTGACATCTGCGTAACATGCGAGAAAGCTCAGGTGTTTGCAGCCTGCTAGGTGACTCCACTTTCCAAGGCTTGTGCTCTAAGATCTGTGTCTCATGCAGGATAGCTCAGCTTTCGAGGTCTGAATCTGTATATCTGATTTGCCAAGTAAGATAGTTCTACTGCCCCTTGTCAGAGCATATACAATTAGTATCACCTGAGGGGAAGCACTTCAATATATGGTCTATGGGGCAGATTTATTAATATTCCACGCAATGCAATGCAGCAAGGCAACTTGTTGCATTTAATTGCGTGAAAGGGCAAGAGCAAAAATGTGACATATAAACTAGAATATGGCACACTTCTGCTGTCTCCTAGCGCTGGTGCACAGTGTGCTGGCAAGACCAACGCAGGCACCCTTGCGCCATGCTACTCTGAAGTCTGACAGTAAATCCATGTAAAATCTGTGTAACCTGAGAGATAGAGCTGCCTACTGCATTCCATACCTTATTTTGTAAGTATTGGGGGGCAAGACTAACCTGCCCCCTTAAATGATGCGCTTTCAACTAACATAGCTTACTGTGATTATGTCCTCTGTGTACCACCCGACTCTGGAGCACGATCTACACATACCTCGTGTGTACTCACCACCCCGTTTAGTTTTGCCATTTGTGAACTTACAAGCATGTTCTATACATGCATTCACTGCTGGTTAGAGTCGTTCTCCATGTTATTATTATACATGATTTATAAAGCACACGGCTACCCAAAAAGCGTGCCCATGTGCACCACCCATTCCCCGTTTTACACACTAGCTCCCTGAAGGCATGGCCTTTGCATATTAAATTGGTGTGTACTTGTCACATCCCTGTTGTTATACAGTGTGGAACTTCGCCGCCCAACCTGTACATGCATGGTATGCGTTCACCTGCAGCCTCAAATGTTCTGTACCTGTTCCTCAACATGTACTAATGCCCTCTGAGTGGCCAACAACCTCCCCGCAGATATGTCCTACGTTTCTTCTGCAGCTCATTTTGGTACACACCAATTCTAGAGACAGACATCACCTCCCATCCTACTTTGTGCATACCTACTACCAGGTTTTAAGTGGGATGAAACAACTGGGGGTCTCTCAAAGGGGCGTGGCCAATGTAATTAAGGGCGTGGCTTAAAAACGCGTAAACTAAAAATCTGTGCTTAGCATTGTGTGCCGCCCGACTTGTATTTTGCTGTTTCTGTCATTGCGTCCAGATATATGATACAAGTATCATACCTACAACAAGCCAGGACTATTGGCTTTGTCAATGGTTGTTAGTTGCAAAAGATAAATAAGCAGCAACTATGGCTTGTATATAATACTAAAAAAACTTCCACTTAAAGCCCTGGTGACACCACGACAATGTTGCTGCTCCTGAGCTTCAAAAGAGAAGGGAAATCCACAGAGAAAATGACTCTCTTTAAAGGATTTCCCTTCCCTATAACGCTAACCTAGCATGACGTCACCACTAGTGAGAAGTGAGTAGTGTGAGCACGCGCACATCGATGTGCCTGCGGTCACTGCAGTCCGTTAAAAAATGGACCGACTGTGCAAAGGGCACAACAGAGCCCGATAGAGACCCGTTTCGACCCCCCCCCCCCCCTTTAAAAAACTGCCGGTGCTCAGCACCGGTGAGACCCGGCCCGCTTAAAGCCCTGCCTACTACCCTTTCATCTGTTACATGCCCTGCGTGCCATTCTGTCCTTCTGTGCAGTTGACTTGTGAGCACTAATTGACTTCAACTGCACACCTGCGAGCCTGCAATGGCCACGTTACTGTACATGTGGCCAGGGCGAGTTAACCCGGTCTCAGTGCACATATGTTGTCCTGAAGTCAAGGACAACCAACCACTTAGTGCATATGCCTTGTGAAACTTGGTATTCATTTCTCTCCAGTAGGAACTATCTGTAGTAAATCACACACTACTCGAATGCTTTAGACATGCCCTGTGTGCCCAGCAACAGCGCTCAAAGTTATACCCTGTACTTACCGACCACCTCCGGGGCCCTCCGTCCAGGTAGAGCACGTTCAGAGCTCAGCAGCTCGAACCCTCTGAGCGCGCGCTGCGGGTCCATGGGATTGAATGTGCTCGCTGCACTGTGCTGCCGCTGCCCCTCGCCGCGCGCTCTCCTATTGTCTATCCTGGATGCAGCTCTCCAGAGCCCGGCACAAGACCGGACCGGGGCAAATGGCGAAGAGCCAGAGGAGGAGCGCGAGCACAGCTGCAGCGTGACGTCAGGGGCGTGGGCCGCTCCAGCACCTCTGATCCGCCCGGGTACTCAGCTCGAAGTTTGGAACATCTCTCGCTCAGCCCACATTATCCTAGGGATGTGTCTGCTCACGCTGTGGGGCTGCTGTTCGTGCATTTCCAAAGGGCGTAAACCTTTCACCACAGCTGAATAAGTGTACAGAGGTTGCGAAAGGAGGAAAAGACTAGATACCACTGTGGTAGCGAAGGTTCCCGGCTGACTGAAACACAAGAGTAAAGCCAGTGCATCCATGCTGGTCATTTTAGTATACGATGAAAGAAGGGCTATCGAACTGCAATGAAACTTAGGGTCATTTCTCCTGGGGAAGCAACTGATAAAGTCATAACTTTCCAAAACTGAGTCACTAATAGATGCTTTCGTACCATTTCGGTTTGGTAACTTGTTCTATTTGCTGGTGATATCCCCAAAAAACAGGAAGTGCAATGGATTTAGTTACAAATACATTTCTGTCGAAATAGTACCCACCTTTATGAGGAAAAAAAGTAAAAGTAGGTGCACATTTAATTATTGCAAGATTATTAATAATGCATGTGCTGCAAATTTATGTATCATATTACTATGTCGAGGTAGTTTTTTTTTTTAAAACTCTTTTTATTGAATATACGACTTGAAAGCATTGTCCGACATACATTTTGTACATGCAATCTATTATCTGACTTTCAGTATTACACCCAACTTTCCCAACCCATGTGTTCTATGTCGAGGTAGTTTTGTTATTTTACTAACCCTGCCCTCTCTGTGCACTGACTTTCCCCCTTACACTGCCATGTCTAATATCTGCATCCTTCATCCTCAGCAGTCTACCTCTTGCCCTTCTTCATTGGCCTCGCATACATCCACTTCCTCCGTGCCACCTGTCCTATTACCGTCTCCTCATCTCTCGCTTTATCCAATCCTCAGTCTCTATCAACTCTATCAATCAATCAATCATGTCACTTATAAAGCGCACTACATACCCGCGAGGGTCTCCAGGCGCTGGGGGAAGAGGGGGGTGGTGCTGCTACTGATCGAAGAGCCAGGTCTTGAGGAGTCTTCTGAAGGCCAGTAGGTCTTGGGTCTGCCGAAGGTTGGTGGGGAGGGTGTTCCAGGTCTTGGCGGCGAGGTGGGAGAAGGATCTGCCGCCGGCGGTCGTTTTCCGGATGCGGGGGACTGTGGCGAGGGCGAGGCTGGTGGAGCGGAGCTGGCCGGTGGGGGTGTAGAAGCTGAGTCGTCTGTTGAGGTAGGCTGGTCCGGAGTTGTGGAGTGCTTTGTGTGCGTGGGTGAGGAGCTTGAAGGTTATCCTCTTGTTGACAGGGAGCCAGTGCAGGTCTCTCAGGTGGGGTGTGATGTGGCTGCGTCGGGGGATGTCGAGGATAAGACGTGCAGAGGCGTTCTGGATGCGTTGCAGCCGTCTCAGGAGCTTAGCCGTCGTTCCTGCGTAGAGGGCGTTTCCGTAGTCCAGCCTGCTGGTGACGAGGGCCTGGGTGACTGTTTTTCTTGTTTCGGTGGGGATCCACTTGAAGATCCTGCGGAGCATTCGGAGGGTGTTGAAGCAGGATGAGGAAACGGCGTTGACCTGCTTAGTCATGGAGAGGGTGGGGTCGAGGATGACCCCTAGGTTGCGTGCGTGGTCGGTGGGTGTCGGGGCTGTTCCCAGTGATGTTGGCCACCAGGAGTCGTCCCATGCTGAAGGGTTGGAACCAAGGATGAGGACCTCCGTCTTGTCCGAGTTCAGCTTCAGGCGGCTGGTACTCATCCATTCGGCGACGGCCTTCATTCCTTCGTGGAGGTGGGCTTTGGCGGTGTGAGGGTCTTTGGTGAGGGAGAGGATCAGCTGGGTGTCGTCGGCGTAGGAGATGATGTTGAGGTTGTGCTGTCGGGCGACGTGGGCGAGGGGTGCCATGTAGATGTTGAACAGCGTTGGGCTGAGGGAGGAGCCTTGGGGTACGCCGCAGATGATCTTGGTGGCTTTGGATCGGAAGGGGGCGAGGCGGACGCTTTGTGTTCTGCCGGAGAGGAAGGATGTGGTCCAGTCCAGGGCCTTCTCTTGGATCCCAGCGTCGTGAAGGCGTGTTCGTAGTGTGTGGTGGCAGACCGTGTCGAAGGCGGCTGATAGGTCCAGGAGGATGAGGGCTGCTGTTTCTCCGTTGTCTAGCAGGGTCCTGATGTCATCGGTGGCGGCGATGAGGGCGGTTTCGGTGCTGTGGTTGCTGCGGAAGCCGGACTGGGAAGGGTCCAGGATGTTGTTCTCCTCGAGGTAGCGGGTCAGTTGTTTGTTGACGATTTTCTCGGTGACCTTCGCGGGGAACGGGAGCAGAGAGATGGGTCGGAAGTTCTTGAGGTCCTTGGGGTCTGCCTTGGGTTTCTTGAGTAAGGCGGTGATCTCGGCGTGCTTCCAGCTTTCCGGGAAGGTTGCTGTCTCGAAGGAGATGTTGATTATTTTCCGGAGATGGGGCGCGATGGCTGTACTGGCTTTGTTGAAGACGTGGTGAGGGCACGGGTCTAGCGGTGAGCCGGAGTGGATGGTGTTCATGATCTCGCTGGTGTCCTCGTCGTTGATGTTGGTCCAGGAGAGCAGGCGGTTGGTGGTTGTGGGGGCAGTGGTCTCGGTGGTTGCCGGGGCGGTCGTGGTGTTGAAGCTGTCGTGGATGTCGGCGATTTTGCGGTGGAAGAAGGTGGCCAGTGAGTCGCATAGGTCTCGCGACGGCGGGATGTCGTTGGTGTTGGAGCTGGGGTTGGAGAGTTCCTTCACGATGTTGAAGAGCTCTTTGCTGTTGTGTGCGTTGTTGTCTAGGCGGTCTTTGATTGAGGCCCTTTTGGTGGATCTGATGAGGTGATGGTGACTGCGGGTGGCGCTCTTGTGGGCGGCGTAGCTGTCTGCTGTCCGTTCGTGGAGCCAGATCTTCTCCAGTTTTCGGCATGTTCGTTTGGAGGCCTGGAGGTCTTCGGTGAACCAGGTGGCTTTCTTGCTGGTGTGGCTGTTGGGCGGATTCTTGAGCGGGGCGAGGGTGTTGGCGCAGTCGTCGATCCACTGTCTGAGGTTGCGGGCGGCGGTGTCGGGGTCGGAGGGTTCGGCGGGTGGGCTCAGGGCGAGGGTTGTGGTTAGCTGGTCTTCGGTGACTCTGCTCCAGCAGCGGCGAGGCATTTGTTCGGTGCGGTGGTGCGTGGCGGGCTTCCTGTAGGTGAAGTGAATGCAGTGGTGGTCAGTCCAGTGGGGTTCGGAGGTGTGGTTGAAGGAGACGTGTGGGCTTGCGGAAAAGATGGAGTCGAGCGTGTGGCCGGCGGCGTGGGTGGGTGTAGTCACGAGCTGTCTGAGTCCGAGGGTGGCGAGGTTGTCGATCAGGGTGGTGGAGTTGGTGTCCTTGTTGTTCTCGAGGTGGAAGTTCAGGTCCCCGAGGAGGATGTAGTCCGTGGAGGCGATGGCATGTGTGCTGACGAAGTCAGCGATAGAATCGCTGAACTGTGGTCGGGGTCCGGGGGTCTGTAGATGAGGGTTCCTCTGAGGGTGGTGTTGGGATCGGTGTGGATCTGGAAGTGCATGTGTTCGGCGGTGCTGAGGGTGTCGTCTGTGTTGGTTGAGACTCTGAGGGTGTTCCTGTGGACGATGGCGATGCCTCCTCCGACTCCGTTGGTGCGGTCCCGGCGGGTGATCTTGTAGCCGTCCGGGATGGCAATGGCGATGTCGGGGGCTGAAGCGGGATTCAGCCAGGTCTCCGTCAGGAATGCGACGTCTGGGGAGGTTGAGTCGAGAAGGTCCCAGAGTTTGATGGCGTGTTTGCGGGCGGAGCGGGTGTTGAGGAGGATGCATCTGAGGTAGTTGGGTTCTTTCCTGGGCGGTGGTTTGGCGGGGCGGGTGCTGGCGAAGCTGCAGTTCCGGCAGGTGAAGGGCCCTTGGGTGCGCTTCGGGGTGGCCAGGTAGCAGGCGTGATCTTTTCCGGGGTTGAGTGCTTGGAGGGTGCTGGCGTCGTATCGGGCGTCTGTTGATGTGGCGGGCGCGGGGATGCCCGGACCAGGGGTTCTGGCGCTGGGCGCGGTCCCGGCGCAGACGGGCGCAGACGGGCTTGCCTTAGGCGCGCCTTCGGTGCGCCAGCGGCGCGCCCGCTGCGCGCGGCCGCCATAAATTGGGAGGGAGGAGCAGGGAATGGGGCAGCGAATGGGCAGTGAGGGGGCGGGGCCGCAGGCGCAGCGGCGGGAAACAGGCACAGAAAGGAAAAAACTAGCACAATCAGGGCAGCAAGGGGGCACAGAAAGGAAAAAACGAGCACAATCAGGGCAGCAAGGGGGCACAGAAAGGAAAAAACGAGCACAATCAGGGCAGCAAGGGGGCACAGAAGGAAAAAACGAGCACAATCAGGGGCAGCAAGGGGGCACAGAAAGGAAAAAAACGAGCACAATCAGGGCAGCAAGGGGGGCACAGAAAGGAAAAAAAACGAGCACAATCAGGGCAGCAAGGGGGCACAGAAAGGAAAAAAACGAGCACAATCAGGGCAGCAAGGGGGCACAGAAAGGAAAACGAGCACAATCAGGGGCAGCAGCAGGGCACACAGACGGAGCTGTGTGGTGGGGAGCGACCTACCAGTCAAGGTCAGGGGTCGCTCTCTTCACCACGCAGCGGCCGCCATAAATGGGGAGGTGGGAGGGAGGAGCAGGGAATGGGGCAGCGAATGGGCAGTGAGGGGGCGGGGCCGCAGGCGCAGCGGCGGGAAACAGGCACAGAAAGGAAAAAAACGAGCACAATCAGGGCAGCAAGGGGGCACAGAAAGGAAAAACGAGCACAATCAGGGCAGCAAGGGGGCACAGAAAGGAAAAACGAGCACAATCAGGGCAGCAAGGGGGCACAGAAAGGAAAAAAACGAGCACAATCAGGGCAGCAAGGGGGCACAGAAAGGAAAAAAACGAGCACAATCAGGGCAGCAAGGGGGGCACAGAAAGGAAAAAAACGAGCACAATCAGGGCAGCAAGGGGGCACAGAAAGGAAAAAAAACGAGCACAATCAGGGCAGCAAGGGGGCACAGAAAGGAAAAAAACGAGCACAATCAGGGCAGCAAGGGGGCACAGAAAGGAAAAAAAAAACGAGCACAATCAGGGCAGCAAGGGGGGCACAGAAAGGAAAAACGAGCACAATCAGGGCAGCAAGGGGGCACAGAAAGGAAAAAAACGAGCACAATCAGGGCAGCAAGGGGGGCACAGAAAGGAAAAACGAGCACAATCAGGGCAGCAAGGGGGCACAGAAGGAAAAAACGAGCACAATCAGGGGCAGCAGCAGGGCACACAGACGGAGCTGTGTGGTGGGGGAGCGACCTACCAGTCAAGGTCAGGGGTCGCTCTACTCCACCTCCCTGCTCGTTCTCCACCCTTCATCCCTCCATACTTTACTACATCACACTCCCACATGAACCCGACTTCATACCTCCAATGCCTACCCACAATGCTTTAAATGGAAATACAGAAGTGCAAGTGGTCACTATTAAGAGTACCTTTTTGCTTCTGAGCACTCTCCCATTACATGTATTGCAGCAGTGCTGAGAAGTGTAGGTACAAGTCCTTTCATATTAAACAAGTGCAGGTACTCAGTTCCGGACAGTACCTGCCCGGTTAAAACACTGCCTACCCAGTAAACCTGCCTCCGTCCACAGTAGCAGAGCGCTGCGGGTGCTCAGACGTGAGAGGTGGCAGGAGAGCACGCAACCACTTCTACAGTCTGTGTTCATTCTCTCACTTCCAATCTTAATCAACCCGCTCCTTCTCCATTTTGCAATCACCTGTTGCCCCCATCTCCTCCACTCCACTCCACCTCCTCTGCTCCCTCTCCATCCCTTGTGCTCCTTCTAAATTTCCTCTGCTCCTTCTCCATACTTTTGCTTTCTCTCCTCTCTGCTCACCCATGGCCTTTGTTCACTCCCTATCTTGTTTTCCCTCTCCATCCCCTCTGCTTCATCACTTTTGCCCTCTCCCCCTTCCTTCTATGAAACCAATGCTGGAATAGATTAGGAAACATTCAGATTTTGATTCCGACAGCTATTCGTGTGTCTGCCCAAGTGAATCTTCCACACCGTGTACTGATGCTGTATGTTAACACAGGGACACATTCAGAGGACACATGCACATTCAAGTTCACTTCACTGTACCAGGAGCGTAAGCTTGCCAGTATATGGCTCACTCAAGGGCCAATCACTAATTCTTTCTATCCAAGTTGAGTGTCCTGCTAGGAGCAGCTAGACGTCCAAAGAAGCAAAGCTGGAACCTTGTCTCCAAATTCTGCAACAAACAAAGGTGCACACACAAGTTTCTAAAAAATAAGTGTAAGGTAAATGTCTTTTTGAATAGAGTTCTCTGTATGTGTAAGAAAGTGTGGTTTGTAGGAGTCAAGTATACTTATATAATTACACTAATATCAATTTATATAGCTGTTGGACCTGGCCCTTTTTGAAGGGTTATCCCAGAACTTTTTGCCTTCCTCCTGTATTTTTTCTGACCTGTTTTTGTTGGTTTTATCACTCTGGGCACTTTACCACTGCTGATCAGTGCTAAAGTGCATGTGCTCTCTCCTGTAAACTTGGTAAGATTGGTCTACACCTGTTTGGCATATTTAATTTACCTATAAGTACTTGTACAGTGGTATCCCATATACCCAGGGCCTATAAATTAAATGCTACTAGTGGGCCTACAGCACCTGCCTGTGCCACCTACAGAAGCAGCCTTTCAAACCGGTCTCAGGCATCTGCCACTGCACGGCCTGCATGCACCGTTTACGGCCACAGTGACGTGGCAGTTAAAGTATTTGCCAAGTCTGAAACTCCCCTTTTACTACGTATAGGTAGGCCCTAGGTAGCCCTATGGGCAGGGTGCTGTGTAGGAACAGGTGGGACATGTGTCTTTGTTGTGTGGCATGTCCCGGTAGTGACAAACAGCCTGTTTAGTTTCTCTCTCATAGGCTTGCATTGAGAATTCCCAGATATGTGTTTCAGTGGTCATTTCTGATATGTAAGGGGTAGTGTGGACATGTTTGATATGTTTGGAATAGTGGAAATAAATAACGCTTATTGGTGAAAACGGATTTGTTATTACTATTTTAGAAATGCCACTTTTAGAAGCGGGAATTTCTGTGTGTTTATGACTCTTTGTGCTCTGCCTGGTTGTGTATTCACCGTCTAGTTTAGACTGACAGAAGCTGGGGATGTGCATTCACTCTGGACAGTCACAAGGGGGAGTTGAGGTGTGCCCTACCTTTCCTGGGTGACTCATAGCCAGGCTGAATAGACCTGGTCTGAATTTAGAGTGGTTGGGGGAGTTGTCACCTTCACAGGGCTGTGCCTGCCTTGTACAATTCTGTCTCCGCCCCCTATAGTGTGTCTGTGGCTGGGGATTGAATAGGGGTGTTTTGCACTTCTAAAATTGCTTGACGTGCCCCCAGAACAAAGACTTTGTGGATATAAGTACAGGGGCTGTGACCCCATAATATTAGACACTGTGTGGTACTTGTAACCAGACTCTGCAGGCTCTAAAAACTGCCAGGAGAGCCCGCCATTTGACTTGATTGCTTGGAGTGCTGACCTGCTGCCTGCTGGGGGGAGAGAAGGACTGCCACTGTTGCTACAGAGGCCCTTGTGCTGGCCTGCCTGCGCCCTGTTGTTGGCGCCCCCAGTGTTCTCAAAGGACTGGGTGACTCCGTCCCTGTTTCAGCCTTAGTTCTATTTATGGCATGTGATTCTGGAAGCAGCAGGTGTTTCCTAGTTGCTGGCATCAGCGCGTACTGAGCGCTTCTGGGTTGGCCCTGCCAGCCGTTCCTTATGTCATTACGGTATCAGGAGCTGCTGGGAATTGAGTGTGGCGCTTGAAAGCACTCAAATTCCCTTTTCTCCTTGTAACTAGGTCCCCTGTGAGCAGTGCGCTCCCTTGTGCCCCCGGGGCACACACCGGCACCTACCGGGAGATCCCGGCAATTCTTGCAGCAGCACGTGGTGCGTGCCGATTCTCGGCCTGGTGCTCCCTTTGATGATGCCAGGCTGCCCCGCTGGGCTGGAGTAGCCTTGCTGTTCAGGAGACGTAGCGCGGCAACAGGAAGGAGCCTCGCGGCACCTGCATTGCCGGGACCTGCACCCAGAAGAAGCTTGGATTTGGTTGCTGTGGGCCCCGACTGACAACCTGGGAGACATCAACACCTCCTCCTCAGTTGGCCATCTTGCCACAGGTCCGTCTTGCCAGGTATCACCAGACAGCGGACTTCCATGGGTCGGACCCATCCTGACCGACAAGAGAGCCCCAGGGAGGCAGGCTGCTGCTACTGTGAGAGGTACTGTCCTGGGCAACCCCCCTGTGTGGTGGGAGAAATGTGGGCAGCTGCCCCACTTTTGACAACCTCCCATCGCGGGTGACTCTGCAAGGTCTCCCCACTTGATTGCTTTCTGTGTGGGTGCTTCCCCCTCCCTGTGGCGACGGTATCATGGGGGTGCACTGCCTAAACCTTGTTAGAAGTGCCCGGGGGAGTTGAACAAATGACCTGCGTTTGCTCGCCGGCCGTTTCCTTGTTGTGCCCTGCTTCCCGTGGAGTCTGCCAGGGGAGGGCGCTCCCCCCTGTGGGTCATGTACCTTTTGTGGGGGCGGGGGGGGGACACTTGTTCATTGGTGGCCATTGTGGGGCGAGCCCGTGACGGGGTGCCTGCTGTGGATTTGGCCACACATTAGGAAAACTTCCTATAACTACAGTAGTCACTGTTGTAGGTGGGCAGGTGGGCGAGAAGCCTACGTGTCAGGGAGCAGTGATTACTGGACTCTATGTAGGAGGCGCCCAGAGGTCTCTGCGCCCTACATAAATGCACTGGCTACCATAGCGAGTCTAATGGAAGCGCAAGGGCGCTGTGACCTGTGCTGTTTATGGTAACATATGATGATATGGATATGCTGTGAGTAATTCTGCTGTGTTGTGCATTACCTAACTGCTTGATGCCTATGTCCTGATGTTGTGATGTATGCTGTTTTTCCTCACATTCCCAGGACTGGCATAGTATGCCCAACATCTATGATTTAGCTATGACCTAACCTGCATTGTAGGCTCTGCTGTGTTTGAATGTATGTATGTATGTGGATTCGATTTGTGTGCGTAGTGATGGCCTTGTTATGACGTGTGCGACCTATAAGTATTTACTTTATGCACTAACTGTGATGTTATGACAATTGCCTGGTTGGCAAAGTGATTTATGATCTATGTGATGTCATGACAATTACCTAGTTGGCAAAGGGATTTATGTGATTGTGGTTTATGTGTTTTATATACAATATGTTAGAAATGGGATCTCTAGTTGGCAAGGGCTTGCACCTTTGTCCAAGTAGGGACCCGTCTTCCTAGTCAGGGTAAGGGAGTTACACTCCTAAAATAACCCCTGCTCACCCCCTTGGTAGCTTGGCCCGAGCAGTCAGGCTTATTCTACAGGCAGTGTGTAAAGCATTTGCACATAACCAACAGTAATACAGTGTAAGCACTACAAACGGACACCACACCAGTTTAGAAAAATAACCAATATTTTTATATACTCAAGACAAGACCAATTACGACAAAAATCCACAATACGATACTTTAAAAATGAATGCTTGATAAGGTAACTTCTTCTTTGCAGGAATAACACAAAAGCAAAGTTCGTACGAGTCGGTAGCCCCGTCCGGGTCTACCGCGATGCTGAATTACACAGAGTCCAACAGTTCCAGCCGACCGCGTCGCTACGGGCCAGCAGAGTCGTGAACAGACTCGGTCACAGTACCTTTCTCGTTGTGGCTGGTACGGAGTGTACGAGCCGGTCGGCGTTCGTCGCGGTTGCGGTGCAAGACGCAGCGATGCAAGGTGCGGTGTCCCTCGATGCGGTGCAGGCAGCGGCTCGATGAGCGTCGTGCAGACGGAGTCGGTGAGTCCAAGGCGTGCGGTGCAGGGCGAGACGGTGTACGATGCGGTGCTGACAGGTTGCGATGCAGGCGACCAAGCCGGAGTGCGGGAGCTGGCGTCGGACAGCGGTGCGAGTCGGAGCGGTGCGTCGCAAACGTGCGAGCTGTGCCCCAAATGCGATGCGGTCACGACTGTTGAGCCAGTTGCAGCGTCCGCGTCGGTCGGGTCCGGCTGGTTCAGTGAAGCGATGCGAACTGCGGTGCCCACAGGTCACGGTGCAAGCAGCGGCTCAGTGTTGACGGCGTCGGACGTCGCCTACGGTGAGACCAGGGTTGCGATGCGGGGCGATGCGGCCTGCGGTGCAAACAGGTCACCGGTCAGGGATGGATTCGGTTGACGGAGTCGGTTGCAGTTCCCTTCCTCAGTGGCAACTGAAACAGCGTTCCAGAAGCGGTACCCAGAGGCTTGTGAAGTCTTTGTAGTCCCCGAGACTTCTTAACAGGAGGCCAGCTCGGTTCCAGGCCCTTGGAGATACTCAGCACAAGTTTGTAGAAAGTTCAGTCCTTTCACTGCCCAAGGCAGAAGCAGCAGCTGCAGGCCAACCCAACAAAGCAACAACACAGCAAAGGGGCAGTACTCCTCCTGGCAGCTCTTCCAGCTCTTCGTCTTGGCAGGTTCCTTGATTCCAGCGAGATCTAAATTCATGGGGTCAGGGCCCCAATATCTATATCCCAAATTCCTTTGTTCTCTGAAGGCAGAGAGGCCTTTGCCTAGTCCAAACCAGTTCTGGAGCACTTTGTTGACAAGTCTCCGTCCCTTCTTTCAGAGAGTAGGCCAGGGACATCAGACGCACCACAGGAGGTGGAGCCAGCATTGTGGAGGGAAGGCACTGTCCTATTCAGGGCCCAGGTGCAACTCCTCCCACCCATCTACATGTAGATCTTGCTATTCAGCCCTGTGCTGACTCACCCTGTCTCCTGGCATCCCCCAGCCCCTGTCACTCACACTCCAGACAAGGAATACACAACCTCGCAGAGGCAGGCTTGGATGGTTAGGCAAGAAAATACCCACTTTCTAAAAGTGGTATTTTCAAACACAGAATGTTATAACCAACTTCACTAAAAGATGCATTTTATCATTCTGAGTCCAGGCATACTAAACTCGAATTTCTACCATGTTCCCGGGGTCAGTTAGGATTATAAGCTGTAATAATCAAAACTGCCCGTCCTGGCCTATGGGGAACAGGTAGCCTTGCAATAGTGAAAAACGAACTAGGCTGTAATTCACCATCAGGACATGCCACACACACCAGGGCATGTCCTACCTTTCGCATACAACACACCCTGCCCACAGGGGTACCTTGGGCCTACCTTAGGGGTGACTAACATGTAGAAAAGGGAAGGTTTAGGGACTTGCAAGTGTGCGCACTTGCCAAGTCGACATGGCAGCCCCAGGCTGCGCACAGGCTCTGCAATGGCAGGCCCGAGTTACACTTTACGGGCTGTTTGCGTGGGTGGCACAATCCAGTGCTGCAGCCCACCAACAGCATTTGGTCTATAGGCCCTGGCACTCGTAGTGCACTTTACAAGGGACTGACACACAAACCAAATAGGCCAATCATGGAAACACCAATCCATAACACATTTTATACAGGAGCACTTGCACTTTCCCACTGGACAGCAGTGAGGAAAGTGCGCAGAATCATTGCACCAGCAAAAACAGAGTCAAAACCGGGAGGTCAGAAAGCAAAAAGTCAGGGGAAACATGCCAAAAGATGCCAAGTCTAACACATGTCCCCTCCAGCTGAAAGTAGGGAGAACTACCCAACCCCATTGGAGTTCTCTTCACTAAGGCGGAAGAACATGGACAGACCATCTGCGTTGGCGTGTTCTGTACCAGGACGGTGTTCCACCGTAAAGTCCATTCCCTGTAGGGAGATGGACCACCTCAGCAGTTTTGGATTCTCACCCTCATTTGCATCAACCATCTGAGGGGCCTGTGGTCTGTCTGAACCCGGAAGTGAGTCCCAAACAGGTATGGTCTCAACTTCTTCAGCGCCCAGACCACAGCAAAAGCTTCCCTTTCTATGGCACTCCACCTCTGTTCCCTGGGAAGTAATCTCCTGCTAAGGAAGACTACAGGCTGATCCAGGCCCTCTTCGTTCAGTTGTGAGAGCACCGCTCCCACACCATGCTCTGAAGCGTCAGTCTGCACGACGAATTCCTTGGAGAAGTCAGGTGCCTTGAGCACGGGCGCCGTGCACATGGCTGCCTTCAGGGCATCAAAAGCTTTCTGGCAGGACTCAGTCCAGATCACTTTCCTGGGCTGCTTCTTAGAAGTCAGCTCTTTTAAGGGGGCAACGATGGTGCCATAGCCCTTAACAAATCTCCTATAGTAGCCGGTGAGACCTAAGAAGGCTCTCACCTCTGTCTGGGTCTTGGGGGCTCCCAAGCCAGAATGGTGTCAATCTTGGGTTGTAGGGGCGCCACCTGGCCACTTCCTACCTGGTGTCCCAAGTACACCACAGAACCCTGCCCGATCTGGCACTTACTGGCCTTGATCATGAGGCCTGCACCTTGCAGAGCCCTCAACACTTTCTCAAGGTGCTGTAAATGTTCTTCCCAGCTGGAACTGAACACAGCAATGTCATCCAGGTAGGCGGCACTGAAATTCTCCAGCCCAGCCAACACCTGATTGACCAACCTCTGAAAGGTGGCAGGGGCATTCTTCAACCCAAAGGGCATCACCCGGAATTGGTAATGACCTTCTGGGGTTGAGAATGCTGATCTCTCCTTGGCCCCATCGGTTAAGGCAATCTGCCAGTACCCAGACGTCAAATCAAACGTGCTGAGGAACCGGGCAGCTCCCAACCGATCAATGAGCTCATCAGCTCTGGGGATGGGGTGCGCGTCAGTCCTGGTGACGGCATTGAGCCCACGGTAGTCCACACAAAACCGGAGTTCTGGAGTGGCACCGGGCGCAGCAGCCTTTGGGACCAAGACCACTGGGCTGGCCCAAGGACTGTGGGAGGGCTCAATCACCCCTAACGCCAACATCTTAGAGACCTCCTCCTTGATGCTGGCTCTGACCCGGTCAGTCAACCTGTAAATCTTGTGCTTCACAGGAGGGCTGTCACCAGTGTCCACGTCATGGGTACACCAGTGAGTAACACCGGGGGTCAGAGAGAACAGTGGGGCGAACTGTCCCAACAACTGGTGACAGTCCCCCTGCTGCTCCTGAGTCAGAGTAGGGGAGAGGATCACACCTTATACTGACCCATCATGCTCCTTGGTAGACAGGAGGTCAGGGAGAGGCTCACTCTCCTCTTCCACCCCATCATCTGTCGCCAAGAGCATACTCACTTCGGACCTCTCGAAGTGGGGCTTGAGGCGGTTCACGTGAAGGACCCTCAAAGGGTTCCTTGGAGCTTGCAAATCCACCAGGTAGGTGACGTCACTTTTGCGCTCCACCACCTCATATGGCCCAGTCCACTTGTCCTGCAAGGCACAAAGTGCCACTGGGGCCATGACCCACACTTTTTGCCCAGGTTGAAATTCGACCAGAGTGGCATTCTGGTCATACCATCTCTTCATTTCTTCCTGGCTTGCTTCTAGGTTCGCCTGAGCGAGTTTCCTGAAGCGGGCAGTTTGGTTTCTAAAGGCCAGCATGTAGCTAAACACATCCTGGGGAGTTTTCCTGGGAGCTGCCTCCCAGCCTTCCTTTACCAAACTCAGAGGTCCTCTGACAGGGTGGCCATACAGGAGCTCAAAGGGACTGTACCCAAGAGACTTCTGAGGCACCTCCCTGTATGCAAAGAGTAGGCATGGCAAGAGGACGTCCCACTTACACCTCATGGGTTCTGTTAGACCCTTGATCATGCCTTTCAAGGTCTGGTTGAATCTCTCCACCAGACCGTTTCCTTGTGGGTGGTAAGGAGTGGTGAACTTGTAGGTTACACCACACTCTTTCCACAGGGATGTCATATACTTGGATATGAAATTGGTCCCCCTATCAGAAACCACCTCTCTGGGGAATCCCACACGGGAAAAGATCCCCATTAACGCCCGGCCCACCACTGGCGCCGTCGTTGTCCTGAGAGGGATTGCCTCCGGGTACCGGGTGGCATGGTCCACCAAGACCAGGATGTACCTGTTGCCCATGGCGGTCTTGGGATCCAGTGGCCCCACAATATCCATCCCTACCCTTTCAAAGGGTGTACCAACAACAGGAAAAGGTTGGAGAGGAGCTTTGACCTTCCTCCCACTCTTACCACTTGCCTGGCAAGTTTGGCAAGACCTACAGTGGGCATCTGACTGCCGTCGCATTTGGGGCCAAAAGAAGTGGGTGACAAGCCTGTCAAAGGTCTTGTCCTGCCCCAAATGTCCTGCCAAAGGCACGTCATGAGCCAGACCCAGTAGGAAGGTCCTGAAGCGCTGGGGTACCACCAGCACACGGGCTGACCCAGGCTCAGCAACCTTAGGCTCACTGTATAGGAGACCACTCTCCCAGTAAATCAGATGTGACCCGGACTGATTACCAGCTGCCTGGTCTGCAGCCTGCCGCCGCAGACCCTCCAGAGTAGGGCACTCGTTCTGCTCCCTGCAGAACTCCTCCCTGGTGGGACCCCCTTCTTGCTGCCAATGGGTCAGCTCAGAGATGTCTCCCAGTTCGGCTACCTGCTCCCCTGTAGGCACCGGGGCGTCCCCCTCGAGGTCCGCCTCCTCCCGGTCCGTGGGAACATCAGGGGCCGGTTTCCCGTGCCCCCGGCCCTTTCTCTTGGCAGGGACTTGGGCCACTGTTTCAGGCTCCAAGTCCTCTTGACTACCCTTCCTGGTTGCCATTGACCGAGTGGACACGCATGCCCACTCTGGCAACCCAAGCATCTCCAAGTGAGACCTGAGCTCAACATCCTTCCATAAGGACTGCTCCAGGTCGTTACCTAGCAGACAATCTACAGGCATGGTAGGGCTCACAACCACCCTCAAGGGACCTGAGACCCCCCCCCCATTCAAAGGGAACCTGCGCCACCATACACTGGCGCTCAGAGTTGTCTACAGCAACTACTTGGTGGAATGCCCCTGGGACTACCTGCTTCTCAGAGACCAGGTGACACCGGACTGAGGTCACACTGGCTCCAGTCTCTCCGGAGGCATGGGTTCGAATCCCACCACTGCCACCAATGTTAGAAATGGGATCTCTAGTTGACAAGGGCTTGCACCTTTGTCCAAGTAGGGACCCGTCTTCCTAGTCAGGGTAAGGGAGTTACACTCCTAAAATAACCCCTGCTCACCCCCTTGGTAGCTTGGCCCGAGCAGTCAGGCTTATTCTAGAGGCAGTGTGTAAAGCATTTGCACATAACCAACAGTAATACAGTGTAAGCACTACAAACGGACACCACACCAGTTTAGAAAAATAACCAATATTTTTATATACTCAAGACAAGACCAATTACGACAAAAATCCACAATACGATACTTTAAAAATGAATGCTTGATAAGGTAACTTCTTCTTTGCAGGAATAACACAAAAGCAAAGTTCGTACGAGTCGGTAGCCCCGTCCGGGTCTACCGCGATGCTGAATTACACAACAGAGTCCAACAGTTACAGCCGACCACGTCGCTACGGGCCAGCAGAGTCATGAACAGACTCGGTCACAGTACCTTTTTCGTTGTGGCTGGTACGGAGTGTACGAGCCGGTCGGCGTTCGTCGCGGTTGCGGTGCAAGACGGAGCAATGCAAGGTGCGGTGTCCCTCGATGCGGTGCAGGCAGCGGCTCGATGAGCGTTGTGCAGACGGAGTCGGTGAGTCCAAGGCGTGCGGTGCAGGGCGAGACGGTGTACGATGCAGTGCGGACAGGTTGCGATGCAGGCGACCAAGCCGGAGTGCGGGAGCTGGCGTCGGACAGCGGTGCGAGTCGGAGCGGTGCGTTGCAAACGTGCGAGCGGTGCCCCAAATGCGATGCGGTCACGACTGTTGAGCCAGTTGCAGCGTCCGCGTCGGTCGGGTCCGGCTGGTTCAGTGAAGCGATGCGATGCGAACTGCGGTGCCCACAGGTCACGGTGCAAGCAGCGGCTCGGTGTTGACGGCGTCGGACGTCGCCTATGGTGAGACCAGGGTTGCGATGCGAAGCGGGGCGATGCGGCCTGCGGTGCAAACAGGTCACCGGTCAGGGATGGATTCGGTTGACGGAGTCGGTTGCAGTTCCCTTCCTCTGTGGCAACTGAAACAGCGTTCCAGAAGCGGTACCCAGAGGCTTGTGAAGTCTTTGTAGTCCCCGAGACTTCTTAACAGGAGGCCAGCTCGGTTCCAGGCCCTTGGAGATACTCAGCACAAGTTTGTAGAAAGTTCAGTCCTTTCACTGCCCAAGGCAGAAGCAGCAGCTGCAGGCCAACCCAACAAACCAACAACACAGCAAAGGGGCAGTACTCCTCCTGGCAGCTCTTCCAGCTCTTCGTCTTGGCAGGTTCCTTGATTCCAGCGAGATCTAAATTCATGGGGTCAGGGCCCCAATATTTATATCCCAAATTCCTTTGTTCTCTGAAGGCAGAGAGGCCTTTGCCTAGTCCAAACCAGTTCTGGAGCACTTTGTTGACAAGTCTCCGTCCCTTCTTTCAGAGAGTAGGCCAGGGACATCAGACGCACCACAGGAGGTGGAGCCATCATTGTGGAGGGAAGGCACTGTCCTATTCAGGGCCCAGGTGCAACTCCTCCCACCCATCTACATGTAGATCTTGCTATTCAGCCCTGTGCTGACTCACCCTGTCTCCTGGCATCCCCCAGCCCCTGTCACTCACACTCCAGACAAGGAATACACAACCTCGCAGAGGCAGGCTTGGATGGTTAGGCAAGAAAATACCCACTTTCTAAAAGTGGTATTTTCAAACACAGAATGTTAAAACCAACTTCACTAAAAGATGCATTTTATCATTCTGAGTCCAGGCATACTAAACTCGAATTTCTACCATGTTCCCGGGGTCAGTTAGGATTATAAGCTGTAATAATCAAAACTGCCCGTCCTGGCCTATGGGGAACAGGTAGCCTTGCAATAGTGAAAACGAACTAGGCTGTAATTCACTATCAGGACATGCCACACACACCAGGGCATGTCCTACCTTTCGCATACAACGCACCCTGCCCACAGGGGTACCTTGGGCCTACCTTAGGGGTGACTAACATGTAGAAAAGGGAAGGTTTAGGGACTTGCAAGTGTGCGCACTTGCCAAGTCGACATAGCAGCCCCAGGCTGCGCACAGGCTCTGCAATGGCAGGCCCGAGTTACACTTTACGGGCTGTTTGCGTGGGTGGCACAATCCAGTGCTGCAGCCCACCAACAGCATTTGGTCTATAGGCCCTGGCACTCGTAGTGCACTTTACAAGGGACTGACACATAAACCAAATAGGCCAATCATGGAAACACCAATCCATAACACATTTTATACAGGAGCACTTGCACTTTCCCACTGGACAGCAGTGAGGAAAGTGCGCAGAATCATTACACCAGCAAAAACAGAGTCAAAACCGGGAGGTCAGAAAGCAAAAAGTCAGGGGAAACACGCCAAAAGATGCCAAGTCTAACACAATATATGATATATTTTTATTTAACCTTGTGTGGTGTCTCTTTTTGTGGTGTGCCTAGTGTGTCACTGGTGTGAGTGTTGAGCAAACGCTTTACATATTGCCTCTGGGATAAGCCTGACTGCTCTGTCAAGCTACCAAGGGGGTGAGCAGGGGTTATCTTGGGTGTGCAACTTTCTTACCCTGACTAGAGTGGTGGGTTCTGCCTGGCTTTGGTACATACCCTAGCTAACCAGAAACCCCATTTCTAACAATAGCACACAATAACAAGCATTGGCATAGCCAATAGGTCCCGCATTTGGGATCTTATAAGTGTTTAGCCATGCAACAGTTGATGTTGTTGCACCAAGGATATTGTGCTGCATAACTAAATACTTATAAGGTCCCAAAAGCTAGACCTATTGGCTATCCAATGCTTGTTTCATGATTACTGCCAATGTCTTATGTTCCTTTCTACACATACAATTCATTATTCTGCATGTGTGGTCTAATTCCATTTATTTATTCTTTTTACAAACGTTGTCCTTGCAATAAATGTGCTTTAATTATCCGCCTCAACCAATCATACCTAGTTGGACACTGTAGCTTAACTTCGCATCAATGCTCGGCGCTGTCCCGGCACACATTCATTTACACATGCTTTAATAGCAGGCACAATTTATATACTGTAGGCTAAATGCAGAAAAACACGGTGAAAAGGGTGCTATCGAGGAACATTTTAAGTTTTAAAAACTTTCATTTTGTCATCTCCCTTGATGACACCCGAATAAAAATCCCAGAAGTCGCACAGCCGTCCCTCCCAGTCCCAAATTAGAGAAGTAAAATAGAGAGATGAGTTTACAACAATTAAAGAGGGAAATCGGCTGCAGGAGCTTCACGCTGGGGCTGAGACCGTGATATCCAGTAGGAACACCCCCTCTCCTCTGCCCCCACCCGCCCCTGTTTACCAAACCTTTTTAACAAGCTTTTTATGCTCCGCAGAAATAATAAAACAAGATGAAGGAAGGGATCTCGGTCACTGGCACCAGCTGGGTCTCTGTGTAGAATGGCATGCACAGGGTGATGGAGTTGGTTGGGGCCCAAGCCTTTGCCAGCAGCTGGGATTAGTTCAAGCATTCCTTCGATCACCCTGGTGCTTTGTACCTTGGTTCCAATAATGCCCTGCTCGGTTAGCGCATTGGTAGTTATGAATGGGTGTGATCATGGTACAGCACTGGTTATGCAACTGGCTTGCTTCACAACAGGGCTTTAGTAAATTCCAGAGGGTTTGGGTAGGTCAGAGCTCCATTTATGCCACTGCTGTTCATCACCCTGGTTTCCGGGTGTTGCGAGCTGGTTTGCTCGAAAGCATGCAGCTTCCACAGTGAACACACCGGTTACACAGATCCAGTGGCTTCAGTGATCAACTGGTCAGGGCAGACCACGTGTGTCCTCTCTGGCACAGGCAGATCGAAAGGCTGGACTATCCTGGAGAGGAGTGGCCGACTCTGAAGCTGGGGAATCAGGTTCGAGTTGTGGGGAGGCTCAAACATCCTGTGATTCTGGGCAAATCACCAAGTTTCCCCGTGCCTAAAAAAACATGAATGTGTCCAATGGTAATGCAACTGGTGCTCCTGTAAAGTGCCCTGACACCTCAAGGGTCGAGTTCGCGCTATATAAAAATAATCTGAACCGGCATCTTCCTACCCAGTGAATTTGTAGCCACCTGAATGAATGCGGAGGACACCCACATGCCTTTTTAAATAACGGAAATTACCTTTACCCTGTTGCATTTATAACCAGAATCAGTAGTTTGAAAAGCATGAGGCAGCTCTCATCCTTCGTATGAAAAAAAAACTTTAGGAAATAGAACTTTTAAATGCACTTTAAACGGTAAACGCTTTTTCACGTGCACAGAAGCCCAGCCCGTGATTTTTACATGCAAAGAAGGGCGACGGGTTCTAATGAAAAGCGATCCTGAAAGGACAGTGGGCAGAATCAGGAAAGGCGGTCTGCATTTTCCACCAGGAACTGCATTTCTGGCTGCAAACACAACCCCGTAAATGTCTGGGTGTTTTGAAACGCAGACCCCTTCCCTTCTGAGTAACTAAAACCATCTCGGGGAAGATATGAATTGTGAAGAGAAACCGATTCACTGCTTGTAAACATACATTATTCAGCAGCAACAACATATCAGTGTGGGGGAAGAGGGCGGAGTTTACTAGTTACATAACATGGCGAGCATCTGCCGGCTGGAGATCGGGGGAGTTCAGCACACGCTATCAATTGTACACTGGGTGCGCCATGTTCCCCTACTCTCCCCGACCGTGGTGGAAAGCGCGAGCGGAAAGAAAACTCTGGCGCGTGGTCCCTGTGGGGGAGACGAGCACATAGATGACCGGCGCGAGTGACTGCAACGCCTGGCGGGGAGCAGGGAGACCCGAGCTAATCTGACTCCGCAGCCCCAGGAACAAACGGATAGCATGACTTGAGTTAGTTAGAAGTGTCGGACTCCATTACCCAAAACAAGGAGGCACTGCAGCGTGGAAATGCGCGTTACCGCACTGGGATCTAAAAACAAGCCCGGGAGTGGTGTGCGTGCACGCGCGCGCTTGTGCCCGCCGCTGCACGCGAAAACAAGCACTGAAACACAAGTGCGGCCCCGCGCCGCGTCCGCGAAAGTGAAACAGTATTCCGGGTTAAAGAAGTGGGAGGGGTGGGGGGAGTGCGATTCCCTTGCGGGAGCGAGCGGCGCCAGGAGCGATAATTGCTACCATATGGCGCCAGCTGCTCGCTCCCGCAAGTGAATCGCCAAACGTGCACGCGTTGCCATTGAAGGCAATGGAACGCGTGCACGTTTTTGGCTGAAAAGCCGAATCGATTGCAAAAGGTCTTTTTGCCTTAGCAGCGCATGCGCGCTGCGTAGGCGAGACCTAAAAAGGGATTATTTTTAACACTTAATAAGTGATTATTACATCCCAACTGACCCGATTTAGTCAACCCGAAATGAGAAAAATAAAGAAAAGAATAAGATAAAACATGCAATGATTTAAAATGATGCCTTGCAGGTTACATGCAGATGTGTGCATACCTCATTTTTCCATTTTCCGTGATTGTAACTCATGACCTGTTAGCTAAATAAGAATATCTGCGAGCAAAGCATGAACCCATTGGGCTGTCTCATATAAAATAGAAATCTGTGACCTACACCATTTATATATTTCTCTGTAACAGACACATCAATTCTATAAGCTATTTAACCCCTTCGCTGCTAGGCCTTTTCCCCTCCTGTGCTAAGCTTTTTTTTGGCTATTTGGGGTAGTGCGCGCTTAGGCCCCTGTAACTTTTTGACCACATAAGGTATCCATGCCAAATTTGCGTCCTTTTTTTCTAACATCATGGGGATTGTAAAGGTACCCAGGGTTTGTGGGTTCCCCTGGAGGGGACCCAGACATTAGTCAAAATACAGCTAAATTTTGTTTTTTTTTGGAAAAAGGCAAAAAAAGGGCTACAGATGAAAGCGTCTTGATTTTTCCCTGCAAATGGCATCAAAAAAGGGGTTGTGGGGATGAAATCACCATCTTCCCAGCTTTCAGGGACAAGCAGACTTTTGTCAGAAAACCAACTTTTTTTACACAGTTTTGGCATTTTTCTGGGACATAGCCTATTTTTGCTATTTTTTGTGCTTTCAACCTCCTTCCAGTTATGGTAGAAATGGGTATGAAACCAATAATGGATCCTGGAAAGCCATACATTTATGAAAAGTAGACAAAATTCTAAATTCAGCAAGGGGTCATTTGTGTAGATCCTTAAAGTTTTCCTTATAGAAACTAACAGATAAATAAAGTAAAAAATGAAAATTAGTTGAAAAAAACAGCCATTTGTGTCAACGTTTTCACCTGTAACTTCTTCTAATTATGACAGCTATTTGAAGGCAATATACCGTTATATCCGCTGGACCTTTCTGGTTGTGGGGATATATAGGACTTGTAGGTTCACCAAGAACCCGACGAACCCAGAGCCAATAATTGAGCAACATCTTGCAATTTTTTTTTTTTAAGTACCGGGTATATAGCAATTATTTTGGGAAAATGTATACATGGAAAAATTGTTATGAAAGACACCTATGTATTTCTGAAATGGGAACAAAATGTAGATTTTAGAAACAGTAGATATTTGCACATTTCCGAAATTGGGAGTACCCATACTAGCATGAGAATTATAGGTCATTTTTCAAAATGACTTATTTTTTACACATTGTCTTTCATTTGGAAGGCAGAAATGCATCGAAAGTCAATAGGTAATAACAGTTGCTCTACAATTCTGTGTTACCCTAAGTCTCCCGATAAAAATGGTACCTCACTTGTGTGGGTAGCCCTTGTGCCCACAACAGGAAATGGCTCAAAATGCAACGTGGACGTACCACATTTTCACAATGAAAAATTACCCTTTTTTTGCAAAGTGCCTAGGTGTAGTTTTTGAACCCTAGCTCTGCCGGCACCTAGGGAAACCTAGCAAACCTATACATTTTTGAAAACTAGACACCCAGGGGAATCCAGGATGGGGTGACTTGACTGCCTCCCACCAGGTTCTGTTACCCAGAATCCCTTGCAAACATAAAAAATTGTCAAAAAAATCACATTTTCCCCACATTTCTGTGGTGGAAAGGTCTGGAATCTGCGTGGATCCACAAATTTCCACCCACCCCGCGTTCCCCAAAGTCTAACGAGAAAAATGGTACCTCACTTGTGTGGGTCGGCCTAGTGCCTGCGACAGGAAACGGCGCAAAATGCAACGTGGTCACACCTCAATTTCGCAGTGAAAAATGACCCTTTTTTGGCAAAGTGCCTAGCTGTAGTTTTTGAACCCTAGCTCTGCCGGCACCTAGGGAAACCTAGCAAACCTATACATTTTTGAAAACTAGACACCCAGGGGAATCCAGGATGGGGTGACTTGACTGCCTCCCACCAGGTTCTGTTACCCAGAATCCCTTGCAAACATAACAAATTGTCCAAAAAACCACATTTTCCCCACATTTCTGTGGTGGAAAGTTCTGGAATCTGCGTGGATCCACGAATTTCCACCCACCCCGCGTTCCCCAAAGTCTTACGAGAAAAATGGTACCTCACTTGTGTGGGTCGGCCTAGTGCCTGCGACAGGATACGGCGCAAAACGCAACGTGGTCACACCTCAATTTCGCAGTGAAAAATGACCCTTTTTTGGCAAAGTGCCTAGCTGTAGTTTTTGAACCCTACCTCTGCCGGCACCTAGGGAAACCTAGCAAGCCTATACATTTTTGAAAACTAGACACCCAGGGGAATCCAGGAAGGGGTGACTTGACTGCCTCCCACCAGGTTCTGTTACCCAGAATCCCTTGCAAACATAAAAAATTGTCCAAAAAACACATTTTCCCCACATTTCTGTGGTGGAAAGTTCAGGAATCTGCGTGGATCCACAAATTTCCACCCACCCCGCGTTCCCCAAAGTCTTACGAGAAAAATGGTACCTCACTTGTGTGGGTCCGCCTAGTGCCTGCGACAGGAAACGGCGCAAAACGCAACGCGGTCACACCTCAATTTCGCAGTGAAAAATGACCTTTTTTTGCAAAGTGCCTAGCTGTAGTTTTTGAACCCTACCTCTGCCGGCACCTAGGGAAACCTAGCAAACCTATACATTTTTGAAAACTAGACACCCAGGTGAATCCAGGATGGGGTGACTTGACTGCCTCCCACCAGGTTCTGTTACCCAGAATCCCTTGCAAACATAAAAAATTGTCAAAAAAAACACATTTTCCCCACATTTCTGTGGTGGAAAGTTCTGGAATCTGCGTGGATCCACAAATTTCCACCCACCCCGCGTCCCCCAAAGTCTTACAGAGAAAAATGGTACCTCACTTGTGTGGGTCGGCCTAGTGCCTGCGACAGGAAACGGCGCAAAACGCAACGTGGTCACACCTCAATTTCGCAGTGAAAAATGACCCTTTTTTGGCAAAGTGCCTAGCTGTAGTTTTTGAACCCTACCTCTGCCGGCACCTAGGGAAACCTAGCAAACCTATACATTTTTGAAAACTATACACCCAGGGGAATCCAGGATGGGGTGACTTGACTGCCTCCCACCAGGTTCTGTTACCCAGAATCCCTTGCAAACATAAAAAATTGTCCAAAAAACACATTTTCCCCACATTTCTGTGGTGGAAAGTTCTGGAATCTGCGTGGATCCACAAATTTCCACCCACCCCGCGTCCCCCAAAGTCTTACGAGAAAAATGGTACCTCACTTGTGTGGGTCGGCCTAGTGCCTGCGACAGGAAACGGCGCAAAACGCAAAGTGGTCACACCTCAATTTCGCAGTGAAAAATGACCCTTTTTTGGCAAAGTGCCTAGCTGTAGTTTTTGAACCCTACCTCTGCCGGCACCTAGGGAAACCTAGCAAACCTATACATTTTTGAAAACTAGACACCCAGGGGAATCCAGGATGGGGTGACTTGACTGCCTCCCACCAGGTTCTGTTACCCAGAATCCCTTGCAAACATAAAAAATTGTCCAAAAAACCACATTTTCCCCACATTTCTGTGGTGGAAAGTTCTGGAATCTGCGTGGATCCACAAATTTCCACCCACCCCGCGTTCCCCAAAGTCTTACGAGAAAAATGGTACCTCACTTGTGTGGGTCGGCCTAGTGCCTGCGACAGGAAACGGCGCAAACGCAACGCGGTCACACCTCAATTTCGCAGTGAAAAATGACCTTTTTTTGCAAAGTGCCTAGCTGTAGTTTTTGAACCCTACCTCTGCCGGCACCTAGGGAAACCTAGCAAACCTATACATTTTTGAAAACTAGACACACAGGGGAATCCAGGATGGGGTGACTTGACTGCCTCCCACCAGGTTCTGTTACCCAGAATCCCTTGCAAACATAACAAATTGTCAAAAAAACCACATTTTCCCCACATTTCTGTGGTGGAAAGTTCTGGAATCTGCGTGGATCCACAAATTTCCACCCACCCCGCGTCCCCCAAAGTCTTACGAGAAAAATGGTACCTCACTTGTGTGGGTCGGCCTAGTGCCTGCGACAGGAAACTGCGCAAAACGCAACGTGGTCACACCTCAATTTCGCAGTGAAAAATGACCCTTTTTTGGCAAAGTGCCTAGCTGTAGTTTTTGAACCCTACCTCTGCCGGCACCTAGGGAAACCTAGCAAACCTATACATTTTTGAAAACTAGACACCCAGGGGAATCCAGGATGGGGTGACTTGACTGCCTCCCACCAGGTTCTGTTACCCAGAATCCCTTGCAAACATAAAAATTGTCAAAAAAACCACATTTTCCCCACATTTCTGTGGTGGAAAGTTCTGGAATCTGCGTGGACCCACAAATTTCCACCCACCCCGCGTCCCCCAAAGTCTTACGAGAAAAATGGTACCTCACTTGTGTGGGTCGGCCTAGTGCCTGCGACAGGAAACGGCGCAAAACGCAACGTGGTCACACCTCAATTTCGCAGTGAAAAATGACCCTTTTTTGGCAAAGTGCCTAGCTGTAGTTTTTGAACCCTACCTCTGCCGGCACCTAGGGAAACCTAGCAAACCTATACATTTTTGAAAACTAGACACCCAGGGGAATCCAGGATGGGGTGACTTGACTGCCTCCCACCAGGTTCTGTTACCCAGAATCCCTTGCAAACATAAAAAATTGTCAAAAAAACACATTTTCCCCACATTTCTGTGGTGGAAAGTTCTGGAATCTGCGTGGATCCACAAATTTCCACCCACCCCGCGTCCCCCAAAGTCTTACGAGAAAAATGGTACCTCACTTGTGTGGGTCGGCCTAGTGCCTGCGACAGGAAACGGCGCAAAACGCAACGTGGTCACACCTCAATTTCGCAGTGAAAAATGACCCTTTTTTGGCAAAGTGCCTAGCTGTAGTTTTTGAACCCTACCTCTGCCGGCACCTAGGGAAACCTAGCAAACCTATACATTTTTGAAAACTAGACACCCAGGGGAATCCAGGGTGGGGTGACTTGACTGCCTCCCACCAGGTTCTGTTACCCAGAATCCCTTGCAAACATAAAAAATTGTCAAAAAAACACATTTTCCCCACATTTCTGTGGTGGAAAGTTCTGGAATCTGCGTGGATCCACAAATTTCCACCCACCCCGCGTCCCCCAAAGTCTTACGAGAAAAATGGTACCTCACTTGTGTGGGTCGGCCTAGTGCCTGCGACAGGAAACGGCGCAAAACGCAACGTGGTCACACCTCAATTTCGCAGTGAAAAATGACCCTTTTTTGGCAAAGTGCCTAGCTGTAGTTTTTGAACCCTACCTCTGCCGGCACCTAGGGAAACCTAGCAAACCTATACATTTTTGAAAACTAGACACCCAGGGGAATCCAGGATTGGGTGACTTGACTGCCTCCCACCAGGTTCTGTTACCCAGAATCCCTTGCAAACATAAAAAATTGTCCAAAAAAACACATTTTCCCCACATTTCTGTGGTGGAAAGTTCTGGAATCTGCGTGGATCCACAAATTTCCACCCACCCCGCGTTCCCCAAAGTCTAACGAGAAAAATGGTACCTCACTTGTGTGGGTCGGCCTAGTGCCTGCGACAGGAAACGGCGCAAAACGCAACGTGGTCACACCTCAATTTCGCAGTGAAAAATGACCCTTTTTTGGCAAAGTGCCTAGCTGTCGTTTGTGAACCCTAGCTCTGCCGGCACCTAGGGAAACCTACCAAACACACACACTTCTGAAAAGTAGACACCCGGGGGCTTCCAGGGAGGTATGGCTTGCGTGGATCCCCCAACGTTTCCTTACCCAGAATCCCCTGCAAACCTCACTTTTAGCTGGAAAAAATCACTTTTTTCACACATTTGTGTGTGGGAAAGTGTGGCATCACTGGCCTCACACAAATTTCCTACCACCCAGCGTTCCCCCAGGTCTCCCGATAAAAATGGTGCCTCACTTGTGTGGGAGGCCCAAGTACCCGCGACAGGCAAGGGCCCACAACGTAGTGAGGCGACCTCAAAATTGCTTATCTCAAAACCACCTGGTTTTGCAAGGGGGGTCACCTGGGTTTTTGGCCCCGTGCTCGGCGGCTATCTAGGGAAACCTACCAAACCCACACATTTCTGAAAAGTAGACACCCGGGGGCTTCCAGGGAGGTATGGCTTGCGTGGATCCCCCAACGTTTCCTTACCCAGAATCCTCTGCAAACCTCACTTTTAGCTGGAAAAAATCACTTTTTTCACACATTTGTGTGTGGGAAAGTGTGGCATCACTGGCCTCACACAAATTTCCTACCACCCAGCGTTCCCCCAGGTCTCCCGATAAAAATGGTGCCTCACTTGTGTGGGAGGCCCAAGTACCCGCGACAGGCAAGGGCCCACAACGTAGTGAGGCGACCTCAAAATTGCCTATCTCAAAACCACCTGGTTTTGCAAGGGAGTCACCTGGGTTTTGGCCCCGTGCTCGGCGGCCATCTAGGGAAACCTACCAAACCCACACATTTCTGAAAAGTAGACACCCGGGGCTTCCAGGGAGGTATGGCTTGCGTGGATCCCCCAACGTTTCATTACCCAGAATCCCTTGCAAACCTCAATTTTAGCTGAAAAAATCACTTTTTCACACATTTGTGTGTGGGAAAGTGTGGCATCACTGGCCTCACACAAATTTCCTACCACCCAGCGTTCCCCCAGGTCTCCCGATAAAAATGGTGCCTCACTTGTGTGGGAGGCCCAAGTACCCGCGACAGGCAAGGGCCCACAACGTAGTGAGGCGACCTCAAAATTGCCTATCTCAAAACCACCTGGTTTTGCAAGGGGTCACCTGGGTTTTGGCCCGTGCTCGGCGGCCATCTAGGGAAACCTACCAAACCCACACATTTCTGAAAAGTAGACACCGGGGGCTTCCAGGGAGGTATGGCTTGCGTGGATCCCCCAACGTTTCCTACCCAGAATCCCTGCAAACCTCAATTTTAGCTGACAAAATCACTTTTTCACACATTTGTGTGTGGGAAAGTGTGGCATCACTGGCCTCACACAAATTTCCTACACCCAGCGTTCCCCAGGTCTCCCGATAAAAATGGTGCCTCACTTGTGTGGGAGGCCCAAGTACCGCGACAGGCAAGGGCCCACAACGTAGTGAGGCGACCTCAAAATTGCCTATCTCAAAACCACCTGGTTTTGCAAGGGAGTCACCTGGGTTTTGGCCCCGTGCTCGGCGGCCATCTAGGGAAACCTACCAAACCAACACATTTCTGAAAAGTAGACACCCGGGGGCTTCCAGGGAGGTATGGCTTGCGTGGATCCCCCAACGTTTCCTTACCCAGAATCCCTTGCAAACCTCAATTTTAGCTGAAAAATCACTTTTTTCACACATTTGTGTGTGGGAAAGTGTGGCATCACTGGCCTCACACAAATTTCCTACCACCCAGCGTTCCCCAGGTCTCCCGATAAAAATGGTGCCTCACTTGTGTGGGAGGCCCAAGTACCCGCGACAGGCAAGGGCCCAAAACATTTTTTGATAGGCAATGTTGATGTTGCCTCAAAACGTTTTGTGTCCTTGCCTGTCGCAGGTACTTGGGCCTCCCACACAAGTGAGGCACCATTTTTATCGGGAGACCTGGGGAATGCTGGGTGGTAGGAAATTTGTGTGAGGCCAGTGATGCCACACTTTCCCACACACAAATGTGTGAAAAAGTGATTTTTTCAGCTAAAATTGAGGTTTGCAAGGGATTCTGGGTAAGGAAACGTTGGGGGATCCACGCAAGCCATACCTCCCTGGAAGCCCCCGGTGTCTACTTTTCAGAAATGTGTGGGTTTGGTAGGTTTCCTAGATGGCCGCCGAGCACGGGGCCAAAACCCAGGTGACTCCTGCAAAACCAGGTGGTTTTGTGAAAGGCCATTTTGAGGTCGCTCAATACGTTGTGGGCCCTTGCCTGTCGCGGGTACTTGGGCCTCCCACACAAGTGAGGCACCATTTTTATCGGGAGACCTGGGGGAACGCTGGGTGGTAGGAAATTTGTGTGAGGCCAGTGATGCCACACTTTCCCACACACAAATGTGTGAAAAAGTGATTTTTTCAGCTAAAAGTGAGGTTTGCAGGGGATTCTGGGTAAGGAAACGTTGGGGGATCCACGCAAGCCATACCTCCCTGGAAGCCCCCGGGTGTCTACTTTTCAGAAATGTGTGGGTTTGGTAGGTTTCCCTAGATGGCCGCCGAGCACGGGGCCAAAACCCAGGTGACTCCCTTGCAAAACCAGGTGGTTTTGTGAAAGGCCATTTTGAGGTCGCCTCAATACGTTGTGGGCCCTTGCCTGTCGCGGGTACTTGGGCCTCCCACACAAGTGAGGCACCATTTTTATCGGGAGACCTGGGGGAACGCTGGGTGGTAGGAAATTTGTGTGAGGCCAGTGATGCCACACTTTCCCACACACAAATGTGTGAAAAAGTGATTTTTTCAGCTAAAAGTGAGGTTTGCAGGGGATTCTGGGTAAGGAAACGTTGGGGATCCACGCAAGCCATACCTCCCTGGAAGCCCCCGGGTGTCTACTTTTCAGAAATGTGTGGGTTTGGTAGGTTTCCTAGATGGCCGCCGAGCACGGGCCAAAACCCAGGTGACCCCCTTGCAAAACCAGGTGGTTTTGTGAAAGGCCATTTTGAGGTCGCCTCAATACGTTGTGGGCCCTTGCCTGTCGCGGGTACTTGGGCCTCCCACACAAGTGAGGCACCATTTTTATCGGGAGACCTGGGGGAACGCTGGGTGGTAGGAAATTTGTGTGAGGCCAGTGATGCCACACTTTCCCACACAAAAATGTGTGAAAAAGTGATTTTTTCAGCTAAAAGTGAGGTTTGCAGGGATTCTGGGTAAGGAAACGTTGGGGGATCCACGCAAGCCATACCTCCCTGGAAGCCCCCGGGTGTCTACTTTTCAGAAATGTGTGGGTTTGGTAGGTTTCCCTATGTGGCCGCCGAGCCCCGGGCCAAAAACCCAGGTGACCCCCTTGCAAAACCAGGTCATAATGAGATAATGTGTTGTTTATTTCTGCAGCGTGAAAATGTTGGCACAATATTGCAAGGAAAATGTGACAGACATTTTGAGGTTTGCAGGACATTGTGGGTACCATAACTTGTTGGGATCCACAAGAGAGATATCACCATGTACTCCCATGGGTGTTTCGTTTACGACAATATCTACAGTTGGTAGGTTATTCTTAGACGGAATGTACACCTTGGCAGACAGACTAAAAAGACAAAGATTACTGCACAGCCATCTATTCCTCAAGCACACACACACATACTGGTTGGATTTGGCACGAGGGCAAGTGATGGTTCAGTATATACAATTTTATTAACAAGAGATTTCACAAAAATGAAATGCACTGTCAATAATTGAAAGGACAAAAACGGAACCAGTGACTCGCAGCTCGTGAGCTGTAAAGCCACGTCAAGGCCCCAACCGCTTTACAGGCCATTCACACACCTTTCATACGTGATACACACAAGACCATTCACACCCCCAGGCACGAAACAAACACATTACAACATTCACAAAAAGGGACAAGGTACACCCTGCTTGAGAAAGACAAAAAAAAATATTACTGCACAACCATCTAATCCTCAAGCACACACACACATACTGGTTGGATTTGGCACGAGGGTGAGTGATGGTTCAGTATATACAATTGTATTAACAAGTGATTTCACAAAAATGAAATGCACTGTTAATGATTGAAAGGACGAGAAACTGAACCATTGACTCACAGCTCGTGAGCTGTAAAGCCACGACAAGGCACCAACCTCTTTACAGGCCATTCATACACCTTTCATACGTGTGACAAATACAAAACCATTCACACCACCAGCCGCGGGCCCATCACATTACAACACTCACACCAGCAGACAGCGCCATTCAAGGGCCCATCACTTTCACACGCCCACATTCCTAACACAGCAACCACACAACCTGATGGATTGCGTGGAGTGTCGCTCGGCTAGCAGTGTGTGTAGTGACCAGCAGCAAGTCACTACTCACACACTGCCAGCCGAGCGCCACTCCACGCACACCGCCAGCCAAGCACCAGCCTACACACACCACCATCACATTTAGGATTTTTTTATACAAAAAAGAAAACACAAACAAATTGCAAATAGATACAAATCTACTAACACAAAATCAGAAACATTGCACTAATGCCAACCTTGAAACAGAACAACAATTCTTAAACATTACAGACCAGGCAGTTCACTTTACCACTCATGGTTGCTCCCAATAATTCTTTTGCTTGTGGTACGCTCTATAACAAGCAGGCACACACAGCCCAGGGTTAGAAGGACACTCAGGGCAGTACATACGAGTCTCCTTCCGCGTACCTCTTCGCCAACAGACTCTACATCTCCTAGTGGGAAAGTCTTTTGAGGATGTAGGAGGAATGTGATCAGGAAAGTGGCGATCTTTCAATCGAGCCACATCCTCCACCACTCCAACTCTAGGAACACTTGCCTGTTCCACAACAACAAGGCTGCCTATGACAAACTCCTGAAACTGAACAAAAGTCAACTTTGACGCAGGAGAACACTCCTTGAACACAACAAAAGCATTGAAAGTTGCTAAATTGAAGAGATGGATGGCCAACTTCTTATACCAAATGTAAGACTTACGAATAGCAGTGTAAGGTTCCAACCTCTGATCTACTCTATCAACACCACCCATGTGCTTATTGTAGTCTAAAATGCACACAGGTTTGCGCACTTCAGCAATCTGACCCCAAACAGCCACAGGTGAAGTACTCTCATCATGGATGGTAGTCAGCATGTACACATCCCTCCTGTCCACACATTTCACAGCTAGCAGTTCCTCACTACGCAAGGCACTGCACTGTCCCCTCTGAAGTTTTTTGCAAACAAGCTCTTTTGGATAACCTTTACGGTTAGAGCGGATTGTGCCACAAGCAAAAGTGTCCACTTTGAACAATTCCTTAAACAATTGCACAGCAGTGTAGAAGTTATCAATGTACAAATGGTGGCCTCTGTTAAACAGTCCTCTAGCAAGTTCCCACACAATTTTCTCTGAAACTCCTACTAAAGTGGACGGACAACCAGGGGGTCAATAGTGGAATCCCTACCAGTGTACACACGCAAATTAAAAACATATCCTGTCCTACTCTCAGACAACATATACAGCTTAATTCCATAGCGTGCCCTCTTGCTAGGAATGTACTGCCTAAAAACCAAACGGCCCTTGAACAGCACCAAAGACTCATCAATAGATATTTCTTTCCCTGGAGTATAGATCTCTGAAAATCGATCTACAAAGTGATCAAGAACAGGCCGAATCTTAAAAAGACGGTCACATTCAGGGTGATCTCGTGGCAACGCCAAACCATTATCAACAAAATGCAGCATCCGAAGCAAAAGTAAATACCGATCACGAGTCATAACTGCAGGAAATATGGCCGTTGCCATCAAGGGACTGGTAGACCAATATGAACTCATGGACGGCTTCCTTATCAAACCCATCAAAAAAGTCAAACCCAAAAACTTCTTCATCTCTTCCAGATTTGTGGGACTCCACCGGGTAGCTCTAGAATGGGGCCTAAGTCTGGCACTGTTGTCCCTCAAAAACTGTTCAGCATACAAATTAGTCTGCTCAACAATCTCACCCAAAAATACATCATCCATAAACAACTGAAAATACTGTATAGGCAAATAATGTTCACAATCCACTCTACACCCTGCATAACCACTAAAGGCAGGCAACACCGGCTGCACCATGTTTGGATCAACCCAGAGTCCAGCACTTCCAGTAGGAAGCCTAGCAGCCCCAGGCTGCAATCCAGATGCCTCTTGCACCATCGGCACATTAGTATCCTCCTCTAAATCAGGCACTTCATCTGCACTGAGAGTACCTTCATCATCCGATGATTCCATGTGGAGAGAAAACTCACTGCCTGAATCTTCCCCTCCCTCCTCTCCCTCAGACGCACTGTCAGTCTCATAATCCTGCTCAGAGGAAGATTCAAGAAGCAAACCAACCACCTGCTGAGCAGTAATTCTACGGCTAGCCATAATGCTTACTAATAAAGGTTACTTGTCAAACAAGTCAACAACAACAAACCCTTTGTAAAAAAATAAAAAATAAACAAAATGTAGCTTTATCACAAAGACCTATATACTCCAACACTATACCACTCACGTGACAGAAGCAGCTAGACTCACCACCACCTACTCTGCACAGACACAGTAAGGATCAACAATATCCCACTAAAAAGAAGAAGAAAAAAATTACACATAAGACAATGCAAAACATCGCAAAGAATTTCATGCTCTGAACACTAACAAATATGCTGCCATTATGGCACCACTTACAAAAAAATTCATTCATGCATGACAATAATACTCATTTGGAGTACACACAACAAAAATATTTTTCTTACCAAATAAATGCAATTACGCAAAACTGCAGAACCACAACTGCCGAAACCGCAAACAGGAATCAAAAGCTTTACACTAGAATAAAAAGGAGGAAAAAAAACATTACAATCACATATGCAAATAATGCACCAGTCCACACACAATCCACCAGCCAAGCTAAGGGGTAGTTGGGCCTAACAGTATAAATAAAATATTCACACCCGTAAAAGGGGAGCAACCCTTGCCCTTTTGGCCACTCCCCAACACAAAAATTAAAAAAACCCTGGTGCCTAGTGGGCATTCCTGCTGCACGATCACATGATCGTGCAGCAGGAATGCACAAAGAGGCATCGGGGAAAGGAAAACCATTTCCTTTCCCTCGATGCCTCTTTTGATACAAACCCCCCCTCCCCGAGCCAAACCTCACCTGATTTCCCGACGCGCTGGAAGCAAATGGCTTCCAGCGCGTCGGGAAGAAAGGGAAACCCTCAATGATGTCAGCGCGCTGACGTCATTGATGGGGCGAGGGGAGGCAGGGGAAGCCCTTCCCCTGCCTCCCCCAAAAAAACCTAACGATCAGATTCTCACGGGGAGCGCCAGCGCTTCCCCCGTGGGTGGTCTTATGACGAGCTGGACTCGTCACGAGCACTGTCTGCCATGACGAGTCCAGCTCGTCATAAGCACCGAAGGGGATAAAGGGTCAGAGCAGGATCTCAGCGGCAGACGAGGAGAAGGAACCTCCTGGTCACAGGAACTACACGAGCATTGCGCTCGAGAAATTCAAGGATGCAAAGACCTCCATCAAGGATTACAGCTAACTTTTCAGGGTGTAAATGGAGAGAAGGCACATCTGCCCTGCATATTTATCCACGAAGATGCCACCGTTTTGTGCAATACCTTTACTCAACTGGAGTGCTTTCTACTGGCTAATCAGTAAGTGCTACCTCGTTGGGTAAATGTATAGTGCCTTTCCTACACTACAGCTGCGTAAAGGACCAGAAGAATTGTCTCCAGTGACCTGTGTGTCTGTAACTTTGCCACCGCGCCGAAAGTGCCGGGGTCCTTTGAGTAAGCTGTCCATCATAGTGGGGAAAGGGCGGGCATACGTTGCATACCGCTAGTGTATGTGTGGCGGGGCTTCTAGGCCCGTTCACATGCCTCTTGTTTATAAAGGGTCAGAGCAGGATCTCAGCGGCAGACGAGGAGAAGGAACCTCCTGGTCACAGGAACTACACGAGCATTGCGCTCGAGAAATTCAAGGATGCAAAGACCTCCATCAAGGATTACAGCTAACTTTTCAGGGTGTAAATGGAGAGAAGGCACATCTGCCCTGCATATTTATCCACGAAGATGCCACCGTTTTGTGCAATACCTCTACTCAACTGGAGTGCTTTCTAATGGCTAATCAGTAAGTGCTACCTCGTTGGGTAAATGTATAATGCCTTTCCTACACTACAGCTGCGTAAAGGACCAGAAGAATTGTCTCCAGTGACCTGTGTGTCTGTAACTTTGCCACCGCGCCGAAAGCGCCGGGATCCTTTGAGTAAGCTGTCCATCATAGTAGGGAAAGGGCGGGCATACGTTGCATACCGCTAGTGTATGTGTGGCGGGGCCAAACGAGCGGGCTTCTAGGCCCGTTCACATGCCTCTTGTTTATAAAGGGTCAGAGCAGGATCGCAGCGGCAGACGAGGAGAAGGAACCTCCTGGTCACAGGAACTACACGAGGATTGCGCTCGAGAAAATCAAGGGTGCAGAGACCTCCATCAAGGATTACAGCTAACTTTACAGGGTGGCAATGGAGAGAAGGTACTTCTCCACGCTCACGAAGATGCCACCGTTTTGTGCAATACCTCTACTCAACTGGAGTACTTTCTACTGGCTAATCAGTAAGTGCTACCTCGTTGGGTAAATGTATAATGCCTTTCCTACACTACAGCTGCGTAAAGGACCAGAAGAATTGTCTCCAGTGACCTGTGTGTCTGTAACTTTGCCACCGCGCCGAAAGCGCCGGGATCCTTTGAGTAAGCTGTCCATCATAGTAGGGAAAGGGCGGGCATACGTTGCATACCGCTAGTGTATGTGTGGCGGGGCCAAACGAGCGGGGCTTCTAGGCCCGTTCACATGCCTCTTGTTTATAAAGGGTCAGAGCAGGATCGCAGCGGCAGACGAGGAGAAGGAACCTCCTGGTCACAGGAACTACACGAGGATTGCGCTCGAGAAAATCAAGGGTGCAGAGACCTCCATCAAGGATTACAGCTAACTTTACAGGGTGGCAATGGAGAGAAGGTACATCTCCACGCTCACGAAGATGCCACCGTTTTGTGCAATACCTCTACTCAACTGGAGTACTTTCTACTGGCTAATCAGTAAGTGCTACCTCGTTGGGTAAATGTATAATGCCTTTCCTACACTACAGCTGCGTAAAGGACCAGAAGAATTGTCTCCAGTGACCTGTGTGTCTGTAACTTTGCCACCGTGCCGAAAGCGCCGGGATCCTTTGAGTAAGCTGTCCATCATAGTAGGGAAAGGGCGGGCATACGTTGCATACCGCTAGTGTATGTGTGGCGGGGCCAAACGAGCGGGGCTTCTAGGCCCGTTCACATGCCTCTTGTTTATAAAGGGTCAGAGCAGGATCGCAGCGGCAGACGAGGAGAAGGAACCTCCTGGTCACAGGAACTACACGAGGATTGCGCTCGAGAAAATCAAGGGTGCAGAGACCTCCATCAAGGATTACAGCTAACTTTACAGGGTGGCAATGGAGAGAAGGTACATCTCCACGCTCACGAAGATGCCACCGTTTTGTGCAATACCTCTACTCAACTGGAGTACTTTCTACTGGCTAATCAGTAAGTGCTACCTCGTTGGGTAAATGTATAATGCCTTTCCTACACTACAGCTGCGTAAAGGACCAGAAGAATTGTCTCCAGTGACCTGTGTGTCTGTAACTTTGCCACCGCGCCGAAAGCGCCGGGATCCTTTGAGTAAGCTGTCCATCATAGTAGGGAAAGGGCGGGCATACGTTGCATACCGCTAGTGTATGTGTGGCGGGGCCAAACGAGCGGGGCTTCTAGGCCCGTTCACATGCCTCTTGTTTATAAAGGGTCAGAGCAGGATCGCAGCGGCAGACGAGGAGAAGGAACCTCCTGGTCACAGGAACTACACGAGGATTGCGCTCGAGAAAATCAAGGGTGCAGAGACCTCCATCAAGGATTACAGCTAACTTTACAGGGTGGCAATGGAGAGAAGGTACATCTCCACGCTCACGAAGATGCCACCGTTTTGTGCAATACCTCTACTCAACTGGAGTACTTTCTACTGGCTAATCAGTAAGTGCTACCTAGTTGGGTAAATGTATAATGCATTTCCTCCTCTACAGCTGCGTAAAGGACCAGAAGAATTGCAGGATCGCAGCGGCAGACGAGGAGAAGGATTGCGCTCAAGAAAATCAAGGGTGCAGAGACCTCCATCAAGGATTACAGCTAACTTTACAGGGTGGCAATGGAGAGAAGGCACATCTCCACGCTCACAATGCCGCCCTCGTGGGCATTCCTGCTGCACGATCACATGATCGTGCAGCAGGAATGCACAAAAGAGGCATCGGGGAAAGGAAAACCCTTTCCTTTCCCTCGATGTCTCTTTGGAATCAAACCCCCCTCCCCGAGCCAAAACTCACCTTATTTCCCGACGCGCTGGAAGCAAATGGCTTCCAGCGCGTCGGGAAGAAAGGGAAACCTCAATGATGTCAGCGCGCCTCGCGCGCTGACGTCATTGATGGGGGTGGGGGTGGCGGGGGAGGCAGGGGAAGTCCTTCCCCTGCCTCCTAAAAAAAACCCCGACGATCGGATTCCCACGGGGAGCGCCAGCGCTTCCCACGTGGGTGGTCTTATGACGAGCTGGACTCGTCATGAGCACACGAGCACTGTGTGCCATGACGAGTCCAGCTCGTCATAAGCATGGAAGGGGTTAATGAGTCAAACGTATGACAAGATGTTATATACCAATCTCTCCAGTAACAACATTAACCGCAGGAGTTATCTTACCTGCATTATACGCTGCAGAATATTTCCCTGTAGCAGGGTCCTTAACTCTCTATACTGTCTTAAAATACAATCAATTTGATGATCAATTAAGATATAATAAATTTTCTATTATTTTTTTCATGGTGCTATTTTCATTGGGTTTAGAGTTTCCCAAAAATTACGCATAGGCTGAATGTCATTGAATAGGTCCTAGTGACTCAGCCCCTCATGACTCCACCCCTTACTGGCGCCAACCGATAGGCTGAATGTGCGGGTTCCTGGAGTATTTCTTCCATTTCCAGCAGGATATGTAACCCATCATTTCATCTCCAACGCCACATACTCAGTCTTCAACCTTTCTGCTGCCCCTCCAACATCCCTGCTCCCTTTACATTCTCTCTGATACCCAGCATAATCTCTGCTCTCTTCCTCCTCTCTGCTTCATGTCCATCATCATTTGCACTCTATTCATCATCTCTGCTGCCCCTTCATAATTCCTGCTCCCGCATCATACTCTGCTGCCTCTTCATCCTATTTGCCCCATCAACCCGCTCACTTTTAATCCTCTCAGTTTCAGCTCTATCACTAACCACCCCTCTTCATCCTCTTTGCTGCCTGTCCATGATCATTTTCTCTCTTCCATACTGATCACCGTCTATTGCATCCCATCCTTCTGTTCCTTCTCCATTACAAATCCTCTCCTTCGTCTCACATAAGTACTTGCTCTACACCTCCACCACCTACTTTGCTCCCTCATTCACCTCTGATCTCTTCTGCCCCTATTCCCCCTCTATGCTCCATCTCTCCACCCTGCTCTTCCCTATACATCGGTACTGCTCACACTATGACATTAAATCTTGCTCAATCATGTTCCATCTCCTCTCTACTTCATTCCTCAGCTCTGTTTATTCCCTTCTACTCCAGGCTGAAAGGAGCTTCCGGCAAACAAGGTGCTTTGCCCTCTTAGCCTTGATTGTCCAAACGCAGCTCAGGGGGCTCTCACAGTGGTGAGATCACCCTCTGCAGTGTACTTTTTTCCATTTAAAGGCTCCCCTGTGCAGACCACAGTGCTGCAGAGAGATCCAGGAGTTTCCAGTCACCGCTAGGTAATACGGTCAGACAATACCATTAATTTCTTGAGCATTCAACAAGTGCACACATAGTCCTCGATTAAGAGTGCCTCAGAAAGTTGCAACATCCTTGCAAGCCCCTGCTTCCACAGGTGTAACTATTACAAGTGGGTCAGAGTCAGGGTCGGACTGGGACAAAAAATAGGCCTGGGCAACAAAATAAAAGTGACCCCCATTAGCAAACCAGGCTGGTTTTAAACTTTTAAACACACGCTGTATGATTTTCTTGCAAGGTATGGGAGACTGCACGCATTTGTGCTTGCTGCAGGCAATGCTGGTGGTAATATCAGGGTTGTCAACAGTAAAAACTGGCCTACCAGGCCATAAAACAGGCCCATAAACTGATAGAAAACCGTCCCTCAAACTGACCTGTCAGACCAGCCCATCGGATACTGTCTGATTGCCTTTGCTTTATTTGAACCAGTGGTTTCCGGTGCTCATCACCGGCACTTAATTGTCAGCACTAGCTCTAGTGACAGTCCCCCACATGGAGGCGCTGTCTATCAAATTTTGAGATAAGCACAACAACAGTGTTTACTAAGATAATATATATTAACAATGATTAACATCTTTTGCTCACGCCATTATTATAGCTTTGGGTGGCCAGGGATAGTTTGAATTGTCATACTTGTAGCAGTGCGATGTATAGTACTTGTGCTGGTTCGGTCACTGGTAGCGCTGGCAGGGGCAATAAGTGGGCAGGCTGCCGTAGCCTCCTGAGAGAGTCCCTGGCACTTACTTTTTTACAAAGTAAGCAATGCCGATTGCTCTATAGGCCAGTCTCACCTTGGTCAGATTATTTTGACTCCCTCAGAGTTCTCTGCAGATAAATATTAGCAGACAAGAACCTGTTGCTCTTTACCAGTGAGGGGTGGAGTGGAGGAGCTGGGAGACCCAGAAAATACCAGGACATGCAGATTTTGGTGCAGTAAGCACCAAGATTTGCATGTTTTGATCCATTCTTATTTGGCAACTCTTAATTAGAGTTATGCATCTCATCCAATAACTAACGATTGCCATGGTATCTTTATCTGATGCCATACATTAAATCCACATTCTGAGGTACTCTTATTTAAGTCTATAGTGTGCATGTCCTGTACTCAATCAGATGCAAGCAGTAATGCCTGAGCTAGGTAGAAAATCCAAATAATTGATTATTTTTTTTACCAGTCTTTAAAATCTGTTCAGCACATTGCACTCAATTGGAGTTACAGGTCTCTATCCTTAAAAGGAATGTCACCTTTTTTAAGTCTGGCTTACAGACAGTTTTAGTTGTGTGTGGTTAAAAATCAGTTGTGAACAATATAGTTCATAGTATGGGCTTTGGGTCAGCCCATTTCTCATGATTGGCTGGATAAGCCTATCTCAGCTCCCTGTCCCTAATTCAATAGCATTCCTCCCTATACTTGTTTTTGTTCTGCCTCAAGAAATTTCTTATTAGCTGAATGTGTATCCTTCCACTGCTGTCATCTGGAAACTAGTTTTTCATTTTCTTTTAGCTCTTGATGGGAGCAAAATGACTTTCCTTGCTCTCTTACCCATCTCTTCATTCCCTCTCACTACTCCATTTCTCTTGAGACTTTGCACACAGCTATTTCGGAATAGTATAATTAACACAAAAAAACAAAATGGTAGCCACCGTGCCATGACACATGTACATGCATGGGCAGCCATCTTGGAATGCTTTTTCTTATTTTAAAACATATTAAAAGATGGTCTCCTCTGTGTGTCCATGCACTGTTGGGAACGAGGCAGCCAACTTGGACTGGTTTATCTCAAAGAAAAACATTCCAAGACGGCCACCTTGTTTACCGATGGCCATTGAGGATTTTTTTTTTTGCTTTGTTTTTGTCAATGTAAACAAGAATTGGCAAAGAAAATAGCAGAACACTCTCCTTTTAAAAATGCTATCTTCTGGCTTCGCCAGTGCTTGTTTAATTTTTTAATTTAGGTTAGTTTTATGACATTTGTGCAGTGCTAGGTGCCAAGTTGTATCCATTATCCAGTACACTTCCTGTTTATATAGACGTTCGCAAAACTTGGCACTGTAAGTACAACACATTTCTCAAGAGTGCCTAGATACCCTCACGGGTGACAAACACAACTCTACAAATCCACCTTACTAGGTAATGCCAACTTGTCCACTTCAGTGCACTGTTCAGGCCAAGCACAGGTCACTATCGCATTCACATGTTTTTTAGAACATAAACACCAATTCGTGTTTCCCTATTACTTTGCCACGGATGTAAGCATTTCACTGCAAGATATACACTGGGCTCACTTAATTAGTATTTTACAGAAGATGCATGGCAGTAGAAACTGTGCATTTTGCTTCTTGGGCTTAGCTGACCTTCCACAATTCCCTCTATATTTCATCAGAGCTGGAGATGATCTCACTCAAACAATGTCAGTACAGAAAAGATTGTGTCAACAGTGGCACGGATATACAAGTACTCTCACCAGTGTCACGCTGCTCCTTACAGACAGCTGCAGAGTTCTTTTATCTCACTGAGGACATCTTGAATCGTAATTATATGTTCGCAAGATGACAAATGCGCAATGAAAATAGAACATACTAGACATGCAATGGGGTGAGGAGGCTTACATTTATTTACAATGGTGTTTGAGTGATTCATGTGAAAGAAGCACATACCACACTATTTTTTAATTCTCGCAGTTACACAGTAATAGAGGAGATGCCAGAAGGCGTTATGGCACATTCTGAGCCAAGTTGTATTGACTAGCCAGTACACTTCCTGTTTATATGGAAGTTCACAAAAAGCAAAACCTGGCACTGTAAGTACAACACATTTTTCAAAGTGCCCACGCAGGCTGTTGTATACACAATCCCGAGATGACCATAATGCTATGAACCTGAGGCTACTACGTTTACCTTCTAGGTTCGGAGAAGGGGGCATGGCTTCGTCACCAAAACATCTTCCCTCTGATTTACATAAAAGAATGCCATGAAGTTTCTACCTGCACACCATGTCGTCATTGTAAGGTGAGTTATGGAATGGGGCAGTGGTGATGGCAGGCTTTTGAAATGATCCTGTCTACTCTCCGTTCCTTGCTGTTTCTCTCCTAAATGCCCTTACAAACACACATTACTGGCTCGCTAATAGCCTCTAGTATTAATTCACGCATGCATTCTTCTTTAACGGATGCCAAATGTAAGACATTCAACAACATGTTAGGAAGGACACTGCAAAAACTTCAAATGCAGTACCAATGTCCGATGTAGTTTTGTAGACCTGTTCTGAAAGCAGCACTTCTCACCAGTCCTAAGATGCATCCAGCACAGCCCAAATAAGCCAGGAACTGACTCTCACAGTACTCAACCGTGCCCATCAACAACCAATGACATTCACAGTTTTATATCAGCCTAGAAACGGACATGTCTAGTAATCTGAGAGATGCATACGCAGCCAGATAAAGCCATTTAGTCAAGCTCATGCTACCCCAAATCAGTGAACATGGCACAGTTGGGTTGCTGAAAAAGGACCTGTACACAATGCTGGCACCATCCCAGTAGCTGAATAAGACTTCAGTCAGCAATGTAATCCTCAGAAACAAGGATGAAGGCACTCAATACCTCCAATAGCACATCAAGGCCATACTAATCGCAGAATGTGCACAATACAAATGCCATCATAACATAACACAAGGCTTTATATGTTGTAGGTGTTCTGTACTGGCCATGGATGTGGGGATGTTAGAAAAGGGGAAATGGGTATTGCTAGTGTTGAAATGGTAAATGAGAAGTGGCTTTGGCCCACATATTTTGTAAAACAGAAGGCCTTCAAGGTGGAGCAGTGTTAATAATGGGGTCTCAAGTTGGCAGAGGTATGCACCCTGTCCAATAGTCAGGGTAAGCTATATACACACACTAAAAGATAGCCTGTGCTCACCCTCTGGTAGCTTGGCACAGAACAGTCAGGCTTATCTAAAGAGGCAATGTGTAAAGTATTTGTCTAAAAAAAACAACACAGTAACACAATGAAAACACCACAAAAGAACTTAAGGGTTAGAAAAATAGATAAAAATGTTATGACTAAATCAAGACCAAAACAACAAGAATCCCATAAGTAGAAATTGAGTTATGAATTTGTAAAGAATAAAAGTGTTTCTAGCACTTAGAAGCAATAAGCGCCTATGGTGGGGTTATCTGATCGCGCTGGACTGGGGCAAAGTCAAAAGTTCAGGCCACACACGAAGGAGCACAGGCCGGCTACAGGACCCATGCAGACCCGGTGAACAAAGTTCTTTCATCCTTGGTCGCAACAGCGAGATGCGGGGTGCATACGAGCGATGAGTCGATGTGAAGGCCACATTTGAGGTGATGCGTCGCTTTTCTTCATGCAGTGGCGGCAATGCATCGGGTCTATTGAGCGAAGCGCCAGTTCAGAGTGCAGCGGTTCCGAAGATGATGCACCGGGTTAATCCATGCTGGAGGGGCGATGCATTGATCTTCTCCATGCAGTGGCAGCGGTGCGATGGTTCCAAAGCGGTGGTTCCGGATGCGATGCGGTGTTCCGAGTGCAATGCGCCAATTCTACTCCTGCAACAGGGTCGATGCGCCAGTTCTGCTACACGCAGATTGGAGATGCGCCAATGTCTCTGGTGCAAGTATCTGGGTCCACTTCCAGTGAACCAGGCACAGAAGCAGGTGTAGAGACTGTGATAGCCCTGAGTCCCAAGCAACAGGAGTCAAGCCAACAAGCCCTTGGAGATCACTTTGGTTGCAAGGCAGAGTCCAGCTCTCCTCAGCAGGGTCAGAGAGCAGAAGGCAGCAGGGCAGCACAGCAGAAAAGCAAGCCTTCCAGGTCAGCAGTCCAGCAGAGTATCAGTCCTTGATGCAGCACAGCAGTTCTTTTGACAGAGTCCAGTTGTAGGTCTAGAAGTGTCCGATTTGGTGGGGTCAGAGGCCCAGTACTTATACCTAGTTGTGCCTTTGAAGTGGGGGTGACTTCAAAGAAGGTTCTTTGAAGTGCACAGAAGCCCTTTCTTCTCAGCCCTGGCTGCAGAATATCAGTAGGGGGTAATCAGCTCTTTGTGTGGGGAAAGGGCATTGCCTATTCAGGTGTAAGTGTCAACCCCTTACTCCCTTCATGCCCAAGAAGAGCCATCAGAAAGGAGATGAGTACTCAGTTATACCTAACCTTCCTGAGTTTGTGGCTGTCTAGAGAGGATGCACAAAGTGTTGCTGTCGCCCACCCTAGACATGTATTGGAGGCAGACTGCAGGCACACAGAGGTGTAAGAGCAGAGAAATGCCCACTTTCTAAAAGGGGCATTTCTGAAATAGTAATGTCAAATCCAACTTTACCAGTAAAGAGGATTTCTCATTACTGTAGGAAGCAGGCTCTGTATGTACTATAGCAAAATAAGGTATTGTGTGCACAGAGTCCAGAGGATGCCCAGATGATTTACAGAGGCTAAAGTAGATAATACTAATGATTTCTTTTGTGGTAGAGTGGGCGAGCAGTTAGGCTTATCAGAGGGCAGTGCTAAGCATTTGTTGTACACACACAGGCAAGAAATGATTACACACACTCAATCAATAAATCAGAGACCAATGGTTTGTAAAAATATTACTTTTAGCATATTTATTTTATAGAACCAAAGATACTTTGTTGCAGTAAAAAACGTTTTGCAATATTACTGTCTTTCAAAATCAGAAGTAGACACTTGGTTCATTTTTCAGTCAGTACAATGTCATCCTATGAGAGGAAACACAATCAGAAATTTGCAGATAAGTAAACGATTTACCAAATTAAGATTTTGGATGAAGAATCAGTACCAGGCAAGGTTCAGGTAAGTGACCTCAGTGCACTAACAGCGGCACAGAGGCAGCCGGGTGCAGAGGTCAAACTCGGTATCTGGTGCCAATGTTATCCAAAGGAGAAAGGGGGAAATCGAAATGGTACTACTTGCAGGTGAATAGCACAGTTTTGGAACCCAGTCTCCAGAGGTTAAGGTAGGCACAGGGGGGCCACAAGGCAGCACCAAACTTACACCTCCCCCCCCCCAGCGGCACAGGGGCAGCCGGGTGCAGAGTGCCAATGCAAACCAATGGGGAATCTCGAACTTGGAAAAAGGTTGCAGGCTCAGGCCAGGAGGCTGGGCGAAAGAAACCTACAGCTGCACAGGTAAGTTGGGATGTGCTGGAGCATGGGGACACCCTCAGTAGATCTCCCCAAAGCCCAGGACCTCTGGGTGCAGTGGTGTCCTTTAGCGATGGAAGTCAGCTTACCGTTGCGGTCGAGGGGGGGGGGTCATTGTGCAGAGGCTGCAGGCATTGACGTGGTGTTCTGCAGCTGTCAACCCACGAGGGACGCTTGTTCAGGATCACTGGGGAACCTTTTCTGGACTGTTGGGCCTCTTGGGCTCTGGTCGTGGGCATCGTGTGCAGATGTGGTCGACTTTGAGGATCCACAGGCAGAGCTTTGGTCTTTCAACTTGGTTTTCTTCTGTACAGGTCCGCTGTGCACAGGAAATCAGGAGTCTTTTTAGAAAGCAGGTAGTCCTCCCAGGGTTCTGGAGGTTGGTGTGCTGTGGGACGAGTCGCACTTCTTTAACAAGGGCTTTGAGGGCTGCAGACTGGCCGGTAGGGTTGGGGCCAAGTCAGTTGGTGTCTTCAGTCTTCGCTGCTCCATGGCTCTTCTTTTCCTCTTCTTCGTAGGTCATCAGTAATCTGAGGATTAAGGTTCAGGGGTGCCCCTAAATACTCAGTTTAGGGGCATTACAGAGGTTAGAAGGTAGCAGGCAAAGGGCTATTTACCTTTAGGGTGACTACACCCTTTGTATGTCCACTCGCTCTGGGGAGGGGGCATACCCCTAATCCTATTGGCTAGAATCCTCCAAAATAATATGGATTATTTTCAAAGGAGGGGGTCACTTCAGCTCAGGTGACCTTGAGGGTGGCCCTGGCTGAGAGGGAATACACCTCTCTTGTTTACTAATTTTCTCGCCGACCTTTGCCGCCAAAAGTGGGGTTTGGTCAGGGGGAGGGGCATCTCCACTGGCTGGAAAGGCACTGGTCAGTTTGAGGCTCACTGCTGTTCTAGGCTGTTACTGCTTGGGGGTAGGTGTGAAGCACCTCCACCCAGAGCAGGCTTTGTTTCTGACCCATGAGAGCAAAAGGCTCTCACTTTAGGGGGTAAGAAACATGTCTAGAGATGGCAGGCTGGTGCAGACCAGTCAGGCACACACTAGTGGTTTGGTAGGTTTGGAGGAGGCACCTCTGAGGTGCCCTCTGAGTGCATTTATTAATGAATCCAACACTGCATCAGTGTGGGCTCAATAATCTGAGATGTTTGGTACCAAACATCTTGGAATTCGGTGAAGCCATCATGGAGCTGTGGAACTCGTAGTGACAAGCTCCCAACCCATGTACTCAGTATGGCTTCACCATGCACTTATAATGTCTAAGAATGGACTTAGACACTATAGTGGCATATCTTCTCATGCAGTTATGCCCTCAGATGAGGTATAGTGCACCCTGTCTCAGGGCTGTAAGGCCTGCTGTAGGGGTGACTTACCCATGTCTCTTTCAGTGCTGGTAGGCCTGCCAGGTCAACTCTTCACTTTTATCTGCACCAAAACACGCAGGCTGCAATGGCAGTGTGCATGTGTTTGGTGAGGGGTCTCTTATGGTGGCACAGTACATGCTGCAGCCCTTAGAGAGCCTCTCTGGTCACATTGCCCTTGGTACCATTGGTACCTTTTACAAGGGACCTATATATGGGCCAGAGGTGTGCCAATTGTGGAAACAAAGAGATAGTTTTGGGAAAGCACACAGGTCAGGCACTGGGAACCTGGTTAGCAGGAACCCAGTGCACATTCAGTCAAAGATGCATGAGAGTCAGACAAAAAGTGGGGGTAATCATGCCAAAAGGAGTACTTTCCTACAATTACCATTCCAAAGATATAAAACATGACACAGCTACTCCTTTCTAATCAGGAATTACAGTTTTAAAGTGCATTAAGTGATTCACAATGTTAACCTATTAGAGGAGTATATCTCACCATAGTGATAAACAAATGTAGGTGTTGTTCTCTACCAAGACATGTAAAACTTAAAGGTACCTGTCCTACCTTCGATTTGCACAGCACCCTGTCCTATGAGCTTCCTAGGACCTACCGTAGAGGTGAGGTATGTGTAATAAAAGGGGCGTTTAGGGCTTGGCCAAGGGTTTTAAATATCAAGTAGAACTGGCAGCAAAACTGCACACACAGGTTCTGCAGTGGCAGGCCTGAGACATGTTTAAAGGGCTACTTGTGTGGATGGCACAATCAGTGTTGCAGGCCCACTAGCACCATTTAATTTACAGGCCCTGAGCACATGTAGTGCACTTTAATAGGGACTTATAGGTAAATTAAATATGCCAATTGTGGATACACCAATGTTACCATATTTTAGGGAGAGAACACATGCATTTTAGCACTGGTTAGCAGTGGTAAAGTGCCTAGAGTCCTAAAGCCAACAAAATCGAGGTCAGAAAAAGAGGAAGAGGACGGCAAAAAGTTTGAGGTGCCCCTTCAGAGGGGACCATTTTCCAACAAGCAGTTAGGAAATTACAAGTACTTGTGTAAAGGGTGCTGACAAGAAATCTGTGCATATCGATATTGAAAAGCTCTTATTAGAAGTAGTGGGCTCCAAGCCTTGGAATTCAAAGTATTTCTAGTAGGTCTGGCCATAGGGGAACAAAGGGACCACACAACATGCAAATTCACTGTAACATTCAGGCAATAGTGGGTCTAAATGTAGTCCAGGGGCACTGGTTGGATAACTGGAATTATCAATCCAAGTGAGCATATATATTTAGTAGATGGTTGAGAGACTTTAGTCGATACAGCTTCCCCACTGGTACTGAAGATTAGGAATGACTTGTGAGGCATCTGACGTGACCAAGCCCCATAGTCTCCAAGACCGTCAGAGCTCGTGAAGATACACAATACCGGGCAAAAGAAAGAAACACAACTGCCAGCCTATGTTCTATGTAGTCTATTTCTGTTAGCCCTTTCCCGTGTAGAGCACATGATTTCATTAAGAGAGCTAAACAAAACCAAAAATGATCAAGCTAAGAGATGCTAACAGGACAAACCTTGCTGCTGCTCAGATGGAAGGGAAATGTCAAAGTTTGAATGATGATATGGACTTGCTGTGAAACAGGGCCATCCCCGTGTCCCTCTAGAGGGGTCAATGAACTTAGACTTTTCAACAGAGAGAATATGAGGGGAAAACTGGAAATGGGAGAAGAGAGACTCAGGAGCTCTTTGGGTAGAAGGATGGCGATGGAAAAACCCAGACTGGAGTGACATTGCTTCCAGTGAGGTAAGCTGCCTGCCCTAGAGGATGGACCGTGTAAGGTGTTCTGAGTAAAGAGTCAAAGGCCAGAAAATTCGAATACATCGTACTCCGAGTGAGAAAGTCTGCTAGCCAATATGTAGTCAGCTGCTACCCAATGGTGGTTTCTGTGTTGAGGCAGGACGCCAGCCAAGATACTAAAGCTAATCCCCCCCCCCCCCCGGACGTCACATAGCAGGATTCTTCAACCAATGTAGAACACAAGGACTGGCTAGAAATACAACAGATGGATAGACAATAAAGCTGAGAAGTTAGGGAACCAAGAGGGAACCAACGAGGAGGACACAAATATACAAGGATTTAAATCGAGTGAATGTTTAAAGGAGAGCGGAAAGCCAATCCAACCAGAAGATGTTTCCAGTCATAGAGACATGTCCAAATTGTGGTTAATTATGCTATGCAACTGCTCACTCAGAAGTGATTTCTACATCAAGAAATTATACCCTCTCACTGGTTAAAGGCTCAAACCCCCCTCACATGCCACTGTCCTATCTTCCAGAGTTTTCAACCCTGACGTTGCCGATAATGGTAACTCTAGGACCGCCTCGGGGAAATGTCACTTTTGCTCTTTGTGTTTTTATCTCTGGAAATATCCCGCACCCGTTTCCCCACTAGTGCCTGTGATAAAATCCTGACATAAAAATGACATAACTCCTATAGCTTCTTCAGTTTGATATGAACAATGTAGAAAAATCGTGCAATCAAATCTTATACCAATAAATCTGTATAAGGTGAAAGGGTTTTCTGACACGTCCAAATCCAAGAAATTGCTTGGTAGGGAGATGCTTGTTTCACTGAACATAAAGAAAAATACTAAACATACTGACATCGTTCCACTATGATTACTTTAACACTTAGTTAACTATTAGTGTTTTCAGGTAAATTTTAAGCACCAGAAAAACAAAAGGATCTTATTAGAAAGGTGGTGTTTTAAACCTAACATTATGGGAAAACGGCGATCCCCAGCGCCTTGAGACCCTCACGGGTGAGTAGTTGCGCTTTACCAACCCCTGATTGATTGAACATATCACACAGGGTCTGATAAAAGCTGTCTTGCCAGGACTATTGTCTTTCTAAAGTCAAGCGCTTCTCGCGGGTTCACAGCAAATCTCAGCGGGACAGAATAGAGACTTGCCTTTGCTGGCATTCTGGTGCACTTCCTGTAATTTTAACATGCGTTGTCTGCATTTCTTCCTAGGGGCGACAGGCCACACACCCTTGTCTGGGCTGTTCAGTGTGGGTGGCATGCACCGGGTTCGGTGAGACCGATTACAGCAAACTGCTGTATCCTGGGTGTGACACCTGGAAACAACTTGTTGAAATTTGCTGAGAAATTCTTCCTTAATGGAGATGCATCAAAACATCTCTATCTAATATTACTAAGACTCATTGCCAAAGAAAGAAACTATTCAAAAGGGCTGTATTGATGCCAACACCGAATTGCAGGAAAAGACATGCAGAGTCCAAAAGATAGAGGTGTGTAACTTAAAAAAAAAAAAAAGGTTCTCTAGAAAGAATGCTTTAAAGCAGGCTTCCTCTACGAGTAGCCCACGAGCAACTGGTAGCTCCCAGCTACCTATAAATAGATCCCAACTGCCTATAAATAGATCCCAACTGCCTATAAATAGATCTCCTATGGGCAGACCAGCCTAAGTTAGAAGCTTTTTTTGGTTCAATAAATATATGTTTAACAGCATTTAAAAGCGTGTATTTGAGAAGAAAATGTGTGTATTTTGAGACATCATAAATTGATAAGTGGAGAAAAAAGGTTAAATTTCCGAAATATATTTAAAGCTGATAACTGAGCGATGAATACGTTAGCATAGGGGAAACCTATTACTATTATTATTAATTTGGTGAAAGGAGGCCTGCAGCTGTGACTATTATGTATTACCCACGTAGAGGCATTCCATTGCGGGGGCAGCTCCTCCTTAATGGCCGAGTAGCGCTGCTTCACTGGTCAGTCAGTCAACAATCAAACGAAAAATAAAATGACCGCTGACTGAGTGAGCTGATGCCAGCAGTGTAGGGAGGGGTGGGGCCGGACATAGCAGGGAGGAGTGGTAGGCACACTGTAAGTGCACATGTCTGTTTGGCCGGCTGTCTTCATTCATGCGCATTTAAGTTTCTACAAACCAGCTGTGTTGCGCAGTCGGGTTGGAGAAGCATCACAGACTCCTAAGCTCTATCTGAGCGGCAAACCACGCCACTCAGACCAATCCCGGGCCTGCTCTCATGCTAGCTATAGCATGAGAGCAGCGTCGGTATTAGTTTGGGAGCCTGTGCCCCAGTGCATGCTGGGAGGAGAGCCGGAGAAGAGAACTGAGGCGGCTGTGATGTCCGGTATGTTTTCTAAAAATTATTATTCCCCCTAATCCCCCCGTCCCGCCCCAACCCCCCCCACTTTACTTTTGCAGCAGTCACCACTGTTGCACAGTGACAAACCCTTCGTTCTATTACTGCTGGCAATCGTCCCTGATGAACTGAGATGATCACGGCTGTTAATCTTGCATAAGGTGGCCACTAATATAATCTTGTCTGTTAAGGTCACTATTACAACGCTAATATTAGTTGCTCATGATGATTTTCATTGAACATAAGTAGCTCTTATTACAGTAAAGCTTGAAGACTCTAAAGAATGACAAAGAGCATCAATTTTCATAATCAAATTATAGGGTTCTCTTCATTTGAAGTTTCTGCAGTGAACTATTTGTGTAAAAACGTAAATAGCCTTGATAGCAGCTATGGTATATTATATACTGAATCAGGATTTTGAAGACAAAAAAGTTAACACATATAAAATTGTTGAATTGTGTGAACACAATTACAAACACAATATTAGGATTATGGCTCTAGAGTAGCTCATAATAAGATTTCTAGGAATTCTTACTTAAATAATATGTCTGAGTCAACGTTTGATTGTGGTAAGAGTTCGCTTATAGGATGCTATTCATCAGAAACATAATAAGTGGAGCATCTTGGAGGATTTGACTGTTTTTGTATTACAGAATCAATCACGTGATAAATATTTACAATCTGTGTGAAGATTCTAGAGACCTAGAGTACAAATGGTGAAGGCATTTTACCAGAAAAGTGGGTGTCTGCGACACGGGTGGGAACCCAAGAAACAGCAAAATAACGAGGAATTGAGGTCACAGTGGGGATTTGACTATTTATAGGTCCTGAAAAGTCAAGCCTTCTTAAGGAAACAGTTCACATTCCAGCATTCAAATGTAATTTGCTTTAAGGACACATTCTTGAATGAATGATTGACTGGATTGTCTCTGAACCGACCAAACAGATTTGGCAGATTACAAACAGATAAAAGGAACCTGATCATTAATGTTTCACAAGTGGCCAGAAAGATGAAAGGGAACTAGAACAGCAGTGGCGGGTGGCATATATTTAGGATGATGGGGTGGGCAACATACAGGTGGCATTAAGATAATTAAAAAAAGGCACTTATCCTGCTGACTTGCCACACAACGTCCTTGTTGCTTGGGCGTCTTCGCTACTGGAAGCTCCAGACCAAGCAAATACACTCTCCAATCCTGGTATGTCTCTCTGCATATGAGAGGCGTCAGGATTGGAGGGAGCGGCCTCTCGCAGCACTCCTAAGAGCACTGGAGGCTGTTTGATACCACAAACTTTATATAATAATACATGCCCACAACTACACTTGTGTATCAGAATACCACATACGAAACTGTACTTACTCAAAAACTACTATACCTGTAGCATTGAAGTAAGCTGACTATTTGAATGTGCCCACAGGACATTTTGTATGAGGGGATATCACAGTGCACTTATTTCACTCAATCTATGTTTTTCACTTTTAAGTGCCCATTACTCCCTTATATTTCTTTCACCTTCCGGTCGTCACTTATGAACATCACACCCGCCTTACTGACATGCACTCCTTTAGCAATTTTTTTTTTGCTATCCCCCCACCCAGTTGTCCCTTGGCTGGCCCCATTATTTGGCCATTAGTCACAATTTCTGTTGTTTGTTTTCTGCCTGTTCGTGCAAATGTTGGTATTTCTTCTGGGTAGAGTGGGTTCCAACCTGCCATTGCCCACAGTGGCGGCTCCTCTGATAAGGCAGCACCCGGCTCCCAGGCTCCTGATTGCCAATCACAACGATTGGCAATCAGGAGCCTGGGAGCCGGGTGCTTCCTGCTGCTTCCTGTATCCTGCTGCAGGACCGGAGCAGGAAGAAGAGGACGGAGGAGAGGCAGCGGCCAGCCGGCACAGGTAAGTGTTTTTCTGAAAAGTGTTTTTCGCTCCCCCTACGCCCTCTCCCAGCCCCACCACCCAAGTCCGGTAGCAGTCACTACTGATTGTCCAGCATGGATCTTTTTGCCTACCACACTTCGTACCCCTCTCTGTGGCCCTTGTCAACATAGCTAGGGGGCCAATGATGCGCTGGTGCCCCTATGGAGTCCGCCTCTAGTTCCAGGCTACATGTGGGGACAGAAAAAGATTCTGATGTTTCCTGTGCGCTATTGTCAGCTGGTGGGACAACTCATTGCGAAACGTCTGAGAGAGGTCACCACATGGCTCCTCTCCCAGTTTGTCTGCATATGGCCATTGTTTTTTGTTTGTACATGTCTCACTGGAAATCAATGGCATAGCCAATGTTCTGGGGTCTTTCTGTGCTAAGACATGGACGTGAAGTGGGTGGAGGTCTTGCATCAGTTTCATATGGCAGACTGCGCCTAGGAGAATTGCTGTGCTGTGGTGCGGTGCTTGATTCTGTTCAAATACTTATTCTTGTGGTCTTATATCAGTACGTGAGTGTAGGGGAAGCACCATGCTACTTGCAGGCAGGTGTCCTATTGCTGAAGAACCTTCATCTGCTGATGGTGTTTTGGGAGAGCAGGCTTTTCTGAGGCTTGTGTCTGTGCTGGTGACTGGTCCCTGCATAACTGAAGAAAGTGTTTCCTCTTCTTGCGCAGGACCTTGTGCTCTCGATTATTGATGCTTCAGGTTGGTTGGAGTGTAGCTCTGATATCTCTACTGGATGGTGGATGGAGGACCTCAGACCATCCTCTAGAGCCATACTTAATGTTCCGACCAATACTCCGATTTTACCACTGCGTCTCGATTTGGGTGTGAAATCTATCTCTTATCATGCAGTCCTCAGAACCTTGATGTTCTGGATAAGGATTTGGGCAAATACTACAGAGATTAAAGTAAGAGAGGCAGTGGTGGAACTTTTAAATCTCCAAAAACAGAAAGGCACCTTGTTATGGTTTTCAAAGATTAAAGAATGGCTGCACCGTTTGGGCCTTGCATCGCTGTGGGAGAACCCAGGTACTATAACTAAAAGTTGGCCCCCATATTAAAAAAGAAATTCTGGGTCTATATCAATTCTATTTGCACTGAAAGTACATCTTATGGAGTTTTAACAATGCAATTTTTAGATGTAAAATATAGTTTTAATTTTGAACCTTTTTGGATCAAATAGAACCTCCCCATGCACGAGCACTTTATATTCAACTAAGATTTGGTTCACTTCCATTGAATCTCTGGAAATGTAAATGGACAAATGCTGGACTATCGCCTATTTGCCCAATATGCTTATGTGCAGAAGAATCTATTGAGCACTTTCTCTTCTTCTGTCCTATGTACAAGGCTATCAGGAGAGCTTGGATCATTCCAGTCTGCCGATTGTTCTCTTTTTCCAGGCCAATGGAAGCTCTTCGGATTTTACGATCGGACACTTCACAGTGCATTGTCTTTGCTGTTTCAAGATTTTTATTGTATGCGTGGTGGTTGAGATCCAAGGCCCTGAAATGAACTTAATGTGGTGATGTCCTTGGACAATTGACTTTTTTAATCCCCGTATATGTCCTCTTGCTGCTACTTTTAAACTTTTATCTGAGGTGGGGGTTTAAAATGGATGTAGTAATTATTATCTGATTGTTTTTTTAAAAGTTTTGTATTTAAATGTATGTTTTGTATGCTGTTGTAATGATCATATGATTGGTCGAAATAAACTATCTATCTATCACTCCTCTGACTGGAAACAGCTGTCAGCTGTTCTTCTAACTTTTTTGTAACTTGAATAGGGCAAGGGAGTGCTTCCGAGGACAGACAATACTACCAATATATATAGGGGAACTGACAGGGGGGTTCTTGTTCAAGGGGTTGACATAGAAGGTCTTCTGTACTGGGCTTTGGGTGGAGGAGCTCTTGCTGTCCTTGAGAACGGTCTACATAATTTGGACAACTCTAGGTTGGAGTCAATGAGTCGATTGTTCCCTTTTTTCCAGGAATTCAGAGTCGTCCAGTTGATGTTCCTACAGATGTGCACCAGGCTTGTCACACTGACGACTAATTTGTTTTCAGACTAGGACAATGCTTTGCTGGCAAATTCAGAGCAGCAGGATCTACAGTAAGTAATAAAGACATTCAGCGCAAACTATTGTGACATCAATGTGTAGTGAATATGTTATTGTAATCTAGGCACTGTCAGGAAAGGCCCTTCAACTAAATGCAGCTTGTTTCAGGATCAAATTGACCAACAGCTGACATTCTAAATCAGGTTTTAATGTGTTTATTAGAAAAAATATCTGATTTTATTAAAGTCACAGAGGTAACTTTTAAGCATCTTTGTTCTCACATTAACACTAATTGCATCTTTCAAAACAAAAATCCTACTCCCACGAAGCAGTGGGAGAAAACATTTATATAAAAGACATCCATAATCCACCAATAGTAAACTACACTAGCTAATCACTGGTTTTTAGGTCTCGCCTAGCGTAGCAGCGCCATGCGTTGCTCGCTTTGCGAGGCATATTGTATATACTTTACCGGGGAAGCTTCGCGTAAGCTCCGCCTACTCTCCGCCCATTTTTTTTGTTTGGCTGCCATCCGAAATGCTGCCTTCGAATTGGTTTTTCCCTTGTTAGTCCCTCCTCCTAACGACCATGGCGTAATTTGTCCACATCCGAGGCTATTGGCCCCTTTACTCAACATTTATGCCCCCTTACGCATTCCGTGATTTTTCGCCAACCCCTCACCCCCCCACTCCCGTTTCTGCCTTCTTTCACGCCCGCACTCACATTTTTAATGCAATACGTCTCGCGTAAATGTGAGTCGTATTGCATTGCAAATGCTTGTTTTAAAGTAGTGCGCAGTCATTTTGACTTCCACCGGAAAAGAACCCTCAATTGCTCCAGAAGCAGCACGCTAGCGCTGCTCTGTTTACTTTCCTGTTCCCGCCCCCCTCCCGATGTACGTGTTCCTTTTGTTCCCGCCCCCTCCCGCTGTCCGTTGTCTCCCAGCTCATGGGCCATGGACGTGATTTTGGTGACCGCGGGTCACAACCCTCCCTGTTCTGCAACAAATTGCAGTGCCTCCCACAGCACCGCGATGGCACGCTCTTCGGTGCTTCCCCTGTTATCACACGTCGCCACTCCCCTTCGCTTCATGGTTCCTCATGCCGACGGTGGCGAAGCTCCCAGTATTCCATGACGGAAGAAATGGTGCATTGCTAGTCCTCTTAAATTGACACCGTCTGCGGGGTTATTAACTAGAACTCCCTTTTCTGGCGTATGAAACCTGACACAGATTTGTGCCATATTTCCCAGAAGCCTACATGTGCAATTAGCCGTTGGATTCACTATTTACTTCATTTTTATTAAAAAGTGCTTTTTATTTTTTTTACAAAGTTTTATATAGAGCGAACTTGACCCGAATCGGGTATCAGAGCACTTTACATAGCACCAGTTGCGTTACATGAGGACACCGGTGGGAGGGTGGCAGTGATCGGTCAGCAGCAGTTACAGCAGATTACCAGAGAGGGTCGTGTCACCTTGAAAGCAAGACAGCCCTCCCTCCCTTCCTCCCTCTCCCATCCCTCCGCAGATGGTCCTGGCCGAGGACGAGAGGTATGGTGCCACTAAAGCCCTGTCCGCGCTCCTGCGCTTGGCTCTCCCTCTTCCCGGTGGAATTGGCCTGAGTGACACAAGGTTCTAATCCCCGTCACGGTAGATGAGCCATGAACTGCTGTCACCGGCCGCCTACTTGACAGGTTTCGCGGTGATTTACTTGTGAGAACTTGCAAGTAACCCTGACGTCACAGGAGAGTGAGTGCAGACTGAGTCTGCTCAGTTTGTTGGCAGGAGGAGTGTTGTGAGCCTGTGGGGGTGTGGTCAAGCACAGCGGTGATCGGCAGACCTCAAGAGGGGACAAAGCCTGTGGTGTATCTCTGATAACCGCAGGGCTCCACTACACAGCCCTCAAGCAGATCTGACAGTGCCACCGTTCTGGTACAGATACCACAAAAACAGAGACTGCTCTGTTCAGAAGCTAGCTCCTCATGTAAGAAATGTAGGGTGGCAGTGAGTGCTCAGGTAGGCATACACTGCGTCTCACATGTAAGGGCAGCAGCATCACCCCATGGCTTTTGAAGTTTGTCCTTCGGTCTGTCTGGGGAGTCCTCCCCAAGAACTGTGTGATGGTTTTGCCAATACTCACTGACATTTGGGAACAGGCAGTGTGTGGTTCTGGAGAGCGGACGAGGCCTCGCCGCAGCATGGGGATGCCCTGCATGCCCCCAGCCAGAGCAGCGGACACACGTGCTGCTGCTGAGTTGCACCCGGAGCCCGGGGTCGTCTCAGTAAAGAAAGTCAGAAGGGTAAATCTGCCGTTTATATGGCGTTACTGGCCCACAAAATAATACAGAGGCAATTCACCCGATGTTACTCTGCTTTCAGGATAACTGAAGGCCACTCAGCCTTTAGAGGACTCAAACCGGTGACCTGCAGTTACTTGACTCAAACGCGTGACCAACCTGCACAGCTGGTGCTCAGCCCACTGAGCTACCTGAACTCTCGATGGCAGCTGTATGCTTAAAGTTCTACTCTATGTCCCGAAATACACTCCGTCTCACTTCAGAGGCTGCCTCTCCTGTAATTTCTGTAAATGTGACTTTCACCACAATCCAACGCTGCCACCGTCACCAGCAGGCTTGGGATGAATGCTGTGGCACCCCCACCCCTCCAGTGCCCAGCCCTCCATCACACCGGGAGCGAAACGAGGTCCCTGCTTATTACAAACTAATCTCTACAGCAGAAGTTCAGGTCATTGGGCTATCTGAATGCAAGTCAAGCTTGCCAGTGGCAGAAACACATTTCTGCAGCCGTATCTTGACCCACTGAGCTGTCACACTGTAAATGACACCTGGAGCCAACAGGTTATAAACAGATAAATGAAATTCACAATATGTATATATACGTAGCTGTGATTAAAAACTAACACTTCAGATTGCAAGCAGATTCCTGTGGCAGGAGTCTGACCTACTGCAGATGGAACCTGGAACCTGCAGGGTTCAAACGGGGCCTTGCAACAGGCGCTGAACCCACTGTGCTTTCTTTCGTACAGTAAGCAGAGCCTGGGAGTTGTAAGGCGCAAACAGATTCCCACCCACAGACCTATCTCGCTGTGAGCGGAAGGCGCCTTGCAGGTCATTGCACTTCTCTGACACAAGCCCACAACCCACCAAGCTAGCTTATTATGGACAGAATATGAGTAATATAAACATTGTTGCAGCAGGACCCAACGGCCTATCTTAGAGACTGCCAGTGATCCGCGTGTAGGTTGTCAGTGACCTGTATTTCTGCACAGTGTGTCTTTAAAGCTGGTCATCGGGTGGTGTTACCTACTGTACTCTTTCCTTTGCAAAGGCACAGATGGGGTAAACTGCCAGGCGTGGGCAGAGTCCGAGGAGTACCCAAGAACCCCCCCCACCCAAAAAAATCTGTTATTCTCAAAAAGCGCCTTCCTTAATGATACGCACTTACCCTGACTTCTAGTGCGAAAGTGATTCAGCACCCACGCTAATGTGCTGCATAGCTAAATACATATAAGATCCTATTGGCGAGACCGATTGGCATTGCCAATGCTTGTTAATAGAATGCCATTGGTCTACAATAGAGTGTCTTAAAGATGAAGTTGCAAGAGAAATCTACAGGTCTCTATGGGCCACATGTATGAAGCTATTCAGAGTTTGTGACCCCTAAATGGATTTTTAGTATTTATTAAACCCATTTTGTGATTCAGCACATGCATACCGAATCTCAAGTAGGGGCGAGTCTAGGCAGTCCCTTCCGAATTGCAATTCAGAATGCTCTGTATCAATGGTTTGCAACCTTAATTTTGGTTGCAAACTATTGATAGGTTATGACTCATCAAAGGAGGGGGGAACCTAAACACAAAGGGGAAAGGGTCACTCATTTTCAGCAATTACGGCCTCCAAGTCGTTTCAGGTCCTTCACTACCGCTGTGTTGTTGGGCCTCTCAGGGTTTGCAGCAGGTCGAGGGCTGCAGCAGAAAAAGTCCCTCTGGTCATGTTGCAGTGACGTTGGATGCCATGCTTTTGTTTGGGGCCATGACCCTTCATGTAGTTTGCCAAATAAATGATGCAGAGAGGTTGAGAGAGCTGGTGCTGGTTACATTTCCATTAGCAAGTCCTCTCTTCTTGGTTTCCTAAACTTTAAGTACACTGTTGGGATCCCTCTTCAGGACAGACTCTTCTCCTGCAGGTCCAGGCACACATTCCCTCCCTCTCTAGGGAGGAACTAAGGCTTCCAATCATGAGGCAAACCCACAGCTCTCCAGCACGTTGTGAAGATTTAGGTGATGCCCTCTCACCTCTGTGAGGTTGTCATACAGACATCAGCAATGGATGAAATGAAATGAAATAGGGATTTATAAAGCGCACGGTTACTCACAAAGAGTGTCCCGGCGCTAATCTCCAAAAACCACCAGACAGAAAACCCCAACCTACCCTACCATCGTATTATTGCTGGAACAGCCATGTTTTAAGTAATCTTCTAAAGGGCAGCAAGTCCTGAGTCAGTCTAAGATGAAGGGGCAGAGTGTTCCATAGACAGGCCGCTTGAACCTGGAAAGAGCGACCTCCAGTCCGAGAACGGGTGAATTTGGGAATCACCATCAGGGATCTCTGTAGCTCTTTGAGTACTCTGTGGTACACTCCCCAACTTGGTCAAAAATAATATAATGGGGTGGTATGGGGGTGGTGTGGCTAGACTCAGCACTGAGCAAGACAGATGGAGTTGAATCTCTGCTCCAGACCATCCACATAAACAGTTCCCAGTACCCACCAGCGAAGCCGATCCTATCGCCTAAAAATCGCAAGAAACATCAGAGAGAAGCTAGCTCCTTGTCAGCAGCAGCGCTGACAGCTGGAGCAGGAGGTCCAGGGGCTCTGGGCCTTGCCTCTGTCCGGCACAGTAATCGTGCCTGCCATCTTCGATGGGGCTGACCACAGGCCGGCTCTTTCTGATAGCCTGTCTCGTTGCCTGAGGAGGTTATGCCAGGCATCCCTTACAAGGGACTCTGTGAGAATGGTACAGAGGCCTCATAAACCAATAGAGGGTAACAGATCATCAGGCAGACTGCTTTCGCAGAGCTGGAGAGTCTTCTTTCTCATTGTGGGTATGGTGGGGGCTTGGAAAAGACACGAGTGAGCACGGGGGAGCCTTATGAATAAAAACTGGTAGATCTTGCCAACCCCATCACACACAGCACGCACCCTGCATGAAACCTCTGTAAGGGTACAGTGCCCAACAGAGGAGCCAACCTGGTGTAGAGAGGATACGGCACCGAGTGACCAGGTGAGTTATCAGGAGTTGGGGCATAAAAGGGTGGGTGCCCTGCAATGCAGTTGTGTCCCTCTCCATTAGACATTGACTGAGCATGGCAAGAGTTGGTGGTATCCACTCTTTGCAATAGGTGAGACGACTCCAGGGGGACACACAGTCCTTGCATTTAACTTGGATTTTTTGGTTTGAAGGGCCCCCGAGACCACACCATGGTGATGGAAAAGTGATTGTCCAGTGAAAGGATGCAAAAGACTAGGTGATCCCCTCACTACCCTGGGTAGTTGTGGTTCCCCATTGTTAGAAATGGAGGTCTTTAGTTGGCAACCAAATAGGGACCCTTCCTCCTAGTCAGAGTAAGGGACTTACACACCCAAGATAACCCCTGCTCACCCCCTTGGTAGCTTGACACGAGCATTCAGGCTTATGTCAGAGGCAATGTGTAAAGTATTTGCACATAAACACACAGTAGCAAAGTGAAAACACAGCAAATGGACACCACACCAGTTTAGAAAAATAACCAATCTTTATCTAAATAAAACAAGGCCAAAACTACAGAAATCCAACATACATGAGCCAAGATATCACTTTTAAAAGGTTTAACATGGTTCAGTCATAGAAAACTATGGATGTGTCACTTTTAGCACAAAGTACCTGGGATGTGTCAAAATCAAGGACAAAAACAGGCGCGGTGGGGTGAGGCGCTGGAAAACAAAGTGGTGCGTCGGTTCCTTACTCCCACAGGATATGATGCATCAGTTCCTTACTGCCACGGGAGGTGATGCGTCGGTTCCTTACTGTCAGGAGAGGTGATGCGTCGGTTCCTTACTGTCAGGGGAGGTGATGCGTCGATATCCAGACACATGGCCTCGGTTCCTTACTATTGGGCCACGTCAATGAATAACTTGGTGCACAGGTGCGATGTGTGGAAAATCTAGAAGCGCTGTGGTTGATGTGGCGAAACAGGCACGGCATTGATTTTCCCAGCGGAGAGCAGGTGATACATCGAATCTTCAGCCGCACTGCAGGGCCTGTGTCAGAGTCGGAGCAGGTGTTATATTCCATAGAGGTACCCTATATAGGCGCAGGTAACATTGCAACCTTTCACCTATACTCTTCCCTACAATAAATACATAATGGTTCTTAGGGACTGACCTTTTACCTAGATACGACACTGCATTCGGAACGCGGGTTTCCCCCTAGTTCGAATCTCATACATTATGCATGAGGCTTCTTGGAAGCACAGCAGGACTAACATCTCCTGCATAATATCTCTGTATAAAGTTCAGGCCCGACGTCATCCTTTAGGCCGACACAGTAACACAGCAAGGTAGGACATCACATCTTGCTTAGAACGGGAGAGGAGTCCGAGACTTCCCGGCTGACACACTGACCAGAGACGCTGAGGTTCCTGCATGCAGACACTCCAACCCACAGTGGTCTAACATCCCTCGCGGGGTGTCCAACTCGAGACCAAGACGGGGTCCCATATTCTCTCATTCTCATGTAATGGGGTTGACTAGATCCTAGAGGGATTCTTGGCATAACACCTACACAGATGCTAGGTACATCTAGTTAGGAAGGCACCATAGGAGTAAGCACTGTTTATCATGTGTTTTATGTACTTGTATATATTCATGATTACTGCAAGATGATAGAACTATACCATCCCTTTACTTTTGTAGTACTTCTAATCATATATCTCTGCTACTGTCTAATGGTTGTTACAGCTCATCTATTGTACACTAGAATAACAACTGTTCAATAAATCCTTATTGAAAACGCCCAGCCTGTTTATTCTGTGTATCTCTCTGAGACAAACTAAGTAAGCACGAGTGACTGAGCGAAAGGTAGTATATTGTTTCCACGATTCTGAGGGATCAGGGTTGTCATGTTCTGAGGTTGCCAGAATCTATTCTCTCCTTGGTAAGAGGAGATTATAGTGGCACTGTGAGCTAGCTGATATAGACAGGCTAACATACCCGGTGGGGGTGCACGGAATCAGTCTGCCACCAATCCCACAGTTTATGTTATCCAAACGCGCAGATCCTGTATAGGTTATATAGGAACTACACGACATGCCGCCAACGTTGGTTGGGTACTTATTTAACAGTAGAATCTGAGTAGTTCAGTCGTGCTATTCTCAGAGACCCCTGTTGGTTAATCATGCTTGAAGGACACAGTGTTCCTAAAATTGTGCAAAAACACCTTATCTTAGTTGCCTTGAAAATCTTCTTCCTCTAAAAAATGACTGAAGACGTGGAAAACGCGGGGGGAGTTGTGCATAGTTTGCACCTCTCAGATGAAGAAGAAAATGCAGATGCGATTCCGATTGCAGATAATTTGAGAAATACAGTCACCCTGAAACTACTTGCGCATGGTGTAACAGCCAGGGGTGGCATAGTAGCTTTCGTGATTGAGGCACACGAATCATATAGAACAGAGGTATTTTATTCGTGGGTTACATTCCCAGCAGCAAATGCAAGAACAAAAACATTTTACTCCTACACAGAAGGAGATGCACCAGCGGAATATTGTCGGTTTGAGGACATTGAGGTTCCGCTCACATACCAGGAACACTTATACTGGTTTAAAGGCGCCCTACCCCATATAAGAAGAAGAGTGAGACTCGGCCCGCTTGGAAGAGAAGGGGCAACATGGCCAATATTAGCCGCCTACACACCACATCCTGACATTGAAACAATGCCACCAGGAGACTTACTCACACAACACAAAGAATTAATAAAAATCTACAGAAACTTGACGCAATTAGTCACGAGGACACTTACAGTCCAACCAGCAATGGTTGCAACAAATGGAACTCAAGCTCAGAGTACAGCAACTAAAATCACACCACAAACATTATACGCGGTGATGGGTAAAATGCCCACAAAACGTGAACAAATGCCATTCTGGGTAGCTCAGAAAATAACACAGCTAGAGGCAGTATTCCCAAATACTACCCCGTATGAAAAACACAGAATGCTAACAATCTGCTTGCCCATGGGGATAACACCACAAATAGAGGATTGTACCACTTGGGGTACAGTCTTTGCTGCCATTTATACCAGAACTCATGGTATCCCGTCATTAGCTGTAGTACCAGACGTATTGAGACAAATACAAAATGAGTACGGAGCAGAACCTGCTCTTAACTTAGGGATGAAGTTACTAGGTAACTATGCCCAGGTATCAGCCATAATATTAGCTAATATTAAAGGGGAAGCAGCTTCAGTGGCTATCCGCCAACGCCTAAGGGAGTTCAGTCCTTTAGAACAAGAACACGAACTACCAAAAATAATTGAAACTGCATATGCAAAATTAGGCAGAGACAGTTTGGGTGGGAAAGCTTTAAAACCACAACTGATGGTCAGTCCTGAAAAGGACACTTCCAAGCAGACACCTGCTTCAAGAAAAAAGAAGTGGGATAATAAGAAACAACAAAACACTAAAGGAAACAGATCTCAATCCAGAGGTAGATCTCCTACACAGGAGCCCTCCGAAAAGAGGTATAACCTTAGGAATAGGGATAATATTAGGAAACCTGATGGGTATCAGGATACTGATACACGTTCCTCTCGTTTCTTTCAGGGTTCATCGAAAAACTCAGAGAGGGAAGGACGGTCAGACAGACAAGAAGAGCGTACAAAATCCAGAGACAAGCAGAACGCTCAAGAATATACTTACAAAAAAGAAGATAAAGCCAAACCAAAACCACAGTTCAAAAAGAAGAAGGTTGCAGGTCTAAAGATCAGACATGCCCAGGACTCGACTACTGAATGGGGAATGGGCTCTGACGATGCTAGACAGTGCGGCAGAAGTAACAATAGCTCGCCAGAACCTGATGGAATTTCTGGTGACAGCGGATTTGAATGATTATATCACGGTAGAGACACCCGATACTAGGGTAAGTGTCCCACATAAGTTATATGAAATAACACTCCAAATGGAGGGGGACAAATGTAGGACAGTTAGAGGTCTCTTTTGGGAGAATCTGTCATTTGGCTATGACATTTTGTTAGCTGAACAAGATTGGCCGCCAGCATTCGTCATGGATTGCCCTAAAGGAGAAACGGTAACTTTACCGGCATTCTCAGACCATATTCCCAGGCACCTAAAACACACATATGGTCAGGAGTGGGCAGTAGCCCAAGTCCCTGCATTATACAAAAACCATGTAGGATGGGATGAGGATTCAACCCACCATATAATTGCTTTAAAAAATACTCCAACTGCACAGAGGCAGTATCCGATAAAGCAAGAAGCTAAAAAACAGGTCAGGGAGATCTTAGATCAACTTGAATACCAAGGGGTGATCGAAAATTGCACCTCATCAATGAATAATCCTTTGCTTCCGGTCATGAAACCTGACAATTCATATCATTTGGTTTTAGATTACAGACATTTAAACACTTGCACAAAGACTTTTGCAGTCCAAAATGCACACAGTGCCGCAATAATGAATATTCTTGTGCGGCAAAAATATAAAATGACACTTGATATCTCAAATGGATTTTTCTGCCAAAATATAGCGCCTGAAAGCACGTATCTAACAGCATTCTCAGCGCTAGGGTCACAGCATCAACTTTGACGACTCCCCCAAGAGTATAAAAACAGCCCGGGGTTGTTTTCGGCCAGAGTAACTGAGTTACTTCAAAATTTGGATGAAGAGGCATTGTCCTATGTGGATGATATTTATCTAACGGACGATGACCTAGAGGAGCACTTGAACAGAGTGAACACCATAATTTTGGGCTTTGCATCTGAGGGCTACAAATTCAACTTTAAAAAATCATAAATTGCCCACCTCAGTGTCCTGTTTTTAGGATACGAGCTTTCAAGTGAAGGGAAAAGCCTGGCAGCCAATTTTTTTGAGAAATGCGCGCTGCTCCAACCTCCAAAATCATGGAAAAATTTGCAATCAATCTTGGGATTCCTAAATTTTGGTAGAACATACATTTTAGATTACGCAGAAAGAGTAAAACCTTTCTACGATTTATTAAAACCTGATTTTTCAGTAAGACAATGGACACAGGAACACACAGATATCCTTCGCTCCTTACAGGCTGACATGATAGCTTCCAAACACTTAGAGGCGCGTAAACGTACACAACCTGGTGATCCGTATAGTTGCGGGTCAATCTGGGTACACCTATCTAACATATAATGAAGGTGAAACGGTACCAATAGCATATAAATCACATTTGTACATAAATGCTGAGATGCGCTTCGCATCACCAGAAAAGATTCTACCAGCAGTACAAACTGCGGTAGTGAGAGAAAGAGCACTGGCTCAGGGGAAACGAATAATAGTAGTGACTCCAGTTCCAGCCTTAGCGGCTGCGACAAAAGCAAGCTTTCCTAACGCTAAAGCCTTGCATCCAAGATGTATACAGTGGGCTAATTCTCTCTCTGCAACAGATGTGGAATACAGGTACGACCCAAATTTAAAGACACAAGCATTTCTGCAATACGAACAAGAATATCCTTTACCAAACGAAATAATGCCTCTAGATCAGTATGAATATATAATTTACACTGACGGATCAGCTTAACCGGCCATAGGAAACAAGCAACAATATAGCGCAGCATGCACAATCGTTAAAGGTCGCATGCGGGATGGAAAGTTCCACCCAAGTTGCAAAAAAACGCAGCCTCTAGGAGACTGCACGGCACAGCTGGCAGAGTTGAAAGCCTTGATACTGGCACTGGTAAATATGGATCGAGAATTCCCCACACTAATTGTGTGCGATTCATTTTACTGTGTACAGTCATATAATGAATATTTACAGCACTGGGTTCAAAACGGGTTCAAAGATGCAAAAGGTGGCACAATTAAGCATAAAATGCTATGGGAACAGGTAGTGGAGTTGAAAACCGAACTATCGAGAGCTCACGTGATACATACACTGAGTCATCAGTGTGATGGCGTTCACGCTGAAGGGAATTCATTGGCTGATGAAGCCGCAAAGGGGGCTGTACGCACGGCTTCCGTAACTGCAATCACTCGTTCTAAAACGAGAATAGACGGTGAGATTATGGTGGCTGTCATTGCTTTACGCAAAAACAGCAAAGCAGTACCAAAAAGGTTTCCACTCAAGTACTCCTACAAGTTAGATGCCAATAACATTCCATTTGCTCAGATTCCTGGAGTGGGGAATAGATTAATTCCAAACATAGATCGTAGGTTAGGTTTAATTTTAGCAGCGCACGAAGGGATAGGTTCTGCACATGCAGGAGTTACGGCGAATGTTTCTTTATTGAAACAACGCTATTGGTGGCCTGGGTTAACAAAGCAGACTAAAGACTATGGGCCATATTATCAAGAATGGCGCAAACATTATCGCCGCTTTAGCGGCAGGAAACTGCTGCTAAAGCGGCTTGATAATATGCCCTAGAGAATTCCAATAGAAGCCCAGGTTCTGGTGTCAAGGACATCAAACCTGGGCTTCTATTGGAATTCTCTAGGGCATATTATCAAGCCCCTTATCGCCGCTTTAGCGGCAGTTTCCTGCCGCTAAAGCGGCGATAATGTTTGCGCCATTCTTGATAATATGGTCCTATGTCTTGAAATGTGACATCTGCCAGCAGATGAAAGGTTCCACCGTAACACGTCCAGCACACACACCATTATTAATATCAGATAAACCACTAGCGTGTGTTTACTTGGACCTCTGCGGCCCCTTACAAAGAGATGGGGCTTACAGGTATATCATGGTTGCAGTGGATTCCTGCTCAAGATAACTAAGGGTGTGGCCCCAACGCTCGGCTGACGATTGAACTGTTATAAAAGATTTGCAAGTCTTTATTGGGACATACGCAATTGGCACATTACATTCTGACCAGGGCCATGCGTTTAGCTCTCGGGCTTATAAGGAGGCCATGCGAGCATTGGGTGTAGCATTGTGATACTCCTCTCCATACCATCCCGAGGGAAATTCGGTCGTGGAGAGGAAAAACTGAGACTTAAAGCAGTCTTTAACAGCTAGAGTATCAGGCACGGGTGAGAGTTGGGTACAACATCTGTATGGAGTGCAGCGAGCATTGAATAACATGCCAAGAAGTTCTCTAGGGGGGGGGTCACTCTATATGAGGTCATATTTGGGACAAGAATGTGGGTACCTGATCTTGATTGTGAAGGCGCAGTGGCGGATGAAAAGCCTTTTGACATCCATGATCGTTTGGCTGTTTTACAGGATCTAAATGAATCCAGGACACAACAAAGTAATGTCCATATGAAGCAGACCGCACTGGGGAAGTCAAATCAGTCACAGCAAGACCGGTCTGGATCCCAAAAGTCAGGGATCTAGTCAGAGAGAAAATAGCGGACAAGAAAGAATTTGGGCCATCATACAGAAAACCTGTACAGGTCCTAGCAGTTGAAGGAACAAGAACCGTACTTCTACTGCCTCTTGCCGGAAAAAAAGAGAAAAGATTTGTCTCAATCGACCTAATCAAACCACACTATGTGGTCGATACGGAGTAGTAGGCCACATGGACTCCAAAGTAGCAGACGCCCTCCTCTCGCTACAATTCAAGAAATTCAAACGGAAAGACTCATCACGTTCGAGGAGTCTCCTGCACGGAATGATGGACTATGCAATAATGCTATGGAACTCGTTCCCCTTGAACCTGAAGTTCAAATTCAGAACCAAAATGAAAGACAAATTTCAATTCGACCAAATACAGATGTCTACATCAACACACCTCAACGAGAGCAAACTACGATTTCTACAAATCCTGATGCAATACCAACAATTGATCGAACTGCTTCTGGCTACTTCATAAACTTTGATACGTTTTCTTTGGATCCAAGTGAACCTGAAACGATGCCAGCCCAACAATCACGCAAGCAGCAAGTTAAAGACTTTCTGAACTTTCTTAAAAAGACTTACCTGGTGTTACCTTGGGTAGAACTATGGGTAATCACCGGGATACTTTTCTTTCTTTTCTGGTTAGGCTTAGTAATAGTTTTTAGCATGCTTGTTAATGGAAAATACCTTCGACAAAGCTCTGCAGCCCAAAAGGTGAATTTCATTTTAAAACCACACCAATCATCTCATCGAGAACAGAGAGACTGAACATTACAGCAGTTCCTATACCTGATGGTATAGTTTGGGACAAGGTTGATTTCGATATATTTGGTCCAACCGAACTTTTAAGAATTCCTCATTTATTTAAAATTTCGTTGAGTGATATCATTAGCTCAAGTACATTTTCCGATGATTGGGATTTTGAAACTGTAAATAACATGTCTGATTTGGAAAAATCTGCTGTATTTTCTAATAGTGAAACATTGGAAAGCACATCAGATTTCGAAACAATGTATTGTTATCAGCACTATGGTCATCACTTTCTGCATAAATCTGCAAATCCTAGAAATGTGTTCACTTACCACTAGTGGAAACATTGTCCAACACCGCCGAAAGGCAGTTCAAAAACATTTACACAAAAGTTTACATATTTTTCAGGGTTTAATATGTCTGACTTAGCATCATATTATTAGAAGGTTGCACCAACATTAGCACAGAAAAATATGTTAACAAACAGAAAACAGATGTACTCTGCTTCCTTTATTGCCCAGTTGTCTGAACAAGGTTTCGACTTATGGAAAGACACCATAGACTTAAAATCAGTCTGGGGTACTAGAGAATGGCAAGTTCAGGGAACAGAAGCTTTGTTTAGAGCATGCCTTATCCCTCAACAAATCATGTATTTGAACGAGACAGTGCAACAGACGTCTTGCCTTGGACTAGCCAAGAACAAAGACATGAACACACCTCGGCTGCCAACTCCATCGCACACAGAGGGTAACATAACATCACAGAAAGAGATTACGTTGAATGACATTATACAATACAACAGATCAGACCCCGATTGGAAGAAATGGTTGATTTGGCACACAGACACGAATAGTTGTCAGGCGAGATTCATGGGTAAAACCGAAGGATTCGCTATCCATAGGCCAGATCCACTTTATGTACAGAGAGAGAACATACAGGGGTAGTGACATCCTACAGTGTTGGAAAGTTGTGCTTTGATTGGCTAAAAACCTCAAAACTCACAAAGGTGAAACACTTATCCTTACTGTCACAGGATGTGGATCTCAGGGATTTTTTACTAGGTCCCAGGAAGCCACGTCAGAAACGTTTCTATTATGCTGTTTACAATGAAATTTGAAAAATATCCCAACAAGAGGCCGCAGAGAGGTTACGTGAAATTGACCGTATAAATCTAGAAAAATCTCTAGCAGTGGTAGACAATGGATTAACTACATTGACCTCCAGGATATATTCCTTAGGCAACATTGTATCTTCTGCGATAGACATACTAGAACAAGATTTGGCCATATTACAACACGGGCAATCACAGTTACGTTCTATTATGTTATTAAGCTGGATGCTGCAATCTTTGCGTGCAGGCTACGTGCCTTGGCGTTATATCAACAGTACGTTTCTGTTTTCTGAATACAATCTAACAGATAAACAGATAGAAATGGCACAAAGAGGAGCAAAATATACAATGCTGCGTATCGGAAAACTGGATACATTAGCATTTACAGTGGCAGAATCACCGTCCACAGAATGGCAAATCCATGGCCACATAACTCTACAGGTCACTACTTTTCAGTTTCAGTATTGCCTTGAACAAAAGGAAGTAGGCAGATATGACGAAATGGGTAAGGAACAGTGGCGGTGCGTCCATTGGGGGCGTTCGGGCGTTGCCCCACCAATGCCACGGGCCCACGGCATCGTTCTACTTCTGACGCTAATTCCAGCAATCAGGACTCCTGATTGGAATGGAATTAGCGTCAGAAGTAGAACGAGGGAGGGACGCTGAAGGGGGTGGGGCTGCGGCAGCACTCAGGGTGAGTGACAGCGCAATAGTGCGCATGTTCGTTTTTGGGCTGGTCATTTTTAAGACCAGCCCGAACATGCGCACTAAGCCTTCCCCTTAGGAGAGCGAGGGTTGCTTCATTCGCAGCCCCCGGTCTCCTAATGGGCAGGGAGTGACCCTGCTCCAGGCCAATCCTGGCACTGCTGGACTCTGGAGCAGCGTCTGGATTAGCTGAGAGCCTGAGAGGGCTTGCCAGCCAGTAGCCACTCACGCAGAAGACGACGACGGTGAAGGCGCCAAACGTGGACCCCGGACCAGAAGCAGACAGCAGAGGCGGCGGACCCGGTCAGGTAAGTTTAAGCTTCTTTGTTATTTTCAATAAGATTGTGCTGAGACTTGTTCCTGTGAAAAGTCTCACATTCTTGTAAGTATGCTTTGTGACTTTCATATTATCAGCTGTCAGCACGGTCACGCTTTTATCGATATATGCTACACTATATCCCACTGGGCACATATATTTGTTTATTTTAATTTAAATTAACAGCTGCGATAATTTCCCAGTCGTGCTCTGACCCGGCAGTGATATTTTAGTTTACCCTTTTTTTGTTGATCAGTTTTTAAAGGGCCTGTCATTTATTCACATACAGACGTGCCATGCTGTTTAGCTATTGCATACTCCTCACCTCAGATTCGTGACAGGATGTTACACGCTGGACCAAACTGCTTTGTTTGTTTATTATTAATAGGAGAATTTGAGACCCCGCCCTGTACATGTGTGACTTTAACTAAGAGCCACGTTTTAATTCTTCCGAAAGTTTAATCGTAGATTGTAAGTAGCAACATACAAAACCCTTTTCCCCCTTTGATCTAATCTGGTGCAGTAGGCATTTCCTGTGCATCACGTTTATGGGGCCACACAATCCTTTTTGTTGTAACGAGCTGCCCTTTATGAACCACGTGATTCAATTGCATTAGCAGCGGCATTAAACTTCTCTCATTACCGATTGACATCAGTGGCATAGCACGGATGCCACATGCCATGGTGTAGGCAAGCAAAATGGCTCCTTTTACTGCTACTGTTGTAGTAAAATGAAGCAATTGTCAGGGTTCAATGGGGCCCTTATGGCTCTGGGCTTTGGTGCACTGCACCTGCTGCACCAATGGAAGCTACGTACTGATCAGTAAGTATGTAGCGTAGGTGGAGAGGCTTTGCTTACTTTTTGGCACATTTATGATAAATGTTGACAATACATTTGCATTTCATCTGCTCTAGTCTCTGTGCTGCAGCTGGCTCTGTGTGTGTTTGTAGCTCTAGTCTCTGTGCTTCTCAAATTTGCTTGAAAATGCACCATTTACCCACTCTTTTCAAAATTTTCCCCCCAAATCCCCCTTAAGATGTTCATGCTCGCTCGCTGCGCTCGCTCGCCACGGTGCACTCCAACAGAAAGTTTACGCCTCACCACTTTCAAATGTCACCAGCCGCCACTGGTAAGGAATACATTAAGGAATCATGGGTATTACCATACAGATTTCGATGCCGGAGTAGGGATCGAGAAGTGTTTCTGAGCGGTACAAACTGTGAGAACGCTTTGAGTGGATCACTCATATGCCAGGATATAATGCTGCACGGGGCTTGTAATGGTTCCGTGGCGAACCTGTCCTGCCATTTGAGGGGTGCCCCAGCTGCTGTGATTACTCCAGCATTTAGGCTACTTTCAAATGGGAGTTACTTGATGCTGAACAGTCAAGGCTGCTGTGGCATGCTCTCGGGCATCGCTTATCTGGTAACCGTGAGCTCCAGGGTTACTTGTTGTATGCAAGTATTGTTTCCACCGACACATACAGTCAGGGAGGCACCGTTATGGCCTTCACTGAATGTTTCTTTAACACGGTTTGATACTCTAAGCAGATTGAAAGCCATGCTTTTACAGAAGTCTGTGCCCTTAACCTCCGCTCGAGAGACTTTTGATCTCCAGATCGCAAGGTGTTCGGCAGAGATACAGGCGCTTATTCATACAAACTGCCCATTCCATTTTGCAGAAATGGTAAATCGTATCTTTAACATGTCTGATACGACAGGCATAGTCCACCTATTTAAGACCATAGGTTTTGGACTTCCAGGCACCTTTCGGACGGTACTTGGAGTTATGCCAAACTTCATACACTGCGTATTCGGAAGCATCTTTGGAGGACTTCCGCTCATCCTTTTTCTAGTAGCAGGTATCCTGATTGTTTTACATCTGCAAGCAATGGACGTCCCAATCACCAAGGAGATGGATAAAGCACTCCTGGAGCGTAAATACCGTGACCGCATGGTACAATATCTAGGCATGCCTCGCCTAAGAGAACTAAGTGCATCTTGGTTCTTGTCATTTCGACCAGTCTGGATGGACTGCATCTTACCTGTCCTCCGCTGCCTGTTTTGCCGAGAAGAATGCGTGTTAGACCTTTGCTTGACACTCCCATCATGTGCGCAACCGGACGTGAATGCTTTACTGGACCCGATAATGGCCCATGTTCTGCAGTGTCCTCAGCGTATTCCGATGTTGATGGCGGCATTCCTTGAGCCCCCACAGGTAGTAATAGTACCTGTTGGTATGGACACCGGCTCCTCCTCTGACACCCAGGCTTTGGACGGCGCACAGGCTGCCCCAGCACCGGCTGCGGACAGTGTGAAACATCATCTGTGCTCAATTGACGTACTCTGCGAGGTGCTACAGGGGCCGTCTACTGCGGAAGCAAGCAACGAAAATGTTGCGTCTACCAGCCAGGACACAAACATTAGACTCACTTGGCTAGTCGTGTGCTGGAATAATTTTTTTTTTTTAAACAAGCTCTATTTTGGAATTCAAAACACGAAATTGACATTCCTTTAAAATTTATTGGGCTTCCATGGGTTTCTAATGCTTATAGTGCTTCGAACTATAACTAAGGACACTTTAGAGCTATGGCTTGCAAAACAAAAAAAATAATAATAATTTTTTTTAGACAGTTTTAAGTTTTTTAGAAGTTTTAAACATTTTTAGCTAAACAGATGTTTTTAAACTTTGTGTGTACCAATATCTAGTTAGGCTAGTAGTACGGTAATAAGTTACATATGTCCTCCAGTCGGAAGAGGAGTGGGTGTTATATTCCATATAGGTACACTATATAGGCGCAGGTAACATTGCAACCTTTCACCTATATTCTTCCCTACATTACATACATAACGGTTCTTAGGGAATTACCCTTTACCTAGATACGACACTGCATTCAGAACGCGGGTTTCCCCCTAGTTCGAATCTCATACATTATGCATGAGGCTTCTTGGAAGCACAGCAGGACTAACATCTCCTCTATAATATCTCTGTATAAAGTTCAGGCCCAACGTCATCCTTTAGGCCGACACAGTAACACAGCAAGGTAGGACCCCTGGGGAGACCTATGGGTATATATACATCACATCTTGCTTAGAAGGGGAGAGGAGACCGAGACTACCCGGCTGACACAGTGACCAGAGATGCTGAGGTTCCTGCATGCAGACACTCGAGCCCACAGTGGTCTAACATCCCTCGCGGGCTGTCCAACTCAAGACCAGGATGAGGTCCCATATTCTCTCATTCTCAGGTAATGAGGTTGATTAGATCCTAGAGGGATTCTTGGCATAACACCTACACAGATGCTAGGTACATTTAGGTACATCTAGTTAGGAAGGCACCGTAGGAGTAAGCACTGTTTATCATGTGTTTTATGTACTTGTATATATTCATGATTACTGCAAGATGGTAGAACTATAGCATCCCTTTACTTTCGTAGTACTTCTAATCATATATCTCTGCTACTGTCTAATGGTTGTTACAGCTCATCTATTCTACACTAGAATAACAACTGTTCAATAAATCCTTATTGAAAACGCCCAGCCTGTTTATTCTGTGTATCTCTCCGAGACAAACTAAGTAAGCATGAGTGACTGAGCGAAAGGTAGTATATTGTTTTCACGATTCTGAGGGATCAGGGTTGTCGTGTTCTGAGGTTGCCAGAATCTATTCTCTCCTTGGTAAGAGGAGATTATAGTGGCACTGTGAGCTAGCTGAACAGACAGGCTAACATACCCGGTGGGGGTGCACGGAATCAATCTGCCACCAATACTACAATTTCTGTTATCCAAACACGCAGATCCTGTATAGGTTATATAGGAACTACACGACACAGGTGTCTCAGACGTCAGAGACACAGTCTTCGAGACTCGGGCTGTGGCGATCTTGGAGTCGCATGACAGGCGCTGCGTCAATCCTTCAGCCGCACCACGGCAATGCGTTGGTTTTTCAACTGCACGGCAAGCTTGTGGTGAGAAAAACAGGCGCTGAAAACCGGTGCATGGATTTTCTTCCATTCTTGCAGCAGAAGCCACCTCCAAGGGCCCAGAACTGGAATTGGCACCACTTGGCAGGTCAGAACTCCAAGCTGAGGGGTTATGGGGCTGCAGGCGATGTCTTTGATGGCCCTGAGACTTCTTAACAGGAGGCAAGCACACACAAGCCCTTAGAGAACCTTACTGAGTAGGATGATGAAAACAAATTCCAGTCTTTTCACTCTCCAAGACAGAAGCAGCAAGCAGTAGGCCAGCACAGCACAACACAGCAACAAGCAGAGTGGCAGATCCCTCCTAAAGCTTCTCCAGCTCTTCTTCTTGGCAGAATCTCCTCTTAGTCCAGAAGTGGTCTGAAGTTATGGTGACACAGCTCTAGTACTTATACCAGTTTCTGCCGTTGAAGTAGGCAAACTTCAAAGGAAAGTCTTTGTAGTGCACAAGACCCTGCCTTTTCCTGACCTGGCTCCAGACACACTACAGGAAGGTGGAGACAGCTCTTGTGTGAGGACTGGCACAGCCCTATTCAGGTGTCAGTGACAACTCCTCCCACCACTCTAACTCAAGAAGACCCAACAGCCTGGTGATAGGCCATCAGGATATGCAGGGCCCACCTCAGCTCCCTTTCTGGGACTGTCTAGAGTGAATGCAGAAACAGCCCAACTGTCAGACTGAACCGGACGTGGATCCAAAGGCAGGCAAAGGGGACAGGATGGTAAAGTAAGAAAATGTCCACTTTCCAAAAGTGGCATTTTCAAACACACAATTTAAATACCAACTTCACTAAAATATGTCTTTAAATTCTGAGTTTAGGGAGCCCAAACTCCAAATCTCTATCTCTTCACAAATGAAAGTTACACTTGTAAGATGTTACAAGGCATCTCCAATGATAGCCTATGGGAGAGATAGTCCTTGCAATAGTGAAAAATGAAATTTGCAGTATTTCACTATCAGGACATGTACAATATACAGCACATGCCCTACCTTTCGCATACACTGCACCCTGCCCATGGTTCTACCTTGGGTCTACCTTAGGGGTGCCTTACATGTAGAAAAAGGGAAGGTTTGAGCCTGGCAAGTGGGTACACTTGCCAGTTTGACATAGCAGTTTATACCTGCACTTGCAGACACTGTAGTGGCAGTCCTGAGACATGTTTGCAGGGCTACTCGTGTGGGTGGTACAATCAGTGTTGCCGGCCCACTAGTATCATTTGATTTACAGGCCCTGGGCACATACAGTGCACTTTACTTGGGACTTACCAGTAAATCAAATATGTCAATCATGGATTACCAATCACAATTACAATATACACCAGACTGCATATGCACTTTAGCACGGATTACCAGTGGCATAGTCCCCAGAGTCCTAGAGCCAAGAAAACATGTTGGCAAAATTAGGAGGAAGAAGGCAAAAAGTTAGGGGATAACCCTGCAAAAGTGCCAGGTCCAACAACCCACCCTCTCTGTTGGAAGCCCGGTGGGTGACTTGCCCCAAGGATGACTAATTTCCTTTGGAGACAGGCTTACAAGGGACCACAAAACTCAGCAGATAAGCGCAGCAGTGGGGGGGGGGGTACCTAGGAGGGTAACTCCCAAGCATCAGTGGAAATATCTATCCCCTAAGGCCCAAGAATCGCAGAATGGTACGGGGACAGACCTGAAGGGAGCACTCGATACTAGGCATATGGTCCCAGGCAAGCCCCTTGGAGGCAATGAGCAAAGAAACAGAACACTCAGAGCAAATCGACCGACCTGACACCAACAAAGGAAGTCAACAGCCCCACCCAACATTTTTTTTTGTAACCGATTTTATTGGGTTTTACAGAAAAAGTACAAGCAGAATAATGAATGCAGTATCACATCCAGGCAAGTGTTACGTATTGATTGATAGTATCATACATTGAGGTTACATATATTGTTAGCCAGGTATGAGTCTGTATCGGGTGCGGCTGCAACGTGATATTTTACATAACATATCCATTTGCTGTTAACGGTGTCTGAGTATCAACCCCAATTAATCAACTGAACAATCCCCCCTCCCACCAACAGACTGGTGTAGCGAATAATTATTGGGTAGAATGGTGGCCTGCTCTAACATGATTTATCAATTTCAGGTGTTCTATGCGGTTACTCAGGTTTTTCCAGTATGTGGGGGCATTCATACTGTCAGATTTTCAAGTGACTATCCTCGCCCAGCTTTTACGTGCAGTAGCAGTAGTGGTGTAGGTACGTACAGTGTAGGAACCCATGGTTAGTCCCATCTTCGTCTGCCACGACCTCAGCCCTCCAGAAATTGGTTGTAGTGATTATGTGACTGTGAACATATCTAAAGCTTTGAAGAATTCCATGAGGAGATCCCAGCTCATAGCTATAGGCTTTTTTCGTAACCCACAATATTCTTCTCTGCGTAGTGTACCGCTTTCTGCCAACCCCCATTGCTCCACCTCCTCTTTCCAAGTGAGTAACGCAGGTGGAGTTGCAGATTTCTACTGCGTAGTGATAGTTAGTTTTGCTAGGATGAGCGCCAAGTCTGTGAACCTTGCCGGCACTTTACAACATTTCGGCCATGGGTAGAGACCTAGAAGGCAGCTTGCAGCCTTTTGCCATGTGTTCCCCCCAACCACTTCCCTCAGTGCCGTGGTTTACTGCACCCAGTAGGTGGAAAGAGTGGGCAGGCCCACAGCATGTGCAACAAACCACCGTCGGTGGCCCTTACCCCATTTCATGTCTACTAGGATGGTGTTCAGTGTTTTAAAAAACTTCGTTGGTATGACTACTGGTAAATTAGTGAAGTAAAGAATGCGTGGGAGCATTACCATTTTAGATCCCCAAGTATTTGAATGTATTTGGGGCTACATCGATCTCCATTTCACCACTTGGGATCGCTTGCATTTGTAGGTTACCCTTAAGGGAAATGCATGGGATTTTCCAATATTTATTGCCAGCCCAGGGAGGGACTTGAAGTGCGAAAAGGTGTGGGCGACAGTCCGCAAGTATCCTTGAAGATCTTTGGTATATATTACTATGTCGTCTGCATTTAGAGGCAGTGCATGGACTGTATGTACAATGGGGATACCCCAATCCTGAGCGCTATGGCACAGCTGGATGCAAGTGGCTCCAATGCAAGCACAAGTTGCATGGGGGAGAGCGGGCACCTCTGTCTTGTGCCACTTTATATGGTGTAGGCTTTCGATATGTGAGCACAAGTGCGTGCCCTGGCTGTCAGAGAAGTATATAGCAGTGTAATCCATTGGAGGAATTTGTGGCGGATGCCAAACCGCCTAAAGGCTGCCAACATGTACTTCCAACTCAGGGTATCGAAGGCCTGGCGGAGGTCTAGCAAGAGACACCCCACCCTAGGGAATATTTCAGGGCATGAATTCATGACATGGTAGAGTCTGCGTGTATTCAGCAACTTATTTCTCCCAGCCACAAATCTGTATTGGTCTACGTGTATGAGTCTCGGCATTAGGGGGAAGACAGCAATCCAAGACCTTGCTTAATATTTTATACTCTGTGTTGAGAAGTGACAGGGGTCTATAGGCTGTAATGTCTGTGTGGTCTCTGTTGGGCTTCGGCAATGAGGTCACGAGGGCCTGCACTGTAGAAGGGGGTAATGCTGCCTCAGAAAGGCAGGTATGATCAAGCCGTTCCAATCAGGGAACCAGTTGTGCAGCGAAGGTGGCATAAAACTCCACCAGTAGGCCATCTAGTCCTGGGGTCTTGTTGCGGGGGAGCTCGTTGACAGCTGCCCGGATTTCCGCCACAGTGATCAGTGCCGTAAGTAGCTGCTTGTCTGCTGCCATCACTTGTGGTAAGTGTACCGCATCCAGGAAGCCCTCAATTGCTTGGGGTTCTACCATATGGGGGGCCATGTATAAGAATTTATAATGATCATGGAAAGCCTCATTGACGCCAGTCTGTGTGGTTATTCTAGTATGTGTTGGGGTAGTGATTTTGAGTACGAGTACAGAGGGAGGGCGTTTTTAATCAGTTGTGCAAGCAGTGTACACAACCTAGAAGGGCATTCGCAGCCCCCTCTAATCCTTCCAGTATTCTAACAAGTGTCGCTTGTTGAACGACCCGCCACGCCTTTGGTAAGGTCGGCGCACAGAGGATATCACGACTCCACAGCAGTGACACAACTTGCAGGCGAGGGATCTTGACGCCCAAGGTGTTGGGATTTCTCTACGGTGTAGTATGTGGGCAGATGGCTCAGAATAAGCAGAGATGGGGCAGGATCGGCAGGCGGCAGCCTAAGAGCTCCCCTTTCATACGACCCCCATCTTCAGTGTATGGCCACGCCCCCCCACAGCCCCATTACAAATAACACAGGAATATTAGGCACTTCCTCTCTGAAACACACTTAGAGAGAGGCTCAATCAAAATAACTTTAAAGAAACCTGCATCCAGGAAGTGAAAGTAGTGGTGTAGCAATTGGTGACAATGGAACACCTAACTGATAAGAGAACGGAAGCCCACAACCATATAGGGGACTAATTACGCTTCTTTGATGATCAATAGATTGAACAGCTTTCAGGCCTGATAGCACCTGCCGAGTTCCCTTGGGTGTTGCAACATGTCCTGAGTTATTTTCGACCCCTACATGGAGCCACTTAAGACATTTCTCACTGATAACAGAATCAAAATTCACCAATGAGACACAACCATACTTAAACATTTCTTGTGCTCCAAATACCCAGTGTCTGAACACTGCCTGTACTATTCTGAAATCTAGATATCCAGTAAGGATAAAGCTTAACCCCACCAAAACAGAAGCCTGCTATTCTCCCAAGAATAAAACGCAACGACGAGTCAAACCTGGCTCCACGACATGAACGTCTTTGAATTCAAACCTAAGATTTGACTGAACTCCAAGCCACTTTCATTGGACCTTGGCCAACTACGTCACACTTAAAGGACACATTGCCAAAAAAAAAAAAAAATGAGGGCCTGGAACCAGCAGTCTACTAGAAGAAAGTGGCAACAATCCTTCAAACAAGCTACTTTAGAACTGCTGTTCAAGCCCTCCGTCGCTTGCATCTCAATGGCAGCCGCGCCTTGCTGCTTGGCCTTCCAGCCCATCCCCGCCCCCTCCAAAAGGGAAACTTACACACTGCAGCAGCGCTCATCGATGGCTTGTAGAAATATACACATCTTACCAGACTACAACATCTTCAAAACCAGTCTCATCATCTACAAAGCCATCTATCTGTCAAAGTCACCATCATATTGAAGATGAGTTGCAAAAAAGAACAGATCTTCTACATCTATGCACCCAGAATCTGGAACAACAGCCCTCTAAAGATCATGCCTTCCCCAACCCCTATTCAATTTGTGAAAGAATTGAAGACATGCCTCTTTAACACTTCATATCACAGTGCAGTAATAGAAATACCACACAAATACATACCTTATACATATGGAGTACTCTTTACTTACCTTATCTTAAGTAAATACAGAGAATCCCATTCTAGAATCTTGGATCTAACCCTCTAATTGGTATCAAAACGTTTGCTACGTGGGCGAGAGAAAGAGGGAAAGCAAATTGTCAGATGCCTTAACCGACTATCATACTTGTTTGCCCCTCCTCACTTTTCCTGAAATAAGACAGAAGAGAATATATCTAAGGTGCATATTAATTCAGAAGTTCTTGCAAAATAAAAAGTTCTGTTTTTTGCTGGTTTTAATGTAAAGATCACTGCCCTGCACATTTTTACATCCCCAAAAGTATAGCAATATTACCGCCTTTCTCTGAGTGACAATTAAACGCATCTTAAAAGGTTTTTCTAGGAGACTACAAGGGGGTAGGCTTTCTTAAAGTATGCAATTTGCGCTACTTCTGCATGTGCTGTAGCTTTTCGGTGTCAGAGAGAAGCACAAGCAGTGCTTTTTTCCTACTGCAAAGACACTAAAAAGTCAGTACAAGGCAGCTTGTTTGAAAGTTGTTCCCATTAATCATAGCGTGTTCTTTTTTAAAGTCATGATCTTCAAGGTCTTTTGTTGTACCGTATATATCTAGGCCATCTAAATGCTAGAATGCATGTTCATTCCGTTACTATCATTCAAGGAAAGCACCAGTTCAACAAGGTTATTTTACATTATCCTGTTTTGGTAATAATCTCTGAACGGGTCACGATGATCCCCAAAGGTGCCAGCATGCATGAGGAGACTGCATAGTTCATGGAAAAATGAGTCAGCATAAATTATGCAATCTTCTGCCTTGACTAAAGTGTGTGTGGGTCACATGAATGAACGGAGCTCTTTGAGAAAGGAAATTCGACATGTGATTGGCTGGAGGAACGATCAATCACTTTTATGTTTTTTTGTGGCTTTTTTAGTGATCTTCGGTCAAAATATATTCTACCACTTTTAAAAAATTGCGACTTTGCCCAAGTAAGACCTGCTTTAATATATCTGTAAATGTTGTCATCACCCTTGATATGTTATGGGGTTGCGAGTTTCTAGCAGGGGCTGTACGCTGAAGGAAAAACTTTGATTAGCCACTGAACCGGGACTGGTAATGCATTCTTGTAGGAAGCACTCTTTTTAACACCGCACTAGTATTGTATAAAATGCATTTTATTCAGGCTTAGGCCGGTACTCTAAAAAATTTGCCATTTTGCACAAGTGAGACCTGCTGTGATATATCTGTGAATGTTGCCCTCACCCTCTATAGGTTATGGCAGTGGTTCCCAAACTGTGCGCCGCGGCACCCCGGTGCGCCGTGATGAGAAGCCAGGGGCGCCGCGCCGCCGCGCACGATGTGGGAAATTGTAGCCGCTCGAGCGCAGACACTACTCGAATACCCTGCGGAGGTAGGAAGTGCGGTCCCACTTCCCATCTGGCCCTGCCGCCCAAGATCCCCTGGTTTGGGGGGAGGGGGCGGGGAGGTGGCGGCCTGCATGGGTCCCTGCACAATAGACACTGTTCCCACTGTAGAATGGTTGAAGCTCACTACCAGTGTATCCTGCCGACCTGCCCCGTAAGGGCGTTGTTGCAACAGAGCTTGAAACAATGAGAAAGGAGAGAGCAAACAGATCCTCTCAACAGACTAAAATCAACCAATATTCAGGGGGAGCATGGAGCTCATGCAGATGTGGTGTAGGAGAGAAGCAGGGGAAACCGCCGCTGCGCCAGAACCAACCAGGGCCAGATCATGTTGCCGATAACGCAATCAAGCAAAAGACACACCAATGATGGACGGAATGCAGAGCAATTGAGGACAGATCGCTAGTTGGCGTCCTCGCGGGTGGTGGCCGTTCTGCCCTCAAAGCGGCCTGTGCCTCCTAGGACTGGGGACAGGTCCAGCCGATGCGGTGCCGGGGCTTGGCGGAGAGCTCCGAAGGTCCCTGGAGGAGAGCAAAACGGTGCGGTGACCCTGAGCAGGCAAACGCCTCGGGAGAGGCTGGGGGTGCCTGCATCCCCTTCGGCGGCATGGCTGAAGGCCCTGGTGCCTGTCGGGAGATCTGTCTGGCGGCTTCAGTCACCAATGGTTGTGGGGCCAATCGTGTTCGGAGGTGCGGGCAGACGGAGCTGTAGGGTGCCCTAGAGCCTGAACACCAACTGGCCTGTAGCGCCATACCGACCCACATACGAGGAGCCCTGAGGTGGTCACCCGGTTCTCCAGCTACTACCCCTCGGGGGGGGGGACGGGCGATTCTGTCAGGGATGGATGACATCAATGGTGGGGAGCCGCGGCCAACTGCCAATTAGGTCAAGGGAGCCACGGGTCAAAAAAGTTTGGGAACCACTGGGTTATGGAGTTGTGAGTTTCTTAGCAGGGGCCTTAGGCCGAAGGAAAACTCTGATTGGGCACTGAACATGGACTAGTAATGAAATCTTTTAGAAATACTGCTTTTAATTCTGCGTTGATATTGTATAATATGCACTTCATCTAGGACTTGACGGTACTGTAGTTATGTCATGACATACAAAATATATATAAGGGCTAAGAAATTGTCATACAACAATAGTACATGTAATATTAATTTTGCCCTTTTTAAACATTTTTTTTACTATGTATCCGTATAGTTTTATTGGTTTACTCTCTGTGTAAATGTGCCTTTATGGCCATAATACGGCTGAATAAAGTAAAAAAAAAAAAAGCGAAAGATCAATCACCAGTTAGCCATTTGTTTGGTCTTGCGCGTACACAGCTTTACCTCATATCACGAATACTTTTAAAAAGTTCAGATGAAGTGTTATACAGAGAGTGTTCTGTACCAGCCTCCTTAGTCACTGGTTGTCCGGTATTTTTAAGAAATTTCATTGGTTAGAGGGGCTGTCCTTCGAGGCCATAGAATTCGTGGCAGGTTATACTTTTCTATTATGGTTTAAATGATGTTTTTTTGGTGATTAGAATGACTAAATTAGTCCCCGCTTCTGGCTTCTCCCACGCCACTCACTTAATCTCTATAATTACTTAGCTCTCCACCATTACTCCCAGTCATGCTTCTTCCCACACCCTGGGTCTCCTTCCCACATTATCACTGTTCGCCCATTCTTTTCCGCCTGTTACCTAACCATATCATCCTCGCCTCCCTCTTCCTTCCTCCCTCCCTCCCTCGTCATTTGGGCTGGTTACCATTCTGCAATATTACATGATTCTGCCATCAAGTTATTCCTTTCAGTTGCAGGGCAGCTAATTTGGATTCCCTGCTACCTCCCCTAATGTTGCAGCCAGGCTGGTATTTGCAGCATGTCCATTAGCATCTTTCAATCAAAAGTCACACAATTGTGGCCCAAAAGGAAGATTTGGGCCAGGCAAAAGCTTAACTTTGTCAGGTCGAAATGGCATTTTGAAACTGGAGTTGGGTGCAGGTATTGAAGACCGAAAAAGAAGCCGGGAACCCACGGTGAGCAGCCAGGAGAGTGACTGGTACGAGAGGCCTGAGGCGGCCCCTTGGCATGTGAGCTCTGGGGCGGTATTGTTGCTGGGTTGGAGGGCGATGAGGGGATCGCAGCCATGATGGTACCATACGGCTGAAGTGGGTCATCGGCTGGAGCCCTACAACCAGGGGCGAGACTGGCCGCTGACATACTGCCTCCTGCGACCAGCAGCTGCCGACAAGCATACAGGTACTTGTGGGGAGAGCGCGGCTGAGGGAGAATGCCTCCCCCCTGAGCACATACAGGTGCATGTGGCCCCCGGGCGGCCTAGGGTCGAGCAACTGACCGGCATAGGCCCCCCCGGGTGAGGGGGCCCCACGACAACACTGTAGTGACCAGATGGTCATGTTCTAGTGTGCCTAAGGAATGTGTTTCCACCAGCCACTCCTACAGGGCTGGCTTCCACACTCACCCCACACCCATCTATCACAGGTGTCACTGGTCATGTGACCCTGCCAATAAAAGGGGCCAGGTGCATATGCCCTGGGCCAGTTCTAGATAGTATTCAATTGTGTCTGTGTATTCATTATAATTACATGGGGTCCTAGGGCCCGACCCTTACTTTGGCCACAAGGGGTCAGCCAGCGTGTGGAGCAGCCCTGTGGATTGGCAAAGGGGTGAAGTGTAGCCGGTGTAGAAGGCTCCCTGCCACCAAGCTGCATAGGATGAAGCTGGAAAAGTTCCCGCTGACCCAATAGGTGTGAGGTGAGCCCCTTGAAGAGCAGCATGAGGCAGCGATAGGTTAGAAGTGTCGGCCAGGCAAGAGAGGCGGCGATCACACCAAAGCTGCAATGCCCTGCATGTGAAGGCATGGCCCGCAGGGTGAGTAAACTGCAATGGCCAGCAGCTGAAGTGGCAAGCCTGACCGGAGAAGTACCGGTGCCACAGCGGAGATAAGCGCGGTCCGCCAGTAGAAGTTTATTGCTGCAGCCCGGGAAGAAAAGTGGAGCAGCTACCTCTCCCTCCCCCTCGTGAAGAGGTGCATTGTCCCGTCGTTACTCACCCGGTCCCGGTGAAAGGACAGCCGGCATGAGGAGGTGTCGCTGCAGTGGAAGAGGAGGTGGTGTCGGTCGGCATCACTGTGGTTTGGAGGGCCTGAAGAAATGAGGCTGCTCCCTGCCTGAAGAGGGAACATCTGTCTGCACCCCTAACTGCTGTCTGCACCCGTAAAGTACCAAGGCCAAGCACTGGAGTTTCCCGGACTGCAGTGCCAGCCCCAGCGCAGCCCGCAAGGTGAGAAAGACTGCCGCAGAGCGGTGGGAGCAATCAGGGTGATAGTGAGTGGCTGTCGGCCGTTTCGCGGGGGCGTGCTGCAGTGCAAGTAAGGGCCTGCCTGCAGATTGACGGAGCATAGTGCCAGTGTTTGGGATGCGCTGCGAGACCCGCAGCATGATGGAAGCTCCTCTAGCAGCTGTTAGTCACAACACTCCCCAGCCCTGAGGGCCCAGAGACAGTGTGTGTGGCCCGACGAGGACCTATCATTGTGAATAAATACTGCCACGGCCAACGAGACAAGGAGGCAGCACTGGATGGGCCCGGCACTCAGCCGTTGGCAGAGAGGCGAGCCAGAGTGAGGCAGGCGGGTGTCCATGAGGCATGTCCCCCAGACGGCAGCATGACCCAGCGGCAGGATACCATGCCCCCTGAAGGAGGGATGCTGTGTGAATGAGAGAGGCTGCTGGGGTGGTGAAAGAGTGGCAGTGCCACGGAGAGTTCGCACGAAGAAACGCGACCTGCTGAAACAATGTTGAGGGTACTGTGCACCGGAAGAGGTCCGCAGCACAGGGAATGCTGCTGGGGCCCACAGTGAATGGGAAACATGTCCCTGCATGTAGGAAAATGGCACCCTGCAAAGACTGTCACTGTGAAACCAGAGGAGAAGAGCTGCCAGGGCCTGTGGAGAGGACTGCAGTGACTCCTAGGGGCCATAGGTGGTCACGGCAGCAGTAATGATAGCCCTGGGAAAGCAGACATGGCCTGCAGCACGAGGAGGGGGTGCTGTGGCACTGAACTGCAGGGGGGTCCGCACCAAGAGGGCACAAACTGGCAAAGAGACTGGGCAAGAGTGTGCCCTAAGCTGCCCCAAGTGAGGGGACTGTCATGGGCTGAGAAGAGACTGTACAGTGACCCATGGCACCATAGCAGTGTTTGGCAGTGTTTGGCCAAGAGGACTGCCAGACATTTTGAAAAAGGAAGTTCTGTAAATCCCTGCAAGTACAGCCACAGACTGGTTGCACCGGAGAAGGCTGGTTCAAGAGGAGAGCGCTGACTGTGCCTCCAGGGGTGAAAGGACGCCACCGCAAGAGGAGGAATCTGGTGCACAAGGCATCAGCAGAAGGCACACCTAAAGTGAAGGACAGAGGGTGCAAAGTCAGAAGTGCGCCAATGACCGCACTAGTGAAGCTGACAGTACAGGCATGAGCCCGGATGTAAGAGTCCTGGGATGAAGAGTACCAATGTTCTCACAGGGTGTGACAGACCCTGCAAAGCCTGCCTAAGGGGAGGAAGAAGAGAGTGATACGACGGCGTAGCCTTGAGGTGCAATAAGAGCAGCCTCAAGTGAAGACGGAGAAGACGACCTGTGAGAGGTCAAAGAGACCTGTGAGAGGTCGACGTAGAAGACGACCTGTGAGAGGCAGATGAAGAGACCTGTGAGAGGTCGAGGGAGAAGACCACCTGTAAAAGGTCGAAGAGACCTGTGAGAGGTCGACGGAGAAGAAGACCTGTGAGAGGTGGACAAAGAGACCTGTGAGAGGTCGATGGAGAAGAAGACTTGAGAGGTCGACGAAGAGACCGGTGAGAAGTAGACAGAGAGAAGACATGAGAGGTCGATGAAGAGACCTGTGAGAGCTCCATGAGGAGAAGGCCTGTGAGAGGCCCAAGAAGAATACCTGTGAGAGATCATGAAAAGGAGGTCACATCGTGGGGTCTGGTCAGTGACGAGGAAAAGGCTCTGTCCTAGGAGTAGAACATGGCCAGTGAGACACATGTGAAGTGCACGTCACATGGAGAGGCCTGGTCAAAAGAAAGAAGAGTAAGGCAAGATGGCACCAGACCGTGTTGTAAAGAGGAAAGTGTAGAAGTGTGACATGAGGCCACAGCACTAGAGTAAAAAGAAGAAGAGAATGGTGTGTAGTAATCACCTAGCACACCGCAAAGTACACAATATGAACTGTGAGTGTCATCGCAATCAAGTGCATCCCTAAGAACATCTAAGGAGCCTTAGACATCTAGAGTGGAGCACTGTGCCTATGAAACACCCAGAGGTGAGTGAGGCATCTTTGACGCCGTGAGAGGCTGGTCGTCCAGAAATCTTCTATTAGACCAAGTGATCCTTAAGCCTGCGGAAGAGAGAAAGCTGGACCATTTGTCCCATCCACCTTTGGGGTTGCACATGAGACTTGGTGGTGGTCCTGTTTGGACGTCCTAAGTGACCTCGGTCGTGGGGCCTAAAAGAGGATTCGAGCAACCCACACTGGCTGGTGGCAATCCAGGGGTAAGGGCCTCAGGGATTGCTGTTGAGAGTGGGATCCCACCACGAGAGATGCATCTGCAGCAGCTTCCCAGCAGGTTCCAGGAAGCATGAAGGTCTTGGTCGAAGTCTGGCTACCCCAAAGACTGCCCTGTAAATGCTGATGAACCAGAGTCAGGATTGCAGGAGTACCCTGACCTGGAAACAACTACCCTTGAGGCGGAGCGAGTGACTTGAAGGTGGGACTCGTAGTGATTCCTCCATGGGGCTACAGTACGGCATCGGAGAGACACAACGCAGTCCACACAATCCTGTGGAAGCCTGGTGAAGAGGACTTCAGGGGACTCCCATGGGAGGGGAATCCTGGTAAGAGAGGGGAATCCTGGTGAGAGAAAGAAGGCAGAAGTTGCTCCAGCATCGGGCAGCTGGAAGCACAGTGGCATCCGAGGAAGAATCTTCAACAGTTGCCGGTATGTCATCTGTCTTTGGAGGATTGCTAGCCACGGAGCCAGGGCGCCTTTGAAGACCTATCAGCAACAGACGTCACTATAGCTCGAAATGCACCCTCACAGCGAACATTGTAAATAGACTTCCATGCAGTGAGACAAGGTGGGACAGGACCCACAGTGCCCAGGTAGACTGTAACAACTTAGACTGGTGAGCGAAAAATCCAGACTTCATTTACACTGCCATTCGTGCCCAGAGTAGTCTGGTTAAAACAACAGAGGTGTGCCGTGATGCCTGGTGCTCCCAGCCTCATCTGTCCACTTATCCTGTCCTGCCAGCAACCTGAATGGACTCAGTGGAGTTTTTGTTGTGTCATTTTGTTCTGTCCCACAGGTTGGACTTGTTGTCCCATTTTTTAATAAATGTTGGGAGTTATGTAGTGACCGGCTGGTTACATTCTAGTGTTCCTAAGGAATAGGTTTCCACCAGCCACTCCTAGAGGGCTGGCTTCCACACTCAACCCACACCCATCCATCACAGGTCTCACAGGTCATGTGACCCTGCCAATAAAAGGAGCGGGCGCCCGTTCCCTGGGCCAGTTCTAGATAGTATTCAACTGTGTCTGTGTGGTCATCATAATTACATGGGGGCCTAGGGCCCCGACCCTTACAAACACTACTGCTGCACGTTGAGGGCAGCAAGTGATTAAACGGTGCAGCCGAGCTGTGTGTCAGGTGCCATCTGCCTGAGTGAAACTGTGGCCCTATAGCCTAATGTGGGGCCTGCTACTGCCTTGATCTTTGGAAATAAGGGCCACAGATTGGCTGAGGGATGCATGGCTGAGGGAGAGCTCCCAAACCCTCAGGGCATATGGGAGCCGGCAGCCCTTAAAGCTGCCATTAAGAGCGATTTGATGGACTGAAGGTGCTGCACAAGCTCAAAAAGCCCCTTGCTCTACCATTCGGCACCCTTGATTGATTGGGGTCCAGTAACACCCCAGGCCTGCGGAGCGCTCTTGCTGCTGGGCCCAGCGGACTAACAGTTTTTCAGTTCAATAGAAACTTTATACGGTCTTTTACAACCATAAAAGTATACAAATAGACAACATACCATTCCTTAAAAATACGTAGATAAAAATAGTAAAATAACATCCTACCCTATAGTTCATACTGACACAAATACAGTCCAGTAGGTTCAACAAACTGCACGTGCAAATTGTAAACTGTGTAGAAGGTAATATCTCTATATTCAAAACACATTATATCGACCATTAGTCCTCAAACATTTTAAAATTATTTTTAAAAGCTTTGTAAAGGCACCATTCATTTTTAATCTCATAAAGGTAATATCTCTATATTCAAAACAGATTATTTCGGCCATTAATCCTCAAAACATTTTAAAGTTATTTTTAAAAGCTTCTTAAAGGCACATTTCATTTTTAATCTAATAAATTCATATATTCCTCTCCACGATACTTTTACCCTTTCCTGGCTCGTTCGCCACGTAAGCTTATAAAAATAGGCAGCTCACGACTCATTACATTTAAGGAACTCTAACTTTTTAAATATATTTTCCCATAGCACAAGCTATATCTAAATTAATCATTTCCACTATAAGATTCACTGCTTGCGCCCTATTTTTAATATCATATTTTTTTTAAAATTGGACATAAAAACTCTTTTCGGATTTCTAAAACCTTCTGGCAATCCAGTAATATATGTATGATGTCACATGTTGTTCCTAAAGTGCAGGTGCATTTTCCCTTACTGTTTATCATAGATCTTTTTACCCCTTTATTTGCATAGCATGGATTTACCCAGATTCTTAACCTTAACACTTCTCGCCTTAACGGGCAGCTAGGTAGCCTGTCAATATAAGGAAAGTGTAGTTCATTTTGCCACGATAAGGCCATATGGAGAACTGAACTTTTCCTGAAGAAGTAATCTTGGTCCTGTACTCGAGAGCTTTCTTTTCCCAGGATCCTAAGTTCCCTCTTATCAATCTTGAGTTGGAGGGACTGGGGGCACAGCGTAAGCTTTATCATACAACACGCCTTATTGATAGTGGCTCTGATCTCTTTTGCCCACGTTAGCTCACTGTTTACAATCTCGTTTCTGCACCATTGTGAGATTTTATGATTTTCTCCCGATCCCAAGCGCTGCCAGAAACGTAATAGGGCCATGCAAGCTGTTATACCCCATGAGGTGATTCCCAATTCTAGTCTCACTGCCTGTACCATTGACTATTTAGGCAGGGAGAATAGATTTTTCAGAGCGTTTCCTCCTCCACGTCCCACCCATTTTTGCCACTCAAATAAAGTACCTCTGCGCCATACATAAATTGGGGTGGGTACCATTGCTAAGTATGCATTCAGGACCGGTCTATCGGACATTTCGCCATACACGCTATTAAATCTTTTTAGTCCCTTCACTGAAGCCGATGCCCTCAGTTTTAGTGCGTCAAGATGGGTATGCCATTGCAGGCCTCTCTCGAACCACATCCCCAGGTATCTATATTCTGTTACCTTTTCCAACTTCTCGGTACCCAGAAACCAAGAGAACCCTGTTTTTCTTCTACTAAAACATAAGATCTTTGACTAACAGTTAGAAGGACCAGAAGAACCATGGGGACCAGCACCTGGACATGCACAGCGTGGGACGGGTGAGTGCGCCTTGCCCCCCTGCTGTGCTCCGATGGTTCCTTGGAGGACCTAGTTGGCCATAGAGCACCCCAGAGCGGGGACACAAACCGGCATGGCCCTTGTAAGTAAGGTCAGATGACTACGACCTGGACCTAGTTTTAAGTATTGCACAGAAGGGCCCTGACTAGTGGGGCCCCATTGCAGTAGAAACACTAGTTCTAGACTATTGCGTGAAGGAGGTGACCCCGCCAACACAAGTCCCATGCATTTACAGGGTGCGACAATGCCTCAGTTCACCACGAGCGGCCACCGGGCTGGTCCTTCTCCTCTCCCCCACCAGCTGATTGGGGGGTCTCCAAAGGGGCCGCATCTGTGCACATCGGTCCAGGGTGGTGACCAGCTAACCTGAGCTCATGCCCAGGTGGGCTAACTCTAGAGCATTCTGTCCTCCCTTTGGCGTCCCCAAAGAGGACAGTGTTGGGACGCTCCCCTCCTGGCACACACTGGACATTTGTGAGAAGCTGGGGTACCAACAAGACCTCACCTGGCACACCTACTGCAAGACAACACTCAACCCACACCCTTTGCTTTGTGGTGAGCTGCCACCACAAAGCATCACACTATCATGATGAGGTAAACTAGAACTACCAGGACTCGGACCTCAGACTCTGGCGCCCCAGCACAGTCTTTGACCTCCACTGACCACACCGTGGGTGCCTTGCAACACCTGGAATCCACTCTTGACAAGCACTCTGCACAATTTAAGAAGGTTCTCAATGCCATTCTAGACACTAGTGGTGAAAATATATGTCGCCTCTCTGGATATGAATCTAGTGAGAGCAGATCATCAAAAACTAGCGGACATGTAGATGGTACAGAATCCACAGTGACCTCTTTGGGCCACACAATGCGTAAACTACAGGCAAGTCTGAACACTATGAAGGAAAAGATGGCCTCCTTACACCACAGAGTGGAGGGGTGCACCTGGCACAACAGCATCTGCTTCCTGGGTTTTCCAGAACGATCAGAGCACCCCAGCACCGAGCTCTTCCTCAAAGACTGGCTGGTTACCACCGTACTGGAGAACAGGGTCCCCAAGTTGTTCTCTGTGGAGCAGGTGCACCACATCCCAGGCAGGCCGCCTCCACCAGGAGCGCCACAGTGGCCACTCATTGCTCGATTCCTCAACTATTGAGACCGTGAGCTCATCCTGCATCGTTTCCGCATAAATGGCCTCAGACGGTACTAGAACGCGGAAGTAGTGGCATATCTGGACTTCATAAAAGTGAAACACAGCCTTCGGGAGCTCCAGCTCCATTATGCACTACTGTTCCCAGTGAACCTCAAGGTCATGGATGGCGAGACCTCCCACATCTTTTCAACACTTGATGATGTCTGGACCTGACTCCATGCAAAAGGGTTGGCGCACACTTCTGAGCACAACCAAGCGGAGTAGGGGGTTTAGTGCCCTAAATGTAGGAAACACAGAACTGCCCAGACACAGCCCACTCAGGACCAGGCAGTTGCGGACCAGCATCAGAGGTAGAGGCGGCCTCCCAACACAGCACAAACAACTTTCCGTGCTACGATCTGAACAGGTTCTGTACTCTGGGTGGGACATGCACGCATTGGAGACCTCGAGCATGAGCAGTGCTCATGACCCAAAAGTTACACCGAGATCAGCTGATGACCTACTGTGACAGCCCTCTTGTTACTGAGACCTATACCTTCATGCACAGTGGGAACAATCCGACCCTCCTGCTATATTGCAGGGACTAGTGCTCACATTGGCAGGTCGGATGCTGGGACCTCCGAGTCGGGCCCTTGGGGGGATGCAGTCGTTCAGACTTTTTTAATTCACTGTTCTGATGGAGTCCGATAGAGGGTCTGCTTGTCACTAACGCATTCTTACGAGGCACCACTTGCAGAAGAAACTGGCCTCTCTTGCTGGTTGCTGTCCATGCGGGGTTCAGCGGGGTACCACTCCTCTAATCAGGACACCCACCACTAACTCACACAAAGGGGAGCACGGTTGATAATTATACCCCGCAGTACCATGTTATGACATGGAATGTACGTGGCATGACCACTTCCAGCAAAAATTACCGCATTCATGCTTATCTCAAACATTTTCACACGCACATTGCCATGGTACAGGAAACGCATCTCACAGTGACGGTGCTGAAAAAGGTCTGTGTGAAATGGAGGGGGCAGGTGTATCGGCGCACACCCAGGGAGTGCTGAGCTGGATAGCCCCGGGGGTCCCATATGTTGTGGACATCACAGGTAACACACGGGGAGGCGCTTTGTGATACTAGGTCACTTTGACAGAGCTTCCCTCAAACTAGCGGCAATTAATGTCCCCAAGACAAACCAGTTGGATTTTAGATTCACTCACTCCCGCGCTATTCCAGGACCCACAGCACCCAGCGCTCTGAGGAGGTGATTTCAACTGCATGCCAGACGTAGATGCTGACTGCTCTACCCCTCCCTTGCAAAATGCCACCTGCGCTTGCACAACACAATTTCACACCTGGCTCACCCACTGTTTGCATGGCGACACAGGCCAACCAATGGACTCCGTATACTAAATCTGCTCCTCAGTTCAAGGAATACACACCAGGATAGCCCTTTCTCTCTGCACGGAACAACTGGGTGATCACCTGGGCGAAGTACTAAGCACACACCCTCTTGGATCAGTGCCCCCCTACTGTGATGGTGCAAACAATGCCCCACCATACCCACCTAGAGGTTGCAAACTGAAGCTCTTTTTGCCCCCCCCTCCTCCCCCGTTCTAGGGGGACCTGGCTCAGAGCATCACACAATACTTTGTTCTCAACAATGGCTCCACCCCGTCCCAGGCACTGGAGTGGGATGCGCACAAAGTCGTCACGCGAGGCTATTGCCTGGCAGCCTCATGGGGGATACAACGACACCTGCACGAGGAACTGGTAACTCTCAAGCAAGAGCTGTGGCCTTTAGAAATAAGAGTGGCTGATCACACTGCGAATGCCGAGCAACTCCAGCAGCTGCGCAAGCAACAGACCGATGCAGAAGTGTGCCTGGGGAAACAGGATGAAAAGCAGCGTCTGGTCATGCTACATTCCGAGGGAAGCCACTCATGGAGACTGCTGGAATGTTTAATTAAAGCAGACCAGCAATGAAACGAGATCGGAAATATAAAACTAGATGACGGCACAGTAGTCACATCACAGACCACCACTAATGCCGCATTCTGGGAGGACTATTGGGGACTTTACTCAGTGAAAAATTCCCCACCACAGGGTCACATATAGGGATTCTTAAGAGGATTACCACTGATCAAACTGAACCTGCTGCAACAGGCAACCATAAACGAGCCTCTGTGGTTGGAGGAAATACAGGCAGCTATTTCCAAATTTGCTGAGAAGAAAACACAGGGTACAGACAGGCTGCCGAATCAGTACTATGCCACCTTTTCCGCTCAAACTACTCAACATCTGCTAAAGATGTCCAATGAGGCCAAAACAGCAGAACATCTCCCGGACTCGCTTCAAAAAGCACTGATTGAAGTCTTGCCCAAACCCGGTAGAGACACGCTGGACATTCCCTCCTACCACCCTCTGTCACTTTCGAACCTAGACTTTAAGAGCTTAGGCAGAGTGCTGGCAACCGGCTGCTCCCCATTATCAGCACTTTTGTACATGACAATCAGTCGGATTCATACCGGGACATAGTCCTTACACTTAAACCAAAAAAGAAGGGGACCAAGGGCTTTTTCAAGGTCCAGCATACATGCCCAGTCGAAGTCTAACAAAAGAGGGTATGCAGTTCCTGGTAAGGCAGGGGGAGAGAGAAGTTGAGAAGAGTAGGTTGTCCCTTAATAACGGAGGGTAAGGGGGATCCCTCCTTTCGGAATTAGAGTTCTCACACACCCAGCCAGCTGGGTGTCATGCTTCATCATAGGGCTAGCTCCTCGTCAGGTCGGCGCTGCAATACCTGACGGGCTCCCGATGAGGGGCTCTTTGGCGAAGATCTTTTATTCCTTGCTGTTTGGTGCTGTGGGTGTGAGGGACCTAAAGGTGTAGATGTGCTAAGTGAAGGTCAATGGACCATGCAAGGGTTAAAACAGGAAGTGGAAGTCCAAACAAAATAATTTTAATGAATCTGGCTTCCAACCTGGTTAAAAAATAGAGAGTGGCGCCTTCCTGATATAATGCGTCAGGATATTGCGCTCAACTTCATCTGGTCGACATGTTTCTTGCCTATGTGTCAGATTGATCTAGCGGCAATTCATCAGGACTCGGGACCTATAAAGGAATGTCTATCTACACTGATTATGGCGTTCTAGTTAATTAACCGTGATACACCACACCAAGCACCTCAAATGTGGTACCTGTAAATGCGATGGTCAACCTAATGAGATAAAATCAAAGATGGTTAAACGGTAACGGATACTTATAGTTACTTATTCAACATTCGCATCCCTTATCAGCTTCACCATGTATGCTACACACAGATGATGGTGCATTACACACAGTGAAATCGTGGTGCCTCAAACCATGCTTCACAAAGTTATGATGTGCTTGTGAGAAATTTATGATAATTAAAAACACATGGATATCGTATCCCGTACTATCATGGTAACTGACGTGTCATGAGAACAGCGGACTCACCCAAGCTCGGTTAGTGTATGGCACCATCAACTCCCGGCAGGTGAAGACCCCTGGCAATTCCGGAGTCCTAAAAGGGAGGTTATTAGTGGTGCAGATAAAATTAGGTAGGTAATACACCTCAAGTAGTGGTGTATTCAACAGCACAGCACAACAAGGATCAATAAACACACTCTCACAAGAAGGTGGTGAGCTAGTTAAAAACGGGCTCGTTCAGGGGGGTGCTGTAATCACCTCGGGGTCACGCCCCACTGGCCCGTGTCGAGACTCGCATCTCACTCCCATAATCACTCGATACCTTACCCAAAGATAAGGGTGCCTGGTATCTGTGACAGGATAGTGGATATCGTGTCTGTGAAATACCCCGGGTCCTGGTGGAAGGGTGAGCCCCCGACGGTACAGGACGTGTCTGCTGCCACGTAGTCTAACATGCGCAAACTCATCTCGTTAGGGAGGGTCGGTGAATCGACCCCTGTCAGCTCCCAGTGGAAGAAGGAGTTAGTACTCACTTGGCAAAACCGCGAGGTTGTCTGTAGACCTACCCATACGCTGCCGGGGCCGGGAGGTACTGTTCCTCTTCCTCGTGGCCAAGATGTAGTCCCGGTAGCCGGCAGCCAATGGGAGGGGCAGACAATTAGCCTGCGTTGGTGCCCTGGAGCACTAACCCCTCATAGGAGGGTGTTAACTTGGCGGCCATTTTGGGTGTACGCATGCTGGTATAAGCGATGAGGATAATGTGGCGGCCATCTTGGAGTGTTTGATAATGACCAAACACGTGATATAGAGTCCTCTTGCCCCAGTCTTGAGAGCAAGAGGATGTCGGGAAGACACAGACCATGTCCACGGGTAACGGGGCCTTTGACAAGGATGAGCAATGGAGGACGGGTTCTCAAGGTTAACCCGAGCCGGAATGGTGCACAGGTATGGATCTAGTGCCGGGAGTACAATGTTGCAAGTCAATCCTAGGCGGGCTCTTACATTGCTTTTGACAAGGATGAGCAATGGGGGGCGGGTTGTCAAGGTTAACCCGAGCTGGAATGTTGCACAGGTGTGGATCTAGTGCCGGGAGTATAATGTTGCCAGTCAATACTATGCGGGGTCTTACATTGCATGGAAGAAAAGATAAAGGAGAGCTCAGTGGTATGTGGTCAGTCAAGTGTGGTCCCCAGAGGGCTATGGTCTATTCAATGTACTCCAAGGGATGTCCTCATTAAGTCCCCGTTTGTCTGTGGCTAGGCGGTGCACCCATTTCTGTTCAATCCTAAACAATGCTCCTGCAGTTATTTTAGGGTGGACTTCGAGAATGACCCAACGTAAAGTGTCTGGTGAGTGTTTTGCTGATTCGAAGTGTGTGCACATCTTGGGGTTAACACGATGGCACCTAATGTTGCTCCTGTGCTCTGTGATGCGTGTTTTGATCGTCCTAGTGGTCATGCCAATGTAGCAGAGGTTACAAGGGCAGGTGATCATGTAAATGCAGTTGGCAGTATTGCAATTAGTGTGTCTTCCTAAACTCCATGAGAAAACTACTTCCTTGGTTGTTACAGTCAGGGGGCAAACAGCACAAGAGCCACACGGGTAGTGTCCCATCACTGGTAGCAAGTCCCAGAGGAGTCTCTGTTGGTTGACCTTTTGGACTCTGGGTCTAGTATGTATAAGCATATCTTTGAGGTTGCTCGTGCGCTTGAATGCAAACCTCGGTGTAGGCAATTGAAGTGTGCCCGTCGTGAGAATACCCCAATGTTTTTTGATGTTTCTGATCCTGTTAGAATCGGGGGTGAGCGTGGTGACTTACACTAACATTCTTAGCCTACTTTGTCTCATACAAGACACTCCTGTTGAGGCCCAGAGCCGGGTGGCAGTGTCAATAGACAATGAAAAGGCGCTTGATACCCTGAGTTGGAACTTTCTCCCCCTGACCCTTAAACGAATGAGGTTCGGCCCAGGCTAAATGGGATGGATCTGTACACTGTATAACAGCCCAATGGCGCGGGTCAAGACTGGTCAGCTGATCTTGGACAGCTTCGCAATCCAAAGAGGCACCACTCTCCCCACTAATGTTTGCTTTTGCCATGGAGCCGTTGGCTTGTCAAGTCCGACAACAGGCACATGAGTGGGGGATTCGGGACCTAAGTGCACATGCTTGCTGTATGCAGATGATGCCCTAGACTTTCTTTGGGAAATGGAGGCCTCCCTACCAGGCTCAATGCTCTTATTGGATGAATTAGGAGACATTTAAGGGCTTAAGGTGAGTTGGCCTAAATCATGCCTGTTCCCCCCGGCAGCACGTCCTGAATTGCACAGGTCTGCCCCACGGGGGCCTCGTCTTCAGTGGTGTTATGACACTTTTGAATATCTGGGTGTTCAGGTATACCACTTGGAAAGGGATCATCAAGGAAGGCAATGTGGACAAAGCGCTGGGTTCCATCCATCAGTCTCTACCCTTCTGGTGTTCATTACCTTTATCCCTGGTGAGTCGGTGACAATCTCCAAGATGTTGGTGCTACCCCGCTTGCTTAATAGCTTTGTGGCACTTCCGATAGTGCTTCCCAAAAGCTTTTTTTGGGAACTGCAGGGCCTCCTGCTCAAATTAATATAGAGCCAGGGCCACAGACTGGTTGAACTCGCCACCCTCCAAAGTCCTCTAACCGAAGGTGGACTTGGTGTGACCAATTTTGAGCTGTACTATGCAGCAGCGCAACTGCAATGGCCAATGTCCTGGCTAAGGATGGCTACATGCCTTGAAACAGTACTCCTATGTGAGATCCTAGATAACACGAGCACCTATACGTGGAAGTTAGATCCAACCATGCACACCCAGCGTGAGACGCGCCAGATGACTTACCCACACATGCTGGGGCGCAGATTCGTGTATGTTACATCCTCACATCCTGTATTCCCCATTTATTGAGATATGGGACCTGCTGCGACTCACTGGCATGGCACAACATGACACGGGCCCATGGATGGAGTCGACCAATTGGGAGATCTCTACCATAACAGTACCCTCATGTCTTTCCAAGAATTTATGGATACCTATGGCAGAAGGGCTGGTCACATCTTGACATTCCACACCACACCACACAACATGCATTGCGCAACACATGGAACACAGGGGGAGCAAAACCTCCAATATCTTCCACATTACATGTACTTTTAACTCAAGATGGCACATGTCATGCCATCAATACCCTATACACAGCCCTCAAATCCACACCACCGTTATATGCAGTGGGGGGGGGGGTGCACTAGATGGGACGGCGTTTTGCCGCAACCACTCTCAGCCAAGGCATGTTCCAGGGTGCTCCAAAATGTGACAGTTATTCCACAACCCAAGATTCAGATTCACAGTTTAATAACGTGCATCACGCCTACCTCCTCCCTCAACAATTAAGCACATGCTCCTGGCCCGAGTGCCCCCGGTGCAAATTGGTGAATGCTGGCTTTTATCACATGCCTGATGCTGCACCTGCTGTGGCAGGCAGTTACTACCACAGTTGCCAAATTTGTGGCACACACCCTTATGCTCACAGCCAAATCCTGTCTGTTGAGACTTGGCCCCAGAGGAAAAGGCATTAAACACCTCCATAGGTTCGTCAACATCACTTTCGTCCTGTTTAAAAGACAGATTGCGATGTTGTGGTAGGCGCCTTCCCCCCGCATTCCCAACGCTGGCTGGCCACACCGCTGACAAGGACACGTGGAAGCAAACACCTGCAAATCGCTCTGAATGAATGGGGACTCGCAGACCAGAGGCAAATGTTGGGAAACCCAACTAACTAATGCTAAAGTGAAAAAAAGATGCACCCACCCTGAAATGCACCACAACTCATGGCTCACAACCTCATAACTGATAGCAAGCTATTCCTAATTGGGTACGCGAAAGCGCTGCTGAACAGGGGAGCAATACACCAGGGGGTCTCACACCCTGTGAAGTTTAATGATAGATCCGGGATCTGTCACTCTACGTATTCGACACTGATCCAATCATATTAAAGCCCCCCACATCATCAATCAACATGCCCATGTGCCGCCCATATCACAAAAACTGAGCTTGAAACTGATTGCTCTTAACCAGCTCAAATACACACCTTGACCCACTCATAATACAAGCTCACTACATGTTTCTCATTCACGGAAATCACATGGTAAATATACTGCATGTATTTACCGCTAGTGTCTGCCTTTTAAGATGAGGCCCCTGCAACACAGCTAGGATAAGGAGGACTTGACTAGTTAATCGTGAACACGTGTGCAGACTGCGTGTGTGACACTATGCCATGCACAGCCCAGTAACTGCACACAGGTATCCTGGCGCAGAGGGGAGTCTGAAAGGTTAAATGTTGACCTGGGACAGGCCTTATATTATTAGCAGTCACTCATAAGTAGGGTCAGTAGAGTGCACTGATTTATCTGCACTGACACTGTATTATACACCCAGGGAAAAATCTACCTTAGAGTGCAGTTTTACTACCCTTAGGCCATCAAAGTCCTGTAAGGTATGAAACTGGGGTGAAAGGTGCATCCAGTTTGAATGTGCAAGTCCTAAGAATCTGCATGTACACCTTATGGGTCATCCAGAAATGTCAAATTTCTCTGGTTCCACTTAGGATCAGAATCCAGGCCTTTTGTCACCCTGCTGGGCCAAGTTAATTACACTGCTCCCCAGCAGGGAGAACAAACCCCACCTCCGGCCCACACAAAAGGAATAGTTAGCAATGCTTCACTCAAGTCCTGAGGAGGAACGGTTGGGGAAAAAAATCTGCATCAGTTAATTGGCTGTCACAAATTACCGGGGTTGGGACAGTGCAGGCACACTGGACAAAGTAGGAATACCAGACCTCTGGAGCCAACCTAGGAGGGAGTTCCCCTTTGAAATTTTGGTGGGGAAGACTCTGGCAGTGATGCCAGCAAAGGCCAGAGCTGAGGCCCCCAGAGGTGATGTGCACAGGGAACACTTGACACATTCTTGAATTGCCTCACCATGCTGTGCAGGAGGGTTGAAACAGGGGGTGGAGAATTGATGAGGCAACCTAGGATTGGCCAGGACTGCCTGGCTTCTAGAACTTTCCACCCCATTTAAAAACTCTTGCACAAGGGAGAGAAAGAGAGTTGGACCCTAGACCTAGACAACACCATGGAAAGCTGGAAGAACCAGCCCCCTGATGCCCTAATGGACAAAGGACTCTTCCCACAGCTGACCCCAAGATGGTGGGGCTCTCCAGGGGCAGTGAGACTGGTTCCCTTACACTCCATAAGGACCAGCTGAGGAAAGACCTGGAGGAGTGGAGTACCAGTGACCAACAGGAGGTGGAATGCTGGTGTAGGGAGCCAGCTCCCTGCAAAGTGTGCCACCTTTGAGGCCAGGAGGCCTGCTGAAACTGCTCCTCGTGGCTAGAAATCACCACCAGGAGTAAAATGAGCCCTGCCTCAATTAGTAATGGCTCTGGGAGGGGGTGTATGTGGGGACCCCTTAAGAGCTCCGAGAGGCTGGAGACCCCATTCCCTTAACCAGTTTATGTGCAAATGGGGCCCTGGATACAATCTCTGGGCACCCAACAAAGCATGGAGGGGGAGCAGTGTCACGGCTCCCTCCCTACACAACAAAGGAAAGGACATTGAGACTCCATTCCCAGGCCACCGACAAAGGAGGAAGGGGGTGCACCATTGTACCCCAATGGCGGTGGCATCACCCCCTGCACTTGTGTCTGGGGGAGCGGGGCAGCTACCACCCAATGCAGCATCCTGACCACATGGAGAAGACTATGCTTGCTCCTGCACTGAAGAGGACAGTGTCGGTCACATGGGGGGGGCGGGGGGGCGAAGGAGGGCTTCCAGCACAGCACCATCAAATTGGAGGGCAGGTTTGTCCAGGTGGGACTTGTTCGGATTCAAGAATGGTGCTTTGTGGTGGCCCTAAAATGGGCAGGGCCACCACTAACAATGTTGTGGGCGTTGTAGGAGGCATAGCAGCCACAAACAGTGAATTACAGAGTGACCCTAAGTTAGCGGGGTCATGAAAATAAGACCTTCCAGGATTTTCAGCGTTATTTCTAAATTAGTCCCATCGCTGGAAAATGTGTTTTTCAGCCTGGGAGTGCAGTGCCCTCTATGGTTTGGTTTTGTGGCTGCAGCTTATGTGGCCTAAAAGTGTATAAAAAAAGACTCATGTTACATCCATTTTACATGCTGTGTTGTCAATAATCAATTTGTTAAAAATTGACATGCTTTATTGCTAATAATGACTGCATTTAAACATGGTTATTGATAATGGTAGATTTCAACACATGGATTGTGATTTTGGGGATCCTGACCCATTAGTGGTCAAATGTGATTTCAAAAAGTCACCTAGGGTATTTCTATCTGTCTGATGTAAGTCCACACCTAGGTATAAATCTCCACTTTGAAATAGCAAATAGTAAAGAGAAAAAAGTGGAGAGTTTTACCTAGGTGTGTAGTATATATACACATATATACATTTGTGAATTGGGCCCAGTATGTGTACTCTAATAGAAGGAAGGCTTATTTCTGTAACAGTAAAACAAAATAAGTGAAATTAACCCATTGAAAATTGAAAATGATAGTTAAATTCTTTTTACTAGCCCTGCAAAACGACTTGAGTATTGTAGGTGTGCAACCTTTACACTATGCTGTGCATTGGAAAACCTTCACTACAGCATCAATGCAAGTATACAAGATGAATGAATCATCTAGAGTGCTACTCCATTCTCTGTGATCATTCTCGGATAGATTAAAAAAAAAAAAAAATCGTGCCATATTCAATTTAATTATGTTTTGCATTCAGAGCTCCCCTTGTTCGTTACATCTCATCTCAGTTTCTTGCTTTCTTGTCTCAGTACTCACAACTTAAATAAGCCTATTTTACTTTTTACTTTTATTTTTAAACCACACCTCTCCGGGGCAGTGGTTCTTTACCTGTGGTCCAGGGACCCCTGAGGGTCCGCAAAGGCTATTCAGGGGTCTGCAACTTCTTAGAAAGTTAAAAAAATATTATCACATCAATAGCATGTATGTAAATAAAGAACCAAATTGTAAAATTGTTAATTTTAAAACGTTCTGTAAATATGAAGGAATTTGAAACTGGAGACTAAAAATGTAGTTGGTATTCTTAGATCGATTCGTGGGAGCAGCACAAGTGCATCAAACAGAATATAGTATAGATGCTGGGTGACCTCAATTGAATTTAGAATACCTCTAACATTCCTATTAAAATTTAGATTATTTTTATATTTGTTAGTGAATTCAATTAAATATTTCATCATTTGTGTATTTGTTTCATGAATGCTTGTTTATGTATTTGTTTGCATTTTTTTATGTTCAAATCACTGAAATTGCCTAGGAAGCGGTCCCTAGATTATAATAATGACTCAGTGGGAGACCTCTGATTCCAGTAATGATTGAGTGGCTGGTCCATAGAAGTCAAAAGGTTAACAATCACTGCTCAAAGGCGTTAATCTCTCGTCCAACCTTCACAACATCTTGTTTTTCAGTCGGTTGCCCCAAGCTTTGAGTGTATTTAAGATATTTTTAGCTTATGGGCTTGTAAGTGCCACAAAGTTGGAGGACCCCTGGCTGTCAAACTGTAGCCTGTGTTTGCTGTTTAGAAGCCACTCCATTTTAGTGGGTAGAAGGTGGCATGGACCCTTGCAGTATCGTATCTAGCACTAATGTATACTATATGCTTTGCTATATCTAGTATAAATAATTTTTCTTTCTGAAGTCTTTTGCAGGTGGATTACAGTGTATGCTCGTAAAAAACAAAAAAAAACAAATAGGCTGCATTGCAGCAAAAGACAGACTTCCTTTGAGACTTTTATTTGTTGGCATGGTTATGAGGTAAGCCAGAACCAGTTGAGCATATTTATAGTAACTAGCATACTGCTTTGTGTAGTGTCTTGTATATTGTAGAGTGCGGGACTCTTATGTTCACTAACGAACTCTGTAGTCTAGTGACGTAAGTGATTGGGTGTGGTTTATAAAATTCAAGATGCAGTATGCTTCAGTTAACGGTTACACGCTAGAGAATAAAGAAGTTTAATACTGAGCTCCGTGTGTGGTGTGATTCATTTATATGCTACCAGGCTGGGCAGGATGCTACAATTGGCGAAGAGATATGGGATACGTAAACCCCGCAACCCGATGAGTCGAGCGTGCTCTCCGAGAGAGTTTGCTGAGGTCCAGCAAACTGCTTATGCATGCCACGTGCGCCTCAGTTGAAGAGAAGAATCGACGGCTGGCGTATGTGGAGTCAAAGTGCAACTTCAGCCTGTATGAAGCATTTGAAGAATGGGGAGGCCCAACAGAAAATTTCATTTTATCGTCTATCAGAATTCTGCTACTACAACCGAGATAAGAAGTGTGACACCACAACTCAACAAGGAGCCATCATTCCTTCAATAAGATAACGCTAAAGGCAGTAACAAACAGGTACTGAAAGCTAAACGACGACAGCAAAGTGCAAAATAATGCTGCGATCAGAAGTCGATAAAGGCAAAGAAGCGCTAAAAGGCAGAGACCAACTAGGTGTTAGAAAGCAAAGCCTTAAATGCACAAAATACAATTTACTCACCAGAACTGGAGTAGAAGAGAGTCATCCGATTTTAGCTACAGGGGCAGCGGCCCAAGTGAACACACTGGGGGTGTGCTTACGGATCTGTCGATACCTGAAGAGGCGCCCCACTGGAGCAGCCAGGTGGGGCTCAGTCCAACTCCAAAGATCTTCAAAGATTGAAAGCTCTGATGGCTGAGAAGAAAGAGGCCACATTATCAAAACCTGTTGTGGACGAACCTGAGGCCAGCATGTCACAAGGCCTTAGAGAGGGCACAAATGAAACAGATCATGTAGGACAGCAAACAGTATTGGAGAGAACTCCACTCTCACCATCAGTAAGTCCCACAAATGGTTATACAGCTGCAGCCTTCATGAAACCACAGTTTGCTTTTGATGGTGCCAAGAAGCAGAATATTGGTGCAAGATGGACTGTCTGGATCGAAGCTTGCGATTACTTCATTGATGCACTAGAGGAAGAAGATGGCAAAAAGATGATCAAATATCTCAAAAACCTCGCAGGTGACGAGGGAAAGAATCGATAAAGAAAATACCCAGAGGTGAAGAAACTTTGTTGAGGTGAAGAAACTTTGTATCATCAATTTAAAGAAATACTGAACACCAAATTCAATCTGATGCAGAACATGGACTATTAATGGTACATCTTCAATCAAGAGACAAAGAGATGGTGAAAAAATAGATGAATTTGTTGAAAGACTTGAAATGCTCATTTAACACTAAGTTCAATGAATTCAATGATGAAGAAGCCATGTGTCTTAGATTCATTGATGGTTGCCTGTCCAATTCCTTAAGACACCGAATGCTGAGAGAAACACTGAGAGAGTGTGTACTCACGGCGGCCAGAGCTGAAGAATGTGCTGAGAAACAAGCTGCTGACATGGAGGCCAGAGGAGCCCAAAGTGAATCGGAATGGAGTATAAAAAGCAAGAAAAAACATGAGGTAGAAGGCCGCAAATTGATGTCTCTGAAGACGAAGATGATGTGTTTTAATGTGAATTTTCCTTTCCACATAAAGGCAAGTATCCCGCCATTGGTCAGATATGTAAAGGCTGTGGTAAAGAGAACCATTTTTTAATGTGAGAGAAAAAGTCAGTGCATCCCATTGTGAAGACAAAATGGCTGCCAGTGCGTCACGTTGTGAAGACAAAATAGCTGCACAGAAGTAAACAGCAACATCAGCGGAGGTAAGTAGAAACAGAATGGGGCCCGATTGTCATCTAATTCCTCGTCAAAAGCTTCTTCGACGCCATTGTTGACCGTGAAGAAGATGGGTGTATAATGTTGATGCTGACTACTGAAAGATGTGCGCATATAGGTCTGATTTCTTGCGAGAAAGGCTACAAGTTCAAAAAGAATCGACAAGTGAAATGATGACATTGACTTGGACATTGTCCCAAAATAAAACTGAAGTTTAATGGCTGCTATATATCGTTCATCATGTACAGTGGTGTGTCGATAAATATCATGTCAGCCAAAAAGTACTTTGAACTGTCTCCGGTGCCTCGTCTCACACCATTGAAAATCAAAGTATCTAAGGTGGGCAGCCTCGACACCATTGTAAAGTCAAGGTTCATTTATGGCGACTATGAAACATAAAAAGATGACGGTACAAGCCTCAATCCATGTCCTTCAGGGCACATCATTGACTGCATGCTTGCTCAGCTTCAGCACTGCTGCTGACTTGGGACTAATTTCTGTGAATTACAATATCGATGCTGATCAGAACATAGTAATACAGTTTCTGTCATTGTTTCATGGATTAAGAAAGCTTAAGACAATTAAAGTGAAGCTCCACATTACTAAGGACATTCGTCCTGTTTGCTCAACGACATCGTCAAATTGAATTTCATCTACAAGACACTGTTGAAAAAGTAATTGAGACTTTGCTAAATCATGATAACATTGAGCGCTCTACTAGTCTCACGCCACGGTGTCGCTGATACCTAATAAGAACAGTGGAGGGTCTGTGCGAATCTGTGTTGACACACATCAAGCAAGTAAGGCAATTGAAAGAGAATGACACCCAGGTCCGCACGTTGCCGATATGATTACCCAGTTGAATGGCATCAAAGGCTTTTTGCGCCTTGATCTGAACAATGGATATCCTCAGCTCGAACTGGAAGAAAATTGCGGTACATTACTCCCTTTTCAACTCATGTTGGTTTGTTCAAATACAAAAACATGAGCTTTGGAGTGTCGTCTGCTGGTGAACTTTCTCAAGATGTTATTCGTCGCATTATACAGCCTGTCACGTATGCTATCAATTATAGTGATGATATACTAGTATTTGGGGCCACATAAAAGGAACATGATAGAGCCCTTACATGAGTGTGCCGTCTACTTGCTGATGCAGGTCTTACGTTGAATGCTGAACAGGGAGAATTTCACAAAACAATACTAAAATTCTTTGGGCACATTTTCTAAGAAAGGGGAATGACTCCAGATCCAGCCAATATTCCGGCTTTATCTACCTCCCCTCCACAAGAAGTAACCATGCATTGTTCTTTTCTTGGTATGGCCAGCTACTGTTCCAGGTACATCTGTGATTTTGCCACTGAGTGCCTCATTGAGAGAGTTGATGAAATGGAGTGTTCCATTTAAGTGGGCACGAGAGTGTGATCGAAGTTTCAAGATGATTAAATAATACAATTGAAAAGGCTACTGAGATGGCTTACTTTGATCCAAAATTGCATAGAGAGATTGTTGTGGATGCCAGCCCAGTGGGCTTGGGTGCAATTCTTGCCCAACATAGTGGACATGCAAATTCACGAAGGCATATTGTAGCTAATGCTAGCCGAAGCTTGTCACAGACTGAATGAGCTTACTCGCAACCTGAGAAAGAAAGCCTAGCTGTTCTGTGGGCTTGCAAACACTTTCATGTGTTTCTGTATGGGAAACATTTTACATTGGTTTCTGATCACCAAGCATTGCTCACTATCTTTGGCAATCCAAAGGCCAAGATGCCCCCTCGAATTGAGACATGGAGGCTGAGACTGCAAGAGTATGACTACACCATTGTGCGTTGGCCAGGGAAAGATCAAAACCCTGCCAGCTACTTTTCTCGAGCGCCCATGCAGTGCCAGGGTACCCATTCCAAAATGGCCGAGGCCTATGTTAACATCAGTGTGAGATCCAGCACTCTGCAGCTGTGTCTGTGGAGCAAATAAGTGCAGCTACCAATGAAGACAGGAATATGCTCATCCTCAAAGACATTATTATGCATCAATCCTGGAGAACACATGCTCGACCTCTTGATTACGACAGTGAATATCAGAAATGTAAGAATGTGCATGATGAACTGTCTGCTACACAAGAAGGGATTATCTTGGGAGAGTCGAGAATTATCGTTCCTGAAAGTCTACGACAGCAAGTCATAGAAGTGGCACATGGGGGACATCGTGGAATTGTCACCACAAAGCAAGCCCTCCGAGACCGTATTTGGTTTCATCTTGATAAGCGAGTTAAGAAAAAGCACCAGGCTTGTCATTTGTGTAACAGTTTGTCTCCCAAAACAACACAGCATCCTTTGACCATATCAAATCTTCCAAGACACGTCTGGGAGAAAATTACAGTTGACTTCTTTGGACCCTTGAAAATGGCCATTACCTCATGGCAATTATAGATGAGTACCCCAGGTTTCCTCTGGTGAAAGACCTTTCATTAATCACTCCTGATAGAGTCATTGAAAGACTAGAAGGCATCTTTGCAACCTGGGGTGCTTCGGTCATTCTAAAATCTCACAATAGCTCATCATTCAATGGTCGGGAATTCAAACACTTTCTTGCTCATTTGAATATCAATGATCAGAAAAGCACACCTTTATGGACACAGGCTAATGGCTTTGTTGAATGTTTTATGAGCACTCTTAAAAGGCTGTCGAGTGCACTGCGATAGTGGGACTTGAGCACAAGTCCATTCTTCTTACTATCTGTGCCTACAGATCTACCTCCCCATTCTACAACCGGTGAAAGCCCGGCCACCTTGATGTTCGGGTGAGCTCAGAGTACGAAGTTGACCAGTGGACTACTGAAGGAACAATTGATGCTCAGAAAGTTTGACTCACTGATTCATCTCAAGTGTAAAATGAAGACTTCTGCAGACAAGCGTCGATGTGCTCGGGACATTACATTTCAGAAAGGGGACCGTGTCCTTGTCAAGCAGAGGCAGAAACGCAAATCTGATGATCCATTTGATGCCGATCCATTGCAAGATGTGACTAGTAAGGGACACATGTGACTGCTCAATGTCATGGACAGTCCATTACGAGGGACTCCTCATGGAGTCTGTCAGTTCCAAACATCCAGAGTGAGACTCTGCAAAGTAGAGCTCCGGGACTGCCACAGTGGCTAGCTCACAAGTGCCTGCTGTGGCTGTTTCTCCTGTGTCTCATCAGCCTCACACCATGAAATCTGGAAGAGTGGTTCAAGTGCCTCAAAGACTCGTATAAATATTTTTATATATATGTTTTGTTTGTATCTTTTTATTTAACAAAGGGGGAGATGTAGTGTCTTCTAAATTATAGAAAGCGGGATCCTTATGTTCCCTAACAGACTCTGTAGTATAGTGACATAAGTGATTGGGTGTGGTTAATAAAATTCATGACGCAGTACGCTTCAGTTAACGCTTAATAATAGAAGAATAAAGACATGTAATACCGAGCTGTGTGTGTGGCATGATTCATTTACATGAACCAGGCCGGGTAGGACACTACATTTTGTGGCATTCTTTTTTGTTCTGGGCATTGATGTTTTAGGGAAGCATGCAACCAAACACAAATATGCTGAAGAGACTCAGGAAGACAAGGGGGCTTTGATTTGATTGATGAAGCAGTGAATGTTGAATTCGGAAAGAATACTAGTCAGAATGTTTCAGAAATGGATAAGGGGACCATAACTGGAGAACCATAAGGTAGATGTGTGACAGGTACAGAATTGAGAAAGATTCTTGCGCATATGATAGAGAATCTGGGTTTTCCTCCTCCAGAGACTGAGGATGCTCACGAAGATTGCCAGATTTCACTCTCAAGAGTTTGATTCCACGCCGGTTTTTGTAGCAGTGCAGAATGTTTTAGAAAAAGAGTAGGACACTAGGAGACTAGCCTTTCCCAGATTCTGGCAGCAATTTCCTGCAATTACTAAAGTTGAATTTTTGTTACCTAGTAGTTGTCAGTCTGCACTGACATTTAACTTAACATTAGAGAATGCTTATGCAGCTTCCAATTTTGTATTAAGGGCAGATGCATATGGTAGATATATAGATATAATCAGTCTTTAAATCTTTTCAAGGTTATGCAAAGGAGAGAAACCAGATTCCAATACTGGCAGAGATGGAATAACAAGTGTGGCTTGTGTTTGAGGTAACCTTTAGTAAACCATCAAGTGCAGCCATCTCACGAAGACATCATATATAGCTGCATTCTTGGAAGTTGGAGGCCGCTCAATGTGTGTCTCTTTTTTATGTTCCATGGGTTCTATGTTATTTGAGCACAATTTGAATCAGTAAAGGATAGAGAGCCTTTGTTACCATCCTGGCAAGTAGCAAATAAAGGTCACACTCTTTTTTATTCCACAATATTTTGGTAGGAGCCAACAGCTGTTTCAGCAGTCAAGGAGGCCCTTTAAAGAAAGGGCCCAGGACAAGTACCAGTCTTCAGCAGCTGCTGTATTAAACAATCAGCGAGCACCTCAAAAGGCATGACTTTATAAAGGTAGATTGAGGTATGCCAATAGGACTGAGGATTTCTCACTTCTTGCTTCTTTGGAAACAGACTGTGTTGGACAAATGCATTCTGCATATAGTGGAATCAGTTTTTTTTATATAATTGAAAGGTGAACCTCCACATTCGATATGTTGAAATACTCCTTTGCTTTAGTGCCTAAATAAAAAGAGGAATGCAGTCTCCAGTAGGGAAAAAAGGAAATGACAGATTCCAGCTTAAGGTTTATATTCAACACTTTTTGGTGGGTAAATCAAATGCATACTCCTGACCAGTTCTGAATCATCTAATGACTTTAAACAAGTACTTGATGCATTGTCCTCTCAAAGAGAAAACACAGCAGTCCATTTTATCTTTAACTTGTCTTGGATTCAATTTGTTTCTAAATGATGCGTATGTCCATATACGGATATGGAAAGAGCATCAGATCTCTCAGATTTGTGGTAGAGAATCACCATAACCGATTTCAGGTACTTCTGTTTGAGTTAACATCAGGTCCTTGAGTTTTTAAAAAACGTTTGGCTCCTGTGTTGCTTTTCTTCTATGCTAAAAAATGAGAGTATATTCAAATTTAGATGCTTGGCTGATTGCTACTTGTTATGCAGAACCCTCTAAACAAAGGCAAATCTCATCTACAAATTACAAAGGATTTGACTTTTATAGGAACTAGTTTACAGACCAACATAAGGTTCTATTCCTTAGAAAAGAATTTGCCAAATATCTACTGATATTCCTGTAAAACAAGAAAATGGTGCTAGGTTCGAGATGTGATGAGACTTCAGGATCTGTTAGCATCTACAATTGTGCTGGTACCTTGGGGCTCAGTTCCATCTGCAATTTTTTGTAACATTTATTCTGGCTCATTGGTCCCAGTATTCAACTAAAGCCATTGATTTTTTTCTATCAATCTCTAGCTTAGTAGTTGAACAAGGACATTTACCGAAGGGAAAGTCACTTAGTCCACAGGCACCTCTAATTCTAACAAAAGATGAAAGTTTGCTGGCGTGGGAAGCTATGTGGCGAAACTGATCTGCTCAGGGTCAATGATCTCCTTACGAAGAAGTACAGCCCTCCAACTGCGGGAAACGGTTGGCCCACTTGAGGAGCAGGATGGTGTTTTCTCAACAGCTCCTGGAAACGCCTCCAATGGTAAGCATAGATAATCAAGAAGCCATAACTTAGTTAAATCACCAGAGAAGAATAAAATTGAATTCTCTGAAACTAGTGGCACAGAGGATTTGCAGGTGGACACAGCTCCATCTCTTGTCCAGGGAGGGAGAATAGGACTGTTAATCTTTTCAGTCACTAATTTCCATTATCTATCCATTACGGTCTTCAATGACGAGAATTTCTCAAGCTATGCAAGAGATGCTTCACCAGGAGATCCTCTCCTCCCTTTCTTTGCTTGCTTGTTTATCCTTCATATGGGTATGAGGGATGAGCAGAGCAGGTTCCAGCTCCTAAACTGTTCTAAAGAAGCAGCAATTGAACACCCAACTACATTAAAATCTTGTAAGAAGCATTGCATAATTTTTCTTCCTGGCGTGCTTTAAAAGGTCAGCACTCAGCGGAGTGTGATTTTTTTGCAATACCGGATTTTCTTTTTTGTGTAAATCTATTAACTTTTTAAGTCAAAGGAAGACACCAGATATTTCATCCCTTTCCATGGATGGATTCTAAAACAGGCAATAAGCAAATTGTGGTAACAGAATTCACCAAAACACCCCACTAACCATGCTGGTTCAAAGATGTACATAGTTGTGCCTCCCTGACGTTCTTTCTTCCCTCCTTCTTTGCAACCCCCAACTTGCAGAGGATAACGCTTCCCAACAGCGCCTCCCCTCAAAAAGACAGTTAATGCACATGTGCCCCTTCAGAGCCATCTCCTACATATACAAAACGTGTGAGTAACCCCTAAAGCCTGATTTCTTGGCAGAGGGCTTTCCATCGCGGTGGGCAGGTTGAACTGGTCAGGCCTCCACTACGTTTCTTGTAGTGGGGCCTCCACTTGAGATCATACAGGTGATGGATGCAGTTCATGTTACTGGTCAGACGTTCCATGGCTAGTATTGGCCATCGTCTATGGAACCATTGGATGGATGTTGAACCCTCTGCCTTCCTACAATTGTAGGCTATTACCAGTTTTGCAGCTCCACAACATTGAAGGCAGGTGTACTATTCATGATTGTTCATTGCTTTCAGATTTGCCAGCCTATGGCCCAGAAGCCACCATCTCGGGTGTGAAGGGAAGTGAATAAGTGAGTACTTCTTGCAGAAACTTGGAGACCATCTCCCAGAAAAGCTGGATCCCTGGACAGGCCTACCAGATGTGAAGCACCTTGTTCAGGGCACCATAGCCCCTTCAACATTGTGGGGAAGGGTTATGGTACATATGGTGTAGCATATGTGGTGTGTAGCACCAACCATACCAGATCTTGTAATGTATTTCCCTCCCTAGAGTAGAGGCGGAGGAGTGTATGTCCTTGCTTGTCCCATTGCTTAGTGGTGCACTGTAAACCTAGGAATTGTTCCTACCCTTTGTTAGGTCTTCAGGTTTAGGGCATATCTTGCTTGATGAGGAGCTTAAATAATGCAGATGTCTTCCCTCAGGTGCCTACAAGCTTATGGAACAGCGATTCAAAAGAGGTTTCGGCCTTGGTGGCACCAGCACTGATGGGTGTGACCCAGTGCCAAAGCTGGGCATAGTGGAGCTTCTCAGACTCCATGAGCACGAACGAGTCTTTGCATTGCAGAAAGGACTTGGGAGCACTGTTTTCATACATGTCTGAGATCATTGTACAGCCCCCGTCAATTGTGGAAAGCCTTTCCTTCAAGGACGGAGGAGAAGTCAGGGGTGTTATGGATAGATATGCAAGGAGATAGATACGTGACATATCCACGCTATTAAACATATAGATCCCATGTCTTAAGGGTTGCGGACACTGGGGTGCTGATGTACGCATTGTGCAGTCTGCTACGTCTATTCAGTCATACTAAGTGTCATAGAGGTCTCTGTACTATCACTTGAGCCATTCCCATGCCAATTCTTCTCCGATTCCAGCATGGACCACTCCTCTACTATTGTCAAAGTCTTACCTTGGCCTTTTCACAGGAACAAAAGCAGACCGTGATGCTGAGTCACAACCTCCCTATCAGCTGAGCTGACACAACGATGGTCAAAGTCAGACCCAACCGAAGGGGAAGAGTGGAAGAGATGAGAAAGAAAACAAATAGAATATATCCTCTGGTGCCAGTACTCTAGATGTGAAGTCAAGTCAGGCCCGTCTTTTCTCTCCGTGTGTGTGGGCGCAATAACAAAAGTGTGTCAGTAAAGTGTCTTGTATAATAAACACCTATCATATATTTCTATTCCTACTATATTGTGTTATTTGTACCTGTGTGTGCCCCTCTTCCGCTAAATGGGTGAGTATTGAGCCACGGGTAATGCCACACACCTAAATAACCAAGGAAAGAAAATAGAAGATCATGCACATAAATATACAATTACTGTAAGGTTCATAGCTACATCTATATTTGGTACAAAATAATTTTCAGACCTCTAGCATTAGTAAATCTTCACTAGCAGGCTTTTACGGTGTAACTAAAAAACATGGAAAAAGAACATATTTCATCATATGCAAACAAGCATTACTTCATGTAGTATATCTAAGGATGGCAGCATATAACAAAAGCAACAAATAAACCTTGCAAAATATTCCTAATCTACTTGAATATAGTCACTGTGGTATATGTTAAGCAATAAAAAGTATTTGCGTTTTTCCTTTTATGTTCTGCGCAAACAAGGACAGAAGACTCCAGGCAAGGTCAAAACAGGCTTCAAAATCAGATAAGTATATATATTAAATCAAGGAATCATGCATTGCAGCGCATAAGCGGGTTACCAGTCTGATCAGTCCTTGATACTCTGTGAATTCTTTCTTCTTTTAATATTGCAGGAGCGAAGGAGTCCGAAGAACTTGAAGAATGCGCGGGAGCCCAGCACCGCCACTGAGGAGGACGCAAGGAATCACCCAACGCCGAAAACAAGGAGCAGGACCATGAAGAATACAGTTGACAACGCGGAAGAAACCAGAAGATCAACAAGTAAGTGATGCAATGGCAAGAGGCTGGAGCTCACAAGATCTAGAACGCTAAACAGCCTCTTGCAGGTCAGTGCCGTAGATATAGTGTGAAGGCTCTGCCCCCCACAGCCCAGACTCCAAAGGTGGGGGGCGGCATGACTGCAAACTATATACAGTTGAGCTGCAGCATAATAATGGGTATACTCTGTGTCCGAAGTCCACCAGAGTCTCGGGGTGGTGTCATCTGTCTGTTTGAGATCTGGCAGCTTTGTCCTTTCAGATAAATGCAAGGAGTCTGCTCTGGACGCTCTTTTGATAGGGAGAATTGAGCCATATCAGAAGGGCTTGAAACAGATATAAGGAAGGATATTCATTTTAGCCACAATAATCGTACCCAACCACGAAAGCTTCCTCCAAGAGTGTAAGTCCTTTCAGATGGCTGTTTTCAGAGGGGGGTAATTAGCGTTGAATAAGTCTCCGTTGCTTCATGTTAACTGAACCTCTAGGTATTCCAGTGAGGATTTAGTCGATAAAAAGGGGAGTAGCATCCCCAGGTCCACCTGTTCCTTCTTTTCTAATGTCAGGTTAAGTATTCCTGACTTGTCGAGGTTGGGATTGTAGCTGGAGACCTTCTTGTAGGCCTGCAGTACATGCACCACTGTTGGTAGCAAGGTTACCTGGGATTCCAGTATGAGAAGGATGTCATCGGTGTACAGTAATATTTTAAATTCCCTTGGTCCAAACTTCATTCCCATCACCACTTGGAACTGCTGAATCAGGCAAGTCAGGGGTTCAATAAAGAGGGCAAATAGTAGGGGTGAGAAGAGGCAGCCTTGCCATGTGCCCCTGGTGAGTGGGAAGAAAGGTAAGAAACGTCTATTCAGAGTGCCCTGGCCCTCGGATGCACGTAGCTGGAAAAGATTATCCTCATGAACTTGGGGCTGAAACCCATCTTTTGGAAGGTTATGTGAAAGAAAGCCCATTTTACTGTATCAAAGGCCTTTTCAGTGTCCAATGACCGAACGACTGCAGGGATGTGTTTGAGTGTGGCCTTCTCTATCAAATTGATAGCTGCTCTAATGTTGTTGTATGTTTGCCGCCCTCTAATAAAGCCACTCTGATCCTTGTGTATCAGAGTGGATAAGACATCATTATGGAGTGTGGCGGTAGGCTACACACCTGGCTGTGTCTTTACCGGGTTTTGGGATGACCACCGCCTCTCCCATAGTCTGCATAACACCTCTGGTCTCCATGCAGTCATTAAACAATGTTATGAGTTTCAGAATGAGCTTTGTCTGGTATATATTTTAAAATAGGGCTGGAAGGCCATCTGGTTCTGGTGTTTTAGAGTCCCTACTTTGTCCCCGCAAACATATAAACTTTTATTTAGGAGAAGTAAGAGCTCTGCTTTGTTCATAAAATGCATGCGTAATTGGCCCCTAGCAAAAATAAGGGGGAGGGTCGTGCATCGGCAGGGATGTTGGCATGTTTCTGCCTTTAGTTTCTGAAACTCAGTCTCCAGCTCTGAACCTCCAATTTGCAGACTAGCACGCTCAGCGGATGCCGCTATGAAGTGGCCCTAATAACTACTTTGAAAGCATCCCAGGATTCAGGGTGGTGGGGGGGCTCAACCTCCTCATTGAGGGTGAAGTACTCATTCATGTTGTTGACAATTTCCTGTTGGGTTATCAGGCCCCACAAAATGTTGGATGGAGCTGCCAGGTAGGGATGCCTCTGCTCTTCCACAACTATGTCTGCCATGCCAAGACCACAATGGGTCGTATCTTTGCTGAGCAGAGCTGAACCCAAAAGAGATGTACTCAATAGTATGTAATCCATATGGTAGTGCATACTATGGACATTGGAGTAAAAGTTTAACCTGGATGTTATCTTGTGTATTCTCGCCAGGCGACTGAGGTCTCCTATGGCATTTTTAAATCGCTTCAAGAGGGCTTGTGTATGTGTCCCGTCTCCACCCCTCACTGTGCCGGTTTGGTTCCTAAACTAGATTAAAGTACCCAGTGAGAACAATATACCCCCAGCTATTCCCACCAGATCACCCAAAATGTTACAGTATAATGCCTTATTGGGCGCATATACAGTTGCAAGTGTTAGGATACCATTCCAGCGTCCCCATAAGCACTTGATATCTACCATTCTTATCAGTTTTGAAGTGTGAGGCACTACAGAGGCATCCCACGCTGCACCAGGTTTGCTGCTCCCCTTGGCTTGGTGGAAGCAGATGAGTAGTAGGCAGTTAGTTGTGCTTCATGTTTAAACCGTTCTTGGTCCCTCTGAAGGAGATGAGTCTCCTGAAGGCAAATTATGTAAGGGTTGGAGTTACAAAGTGTACGCCAAATAGCTCCCCGCTTGTTAGGAAAGTTAAGTCCCCACACATTCAACGAAATTATTTGGACCATTGTGTTGTCGAGGAGAAAGCCCGGAATGCTCTGGAAGGTGCAGTTGTAATGTGTGTACCATTGTTGGAGAACACTGTCTTCCCCCCTCACCCTATATCCCCATAACTGAACATAAAACTCAGATTAAGGAAAACAGTAAACCAACACATTAGTGAAACTATACAGAAGGAAAGGATTTCCCCAGAATTCAAAGGGGTAAGGCCAATCAGTGGTCCTTGATCAGGGTCAGAGAGGCCCAACTCTCCAGTAAGGTTCACCGCTGCCGGATCTAGCCGAAGCCACCCAGGCATAGTCTGCCCACCAAAGAGGAATTTCGGATCTTGCACCCCCGCTAAACCCGGTCAATAAGGCAGTCAAAGAGTTTCTGTATTTCCACCTTAGATTTCTCTAGAAAAGATTGAACAACTTCACTCATTTCAAGGGAGCAAATCCTGCTTGTCTTCTCCCTCAGCTTCCTCGCTCAGTCCACTTCAGAGCATTTCTTGATCCCCTGGTGTAATGTCCAGATCCATAAAGTGGCCATTTGGATGGCACTAATTCCTCATTTGTAGGTGTGACATCTTGTAGTTGAATAGTTCTCAGTGTATCTGGGCCTAGGGGAAATAGATATTTGGTGATCATAGAGTAGAAGCTATTCTTGAACACCCCTGGATCAGTATCATCACTCCAGTGATTGACCTCTTGGGCGCCTGTGACTGCAGGGACCCCCTCTTAATCATTTAGGTGAATTGGTGGCCATTTCCCGGAGGAGTCTCTCAACCCCGGCCATGCGGGCGCTGCCCAGCATTTTCCATATCGCAGGAGGTACTCAGTTCTGGGTTCTCTGGATGTGAGGTCTCCGGGAGACAGTCTAAAGTGAGTCCCACCAGGGATGCGGCCTTCCGCACATATGTAATGTCGTGTCCCTAGTTACCAATTTCAAATGATAAGCCATACGGATATGTCCATCTATAGCAAATGGTATCTTCCCGTAGCTTCCTCATGATAGGGTGGAACTTGGTTCTTCGTTGTAGCGAGAGATAGGAGACATCTTGATAAATTACACACGAGTGGTTTTGAAAGGTGATCTCTCCCACTTTCCTGGCATGACGTAGGATTTCTTTTTCTGTGAAGATATGAAATGTGACCATCACGTCTATGGGTCTTGGTTGCTTGGATTGCTGCTTGAGTCCCATGCACACAGTGGATTCCGTCAATGCAGACTACGTCGTCACCTAGCATGGATAGCAGCATTCGAGTCACAAAAACTTCCAGATGGGCTTCCAGACCTCCTTACTGAGTCCCTTGAACAGTAGGTTCTCTCTTCTCGAGCAGTTTTTGAGGTCTTCCGGTTTATCAACTGTGTATAGAAGGTTGTCCTTCAGCATGTGGCAACTGACCGTCATGTCGATCTGGGTGATCACTATGACCTCCAATTGTCCCTCTGCATCATGGATACATTGGCCCACCACGCCAATATCAGAGCACGCCTGCTTCTCCCCCCCACACCCAGCTTTACCTTCACCCTTGGGGTAATGTCACGCTCCCAGCCCGATGCATTCAAGTTAGCTCCTAACTAAGTGGCCCATTGGGTCTCTCATGGCCATTGGTAGCCTACTTGTACCCTCTAGTACCCTGCAGCCATCGACCTGTTAAGTGGCCGACATAGGGCCAGTGTGTTGCTAGCTGCTCTCCCTTTTTGCCCCAGCTCCACACCCAGCAGGCTGCAGGGCTATCTGGGCCTGCGTTCAAGTCATGCAGTCGGCCAGGCCACGTGGCGCTCATGGTGTCAGGGCCCCAGTTGGCCAATTTCTCGAGTCCACGACTAGGTCAGAGGCAATGCCTCAATCGGGCCATCCTGTCGAATTGCTCGCCTACTTCCCACAGGGCTGGTCAGGCTGTCTCCGCAACAGGTACACGGGAGGTGGCATCCCAGGTGTCAGGGAAATCCAGAGCGCTGGTCACTATGTCCGCTCTGCCTCAGACCATGGCCCAGGGAGTGATCATGAGGCCAGGACTCGACCAAATGCTCCAAATAGCATCCTGCCACCACCACCCCAGCACGTTCTTGTGGGGTAGCCACCTCTTTGCTAACCGAGCCTCATGCTCTCAGGTTCTCCTCAGCTCTCGGGCTCGTTCTTTACAGTTCACCCTTGGGTTGAAGAGTTGGAAGGCACTCCTGGTCTTCAGGTGTTGCCACTGGCTAGTGGAGGAAAAAGTGAGTAATCAGTCAGATCTACAGGATGGATGGCGACGTGCTACTCACCACTCCACAACCTTGGCCATGCCCCTACATACCTGATTTTTGTAAGTATTTTTTTTTTTTTTTAACTTTACCAGTTTCTAATTTACAGGTGCAGTGAGCATCCATTTGAGCCTACAGAATGCCAGTACCTGATTTATCTTCCATTATTACTCTGGCATTCAGACTGTTGAGAATTTGTTTTCCAACTGTAAATCAGTAATTTATTATTTGGTTACACCCTAGGATCTTCCTTTATTGTCAAAGGTTTTACAGGTTGATCTTTTTGATACTTTTTCTTCAGTTCCTTTGGATTTATTAGCTGCAAGTTTTTTTATTGGGTACTTGGGCTGTACCAAATACATTTGTAAAATCATTGCATGTTAACAGCAGGTGTCCTTCGTTTTGCTCAATTTACATTTGGAGTACTTAAAGCAGTTTAAAGTCAATTCTTTTAAATAACATTTTCTGGTGTAGCAGATATGAATAGCGTCCTAGTGTGATTTACCCAGTGATTTTTTGCTTGGTAAATCATCAGTTGTGAGGTCTGAGGCGAGAAAGACAAAACACATGGTATTATTTTAATCACTTACTGGTAATCTTCATTGCTTCGAATCTTAACTTCCTCATCCCAATCGTCAGATTCCACCCTCCTTCGAGTTGGGCCTCTCAGACTACTTAGTAGTACATGATGTGTTAAAAGGAGGATAGGGCATTAAAGTCATAATGGGATTTGTTAATATTTTTTTTTTTTTATTTAAGAGAAAAAAGCTTTTTACGGCAGCAACTTGTTGCCCGTCTCCAAGTGTGGACACACTGGGACGAGGAAATCAAGATTTTATGCAATGAATGTTACTGGTAATTGAAATATTCACCATATTCAATAGCTAAGAACCCACCTCTAGATGGGAAACACCATAAACCAGTCACCATGCACAGTGTTATTAATTATGTCATTTCAGATCTCATTAGGGATGTTATCAACGCTGTCATTGACTTGTCAAGAGTGATGCAATATGTGAGGGTAAAAGCAGTAAATGTGAAGGGTGCGAGTTAAAGTTACTTTAGAGCATGAGTTATAGTTACTTGAGATAACTATAACTAGTATATTGCAGTGGTTTTCTTCACTTTAAACAGTATGTTTCACCTGACAATTTTACCCAACTATTAAGTCTCTTTAACCTTTGTTTTTTTGTGTGAATTACTATGATTTTTTTAAACGTAAAGTAGGATGTCCATCACCGTGCACTTCATGGGGTTGGCCACAGGACCTGGCCTGAGTCCAACGTCCCATGTGCGCCCATCCCACACCACACAAAGACTTTGGCCATGTGCATAATATGGTTGTGACCAAGGCATGGCCACAGGTTCCTATAAAAGTCCAATTCTTTCTAGGCTGTAATGAGAATTGTCTCTGTTTAGAGGTGTCTGCATAAGAAATCTTTATTCACTAGAGACATTGAAGAAAAAATCAGCAAGCAATCAATCAAACTAGACATGTATAGTGTAGCAGTCGCCCACAAGAGTATCCAGGCGCTGAGGATCTTGCTGCAGAGGCTTAGACAAACAGCCAGGTTTCAAGTCCTTTCCTGAATTCCAGCAAAGATGGTGATGTCTAGAGGTGGAGAGGGAGGTCGTTCCAGGACCTAGCCGCAAGGTTGGAGAAGGAACAACCTCAGCTGTAGCTTCGACTTATGCGAGGGGTATGAGCGAGGTGAATGGAGGTGGAGTGAAGATATCTGGGGGTTGGTTGAAGTTCAGACAGTGGTTGATGTATGCTAGTCCTTGGTTGTGCAGGGCCTTGTATGTGTGGATTAGCATCTTGAAGTGTTATCCCTTCTGAATGGGGAGTCAGTGGAGTTTCCTGAGGTGGGGGGTGATGTAGGTCTGCTTGGGGAGGAAGAGGAGGAGTCTGGCTGCAGAAGTCTGTATTATCTGTAGTCTCTTCAGGAGGTGCAAAGCGAAGAGTGAGGAAGCAGGCAGAGGAGATGGATTTTATCAGGTTTTTCATAGTGAGCTTGCCATCCCGGATGACGCTAAGGTTGCGTGCATGGTCGGTCGGTTTGGAAGAGGGTCTTAGTTCAGAAGGCCAACAGCCGTCGTTCCCCGGGGAGGTACTGTTCCTAAAAATCAGTACTTTAGCTTTGTTTGTGTTGAGTTTCAGGTAGTTGTCTTTCATCCAGTCGGTGATGCTCGTCATGCACCTGTGGAAGTTGGCCCTTGTAGTGGAGGGCTCTTCTGATAGTGAGAGGATGAGCTGGGTGTCATTGGCATGGGAAATTATATTTAGTCCATTGGTTCTGACAATATTGGCCGTGGAGGAGGTCATGTAGATGTTGAACAGGGAGAGGCTGTGGGATGAGCCTTGTGGGACGCCACAGATGTTGTTCATGTTTGGAGGTGAAGGGAGAAAGACAAGAAGCCAATCATCAAAATTTGGCTATACTCATTACTTTAGAATGTGAAAAAGCAATCATAGGAGCCAGACATTTTGTAAAAACACAAGGAGGTGATGAGCTGATGTTAACCCAAAAAGAAGCACCTGAAATTGATCATGGCCAGGTCCTGCACTCAACCCTTCAGAGTCACCCAATGTACCTCCCCCACCCACCTTTTTATAAATACATTTAAAAAAGAAGTTTTGTGCCACGGCTCTGCTGCAGTTTTTCAGAGAGGCCGCACTTGGGCTGGCAGTGGATGCGCAAGACCACAGAGCCCCATAAAAACTATTGTTTAAAACTTTGGCACAGGGGCCATTTGGTCCCCCTCCACATGGCCCAAGAGGTTCAAGGTACCCCTGTCCTGCCCCCTTACATCTTACTTTATTTTGAAGGACTCGGGCCGGAGTTCCAGAGTGCTAAGATGGCAGGTGCAACATTTGCTTCAGGTTGCAGCCTGCCAATCACAACATGCGCTTGAGCTTGCGGATCTGTGGATCTACCGCAGTGGAACCTCAGCGTGGAATATACATATTTCTCAGAAAACTACACCACATATTTACAACAAATCACAAAATGCACACTTTCTAGATCAAGATCTAGCTTTCTGACAAGTTTGGTGCATTTCCATTCAGTCATTTTTGTGGTATCACTGTTAAATTTTTCTATCAAAATTTACATGGGGAAACACTTTTTGGGACTCACCCTATTTTCAGGGCCTGCTTGATGGATCACACCATAACTTTCCAGGATGAAACTTTTGGGGGAATCTTTTTAGTGAAGATTTGTCAAACAGTGCCAAAGTTATTAGCAAACCAGTCCCTGTAGCTGTCGTTAGAACCAGGTTCCCAAAGGAAAATTGAGTTTTTGGTTTGCTAATAACTTTGGCACCGTTTGACGAATCTTGTTATTAGCAAATTCAAAAACTCCATTTAGCAGTGCCCCCCTTGTTTGTCTTCTGGGGTTACCACTCCAGGTGGGAGGGTGCAGAGCCCCAGGGAGGAGGACAGGGTGTGGGAGAGCCCACCATAGTCTCCTGTCCAGTCTCAGGTTACAGACCCTGGCCTGGTGAGTCAGTGTCAGGATGTCATCCCTGACCTGACAGGAGGGAGAGTGGACAAAAGGTGCCAGGCACCTGGGGCTACTGCCCCCGCTCTCTGACGCCACAGAGGTTAGAGAGCTCTGAGAGGCATGAGGCCTGGCTCTCGTCACTGTCAGTGGCCACTGTGGCTTGCTGTCCTAGTGCACAGAGTTGCCCCTGGGAGGGGGCCAGGAGTCACACTCCGGGGGTGGACTGGGCCACACCACTGTGTTGGCCATGTGGGTACTATCTGCCTGTTGGGACGCATCTGTGAGCAAAGTAAGTTTAGGCGTTGCACAGATGGAGTCCACAGGTAAGAAGGGTTCCCCATGGGTTGGCTTAGTGTGCCCTGAGAGTATGGATAGAGGTATCCAACTGGGTTCAGGGAGGCGTAGAACGGGAATATACCCCTGCTGTTGCGGACCAGGTTCCATGTTCTATCACCCCAAGCAGGGAAGCCCATCAAGGTATGGATTGGTCTACCCTAGCTTTAGGCTGGAAGGGGGTTCGGTGGACTTGGCCCTTTTTGCAGGGTTATACCCAAACATTTTGCTTCCACCTCCTATTTTTGCCTGACCTGTGTTGACTATAGGATTCTCGGCACTTTACCACTGCTGATCAGTGCTAAAGTGCATATGCTCTCTGTATAAATTATGACAATGATTGGTTATCCATGATTGGCATATTTGATTTACTGGTAAGTCCCTAGTAAAGTGCATACTGTGTACCAGGGCCTGTAAATCAAATTCTACTAGTAAGCTTGCAGCATTGGTTGTACTACCCACATGAGTAGCCCTGTAAATGTGTTTCAGACCTACCACTGTAGTGTCTGTGCGCACAGTTGTAAGCTGCTGTGTTGTCCTGGCAAGTGCACCCACTTGCCAGGCCCAAACCATCCCTTTCCTTGCATGTAAGGCACCCCCTAAGGTAGGCCCAAGGTACCCCATAAGCAGGGTGCAGTGCTTGTGAAAAGTAGGGCATGTCCTGATAATGAAACACCGTGCATTTGTTTTTCACTATTGAGAGACTGTCTGTCCCATAGGCTTATCATTGGAGCTGCATTGTAACAATTTTACATGTGTAACTCGCAGTAGGGACAAGACAGAACAAGCATTTGCAATGCAATCGGTCTCGCCTTTGGGACCTTATATGTATTTAGCCATGCAGCACATTAGCCTGGGTGCTGAAACATGTACTGTTATTTAACATGGAGGGAAAGTAAGCACCAAACTGCGTGACACGCCAGGTATGGGAACACATGGAGAGAAATATTGCCTTTCAGCGGGAAATGGTATAGTCCAAAACTCTGTTTTTAATATAGAATCAGGGCCTTCGGTGGTCATATCACTGAAAATACAAGATTTGAAAAAAATATTATTGACTACGGGTGCTCGTGGAAGATAATTTCTATGGACTGGAATCTAGAGAATGCTAAAGTGATTCTGGTATTTTACGGACCTCTGCTGGTCGTTTTCTATCAAGAAAGTTAAATAGAGGCGGTTGCCAGAAAAATTAAAAAATAAAGTCCCTCAGCAGAAAGCAATTCTGGTATTTTACTGACTTCTACTGGTCATTTTCTATCAAGACAGTTAAATAGAGGCAGTTGAACAGAAAAAAAGACCCTAAGCGGAAGCAGACGGGTGCTAGGGCTGATCTCCAGAGCCCACAAAGTACATACACATATAAGTATATACTAAAGTATATACAAGAGGTCTCGAATGCTCAACCTAAAAATTGAGTTTAGGCTCTCTGAACTCAGAATTGAATACCACATCTTTTAGTAAAGATGATTTTTAAATTGTGCGTTTGAAAAGGTCACTTTTAGAAAGTAGGCATTTTTTAGTTTAACCGTTCTGTATGCCTCTGCCTGTTTGTGGATTGACTGCCTGGTTTTGGAGTGAAATGGGCTGGGGATGTGCATTCACTGTAGACAGTCACTGGGGGTTGAGGTGTGCCTGGCCCTTCTTGGATGACTCAGAGTTGAGCTGAATACACCTTGGCTGCATTTAGAGTTGTGGGAGGAGCTTTCCTAGCACCTGAATAGGGTCTGTCTCCCTTGCACAATGCTGTCTCCACCCCCTGTGCTCATACTGCACCAGTGAGGACAGAACTGGTTTGGACTGGGCACAGAAACCCTTGCACAAAGAAGAACAAGGACAAAATGGGGTATAAGTAGTGGACCTTAAACCCCAAAACTTTAGATCACTTCTGGACTTAAGAAGAACCTTTGCCAAGGAAAAGAGCTGGAGAGCTGTGAGCAGGAGTACTGCCCCTTTTGGTGTGTGGGGTTGGCCTGCAGTTGCTGCTTCTGCCAAGGAAAGGACAAAGACTGGAACTTTGCTGTGAACCTGCTTGAAGAAGAATCTCCAAGGGTCTGTGTGTGCTGGTCTCCTGTTCTCAAGTCTCAGAGACACAAAGACTTCACTCCCAGCTCCCCTGAACTCTATTGCTGAGAGTTCTGACCTACCAGGAGGTGCCTACCCAGTTTTGGGCCTCTGGAGGTTGCTCCCGTTGCTGGGTGCTGGAAGCAACTTGAAAGAAGCAAGAAAACCTGTCTCTGACGCCGCTGTGACGCTGCGACGTGCACCGAGGCCCACACATTCAACGAAATTATTTGGACCATTGTGTTGTCGAGGAGAAAGCCCGGAATGCTCTGGAAGGTGCAGTTGTAATGTGTGTACCATTGTTGGAGAACACTGCCTTCCCCCTCACCCTATATCCCCATAACTGAACATAAAACTCAGATTAAGGAAAACAGTAAACCAACACATTAGTGAAACTATACAGAAGGAAAGGATTTCCCCAGAATTCAAAGGGGTAAGGCCAATCAGTGGTCCTTGATCAGGGTCAGAGAGGCCCAACTCTCCAGTAAGGTTCACCGCTGCCGGATCTAGCCGAAGCCACCCAGGCATAGTCTGCCCACCAAAGAGGAATTTCGGATCTTGCACCCCCGCTAAACCCGGTCAATAAGGCAGTCAAAGAGTTTCTGTATTTCCACCTTAGATTTCTCTAGAAAAGATTGAACAACTTCACTCATTTCAAGGGAGCAAATCCTGCTTGTCTTCTCCCTCAGCTTCCTCGCTCAGTCCACTTCAGAGCATTTCTTGATCCCCTGGTGTAATTTCCAGATCCATAAAGTGGCCATTTGGATGGCACTAATTCCTCATTTGTAGGTGTGACATCTTGTAGTTGAATAGTTCTCAGTGTATCTGGGCCTAGGGGAAATAGATATTTGGTGATCATAGAGTAGAAGCTATTCTTGAACACCCCTGGATCAGTATCATCACTCCAGTGATTGACCTCTTGGGCGCCTGTGACTGCAGGGACCCCCTCTTAATCATTTAGGTGAATTGGTGGCCATTTCCCGGAGGAGTCTCTCAACCCCGGCCATGCGGGCGCTGCCCAGCATTTTCCATATCGCAGGAGGTAACCAGTTCTGGGTTCTCTGGATGTGAGGTCTCCGGGAGACAGTTTAAAGTGAGTCCCACCAGGGATGCGGCCTTCCGCACATATGTAATGTCGTGTCCCTAGTTACCAATTTCAAATGATAAGCCATACGGATATGTCCATCTATAGCAAATGGTATCTTCCCGTAGCTTCCTCATGATAGGGTGGAACTTGGTTCTTCGTTGTAGCGAGAGATAGGAGACATCTTGATAAATTACACACGAGTGGTTTTGAAAGGTGATCTCTCCCACTTTCCTGGCATGACGTAGGATTTCTTTTTCTGTGACGATATGAAATGTGACCATCACGTCTATGGGTCTTGGTTGCTTGGATTGCTGCTTGAGTCCCATGCACACAGTGGATTCCGTCAATGCAGACTACGTCGTCACCTAGCATGGATAGCAGCATGCGAGTCACAAAAACTTCCAGATGGGCTTCCAGACCTCCTTACTGAGTCCCTTGAACAGTAGGTTCTCTCTTCTCGAGCAGTTTTTGAGGTCTTCCGGTTTATCAACTGTGTATAGAAGGTTGTCCTTCAGCATGTGGCAACTGACCGTCATGTCGATCTGGGTGATCACTATGACCTCCAATTGTCCCTCTGCATCATGGATACATTGGCCCACCACGCCAATATCAGAGCACGCCTGCTTCTCCCCCCCACACCCAGCTTTACCTTCACCCTTGGGGTAATGTCACGCTCCCAGCCCGATGCATTCAAGTTAGCTCCTAACTAAGTGGCCCATTGGGTCTCTCATGGCCATTGGTAGCCTACTTGTACCCTCTAGTACCCTGCAGCCATCGACCTGTTAAGTGGCCGACATAGGGCCAGTGTGTTGCTAGCTGCTCTCCCCTTTTGCCCCAGCTCCACACCCAGCAGGCTGCAGGGCTATCTGGGCCTGCGTTCAAGTCATGCAGTCGGCCAGGCCACGTGGCGCTCATGGTGTCAGGGCCCCAGTTGGCCAATTTCTCGAGTCCACGACTAGGTCAGAGGCAATGCCTCAATCGGGCCATCCTGTCGAATTGCTCGCCTACTTCCCACAGGGCTGGTCAGGCTGTCTCCGCAACAGGTACACGGGAGGTGGCATCCCAGGTGTCAGGGAAATCCAGAGCGCTGGTCACTATGTCCGCTCTGCCTCAGACCATGGCCCAGGGAGTGATCATGAGGCCAGGACTCGACCAAATGCTCCAAATAGCATCCTGCCACCACCACCCCAGCACGTTCTTGTGGGGTAGCCACCTCTTTGCTAACCGAGCCTCATGCTCTCAGGTTCTCCTCAGCTCTCGGGCTCGTTCTTTACAGTTCACCCTTGGGTTGAAGAGTTGGAAGGCACTCCTGGTCTTCAGGTGTTGCCACTGGCTAGTGGAGGAAAAAGTGAGTAATCAGTCAGATCTACAGGATGGATGGCGACGTGCTACTCACCACTCCACAACCTTGGCCATGCCCCTACATACCTGATTTTTTTAAGTATTTTTTTTTTTTTTTACTTTACCAGTTTCTAATTTACAGGTGCAGTGAGCATCCATTTGAGCCTACAGAATGCCAGTACCTGATTTATCTTCCATTATTACTCTGGCATTCAGACTGTTGAGAATTTGTTTTCCAACTGTAAATCAGTAATTTATTATTTGGTTACACCCTAGGATCTTCCTTTATTGTCAAAGGTTTTACAGGTTGATCTTTTTGATACTTTTTCTTCAGTTCCTTTGGATTTATTAGCTGCAAGTTTTTTTATTGGGTACTTGGGCTGTACCAAATACATTTGTAAAATCATTGCATGTTAACAGCAGGTGTCCTTCGTTTTGCTCAATTTACATTTGGAGTACTTAAAGCAGTTTAAAGTCAATTCTTTTAAATAACATTTTCTGGTGTAGCAGATATGAATAGCGTCCTAGTGTGATTTACCCAGTGATTTTTTGCTTGGTAAATCATCAGTTGTGAGGTCTGAGGCGAGAAAGACAAAACACATGGTATTATTTTAATCACTTACTGGTAATCTTCATTGCTTCGAATCTTAACTTCCTCATCCCAATCGTCAGATTCCACCCTCCTTCGAGTTGGGCCTCTCAGACTACTTAGTAGTACATGATGTGTTAAAAGGAGGATAGGGCATTAAAGTCATAATGGGATTTGTTAATATTTTTTTTTTTTATTTAAGAGAAAAAAGCTTTTTACGGCAGCAACTTGTTGCCCGTCTCCAAGTGTGGACACACTGGGACGAGGAAATCAAGATTTTATGCAATGAATGTTACTGGTAATTGAAATATTCACCATATTCAATAGCTAAGAACCCACCTCTAGATGGGAAACACCATAAACCAGTCACCATGCACAGTGTTATTAATTATGTCATTTCAGATCTCATTAGGGATGTTATCAACGCTGTCATTGACTTGTCAAGAGTGATGCAATATGTGAGGGTAAAAGCAGTAAATGTGAAGGGTGCGAGTTAAAGTTACTTTAGAGCATGAGTTATAGTTACTTGAGATAACTATAACTAGTATATTGCAGTGGTTTTCTTCACTTTAAACAGTATGTTTCACCTGACAATTTTACCCAACTATTAAGTCTCTTTAACCTTTGTTTTTTTGTGTGAATTACTATGATTTTTTTAAACGTAAAGTAGGATGTCCATCACCGTGCACTTCATGGGGTTGGCCACAGGACCTGGCCTGAGTCCAACGTCCCATGTGCGCCCATCCCACACCACACAAAGACTTTGGCCATGTGCATAATATGGTTGTGACCAAGGCATGGCCACAGGTTCCTATAAAAGTCCAATTCTTTCTAGGCTGTAATGAGAATTGTCTCTGTTTAGAGGTGTCTGCATAAGAAATCTTTATTCACTAGAGACATTGAAGAAAAAATCAGCAAGCAATCAATCAAACTAGACATGTATAGTGTAGCAGTCGCCCACAAGAGTATCCAGGCGCTGAGGATCTTGCTGCAGAGGCTTAGACAAACAGCCAGGTTTCAAGTCCTTTCCTGAATTCCAGCAAAGATGGTGATGTCTAGAGGTGGAGAGGGAGGTCGTTCCAGGACCTAGCCGCAAGGTTGGAGAAGGAACAACCTCAGCTGTAGCTTCGACTTATGCGAGGGGTATGAGCGAGGTGAATGGAGGTGGAGTGAAGATATCTGGGGGTTGGTTGAAGTTCAGACAGTGGTTGATGTATGCTAGTCCTTGGTTGTGCAGGGCCTTGTATGTGTGGATTAGCATCTTGAAGTGTTATCCCTTCTGAATGGGGAGTCAGTGGAGTTTCCTGAGGTGGGGGGTGATGTAGGTCTGCTTGGGGAGGAAGAGGAGGAGTCTGGCTGCAGAAGTCTGTATTATCTGTAGTCTCTTCAGGAGGTGCAAAGCGAAGAGTGAGGAAGCAGGCAGAGGAGATGGATTTTATCAGGTTTTTCATAGTGAGCTTGCCATCCCGGATGACGCTAAGGTTGCGTGCATGGTCGGTCGGTTTGGAAGAGGGTCTTAGTTCAGAAGGCCAACAGCCGTCGTTCCCCGGGGAGGTACTGTTCCTAAAAATCAGTACTTTAGCTTTGTTTGTGTTGAGTTTCAGGTAGTTGTCTTTCATCCAGTCGGTGATGCTCGTCATGCACCTGTGGAAGTTGGCCCTTGTAGTGGAGGGCTCTTCTGATAGTGAGAGGATGAGCTGGGTGTCATTGGCATGGGAAATTATATTTAGTCCATTGGTTCTGACAATATTGGCCGTGGAGGAGGTCATGTAGATGTTGAACAGGGAGAGGCTGTGGGATGAGCCTTGTGGGACGCCACAGATGTTGTTCATGTTTGGAGGTGAAGGGAGAAAGACAAGAAGCCAATCATCAAAATTTGGCTATACTCATTACTTTAGAATGTGAAAAAGCAATCATAGGAGCCAGACATTTTGTAAAAACACAAGGAGGTGATGAGCTGATGTTAACCCAAAAAAGAAGCACCTGAAATTGATCATGGCCAGGTCCTGCACTCAACCCTTCAGAGTCACCCAATGTACCTCCCCCCACCCACCTTTTTATAAATACATTTAAAAAAAGAAGTTTTGTGCCACGGCTCTGCTGCAGTTTTTCAGAGAGGCCGCACTTGGGCTGGCAGTGGATGCGCAAGACCACAGAGCCCCATAAAAACTATTGTTTAAAACTTTGGCACAGGGGCCATTTGGTCCCCCTCCACATGGCCCAAGAGGTTCAAGGTACCCCTGTCCTGCCCCCTTACATCTTACTTTATTTTGAAGGACTCGGGCCGGAGTTCCAGAGTGCTAAGATGGCAGGTGCAACATTTGCTTCAGGTTGCAGCCTGCCAATCACAACATGCGCTTGAGCTTGCGGATCTGTGGATCTACCGCAGTGGAACCTCAGCGTGGAATATACATATTTCTCAGAAAACTACACCACATATTTACAACAAATCACAAAATGCACACTTTCTAGATCAAGATCTAGCTTTCTGACAAGTTTGGTGCATTTCCATTCAGTCATTTTTGTGGTATCACTGTTAAATTTTTCTATCAAAATTTACATGGGGAAACACTTTTTGGGACTCACCCTATTTTCAGGGCCTGCTTGATGGATCACACCATAACTTTCCAGGATGAAACTTTTGGGGGAATCTTTTTAGTGAAGATTTGTCAAACAGTGCCAAAGTTATTAGCAAACCAGTCCCTGTAGCTGTCGTTAGAACCAGGTTCCCAAAGGAAAATTGAGTTTTTGGTTTGCTAATAACTTTGGCACCGTTTGACGAATCTTGTTATTAGCAAATTCAAAAACTCCATTTAGCAGTGCCCCCCTTGTTTGTCTTCTGGGGTTACCACTCCAGGTGGGAGGGTGCAGAGCCCCAGGGAGGAGGACAGGGTGTGGGAGAGCCCACCATAGTCTCCTGTCCAGTCTCAGGTTACAGACCCTGGCCTGGTGAGTCAGTGTCAGGATGTCATCCCTGACCTGACAGGAGGGAGAGTGGACAAAAGGTGCCAGGCACCTGGGGCTACTGCCCCCGCTCTCTGACGCCACAGAGGTTAGAGAGCTCTGAGAGGCATGAGGCCTGGCTCTCGTCACTGTCAGTGGCCACTGTGGCTTGCTGTCCTAGTGCACAGAGTTGCCCCTGGGAGGGGGCCAGGAGTCACACTCCGGGGGTGGACTGGGCCACACCACTGTGTTGGCCATGTGGGTACTATCTGCCTGTTGGGACGCATCTGTGAGCAAAGTAAGTTTAGGCGTTGCACAGATGGAGTCCACAGGTAAGAAGGGTTCCCCATGGGTTGGCTTAGTGTGCCCTGAGAGTATGGATAGAGGTATCCAACTGGGTTCAGGGAGGCGTAGAACGGGAATATACCCCTGCTGTTGCGGACCAGGTTCCATGTTCTATCACCCCAAGCAGGGAAGCCCATCAAGGTATGGATTGGTCTACCCTAGCTTTAGGCTGGAAGGGGGTTCGGTGGACTTGGCCCTTTTTGCAGGGTTATACCCAAACATTTTGCTTCCACCTCCTATTTTTGCCTGACCTGTGTTGACTATAGGATTCTCGGCACTTTACCACTGCTGATCAGTGCTAAAGTGCATATGCTCTCTGTATAAATTATGACAATGATTGGTTATCCATGATTGGCATATTTGATTTACTGGTAAGTCCCTAGTAAAGTGCATACTGTGTACCAGGGCCTGTAAATCAAATTCTACTAGTAAGCTTGCAGCATTGGTTGTACTACCCACATGAGTAGCCCTGTAAATGTGTTTCAGACCTACCACTGTAGTGTCTGTGCGCACAGTTGTAAGCTGCTGTGTTGTCCTGGCAAGTGCACCCACTTGCCAGGCCCAAACCATCCCTTTCCTTGCATGTAAGGCACCCCCTAAGGTAGGCCCAAGGTACCCCATAAGCAGGGTGCAGTGCTTGTGAAAAGTAGGGCATGTCCTGATAATGAAACACCGTGCATTTGTTTTTCACTATTGAGAGACTGTCTGTCCCATAGGCTTATCATTGGAGCTGCATTGTAACAATTTTACATGTGTAACTCGCAGTAGGGACAAGACAGAACAAGCATTTGCAATGCAATCGGTCTCGCCTTTGGGACCTTATATGTATTTAGCCATGCAGCACATTAGCCTGGGTGCTGAAACATGTACTGTTATTTAACATGGAGGGAAAGTAAGCACCAAACTGCGTGACACGCCAGGTATGGGAACACATGGAGAGAAATATTGCCTTTCAGCGGGAAATGGTATAGTCCAAAACTCTGTTTTTAATATAGAATCAGGGCCTTCGGTGGTCATATCACTGAAAATACAAGATTTGAAAAAAATATTATTGACTACGGGTGCTCGTGGAAGATAATTTCTATGGACTGGAATCTAGAGAATGCTAAAGTGATTCTGGTATTTTACGGACCTCTGCTGGTCGTTTTCTATCAAGAAAGTTAAATAGAGGCGGTTGCCAGAAAAATTAAAAAATAAAGTCCCTCAGCAGAAAGCAATTCTGGTATTTTACTGACTTCTACTGGTCATTTTCTATCAAGACAGTTAAATAGAGGCAGTTGAACAGAAAAAAAGACCCTAAGCGGAAGCAGACGGGTGCTAGGGCTGATCTCCAGAGCCCACAAAGTACATACACATATAAGTATATACTAAAGTATATACAAGAGGTCTCGAATGCTCAACCTAAAAATTGAGTTTAGGCTCTCTGAACTCAGAATTGAATACCACATCTTTTAGTAAAGATGATTTTTAAATTGTGCGTTTGAAAAGGTCACTTTTAGAAAGTAGGCATTTTTTAGTTTAACCGTTCTGTATGCCTCTGCCTGTTTGTGGATTGACTGCCTGGTTTTGGAGTGAAATGGGCTGGGGATGTGCATTCACTGTAGACAGTCACTGGGGGTTGAGGTGTGCCTGGCCCTTCTTGGATGACTCAGAGTTGAGCTGAATACACCTTGGCTGCATTTAGAGTTGTGGGAGGAGCTTTCCTAGCACCTGAATAGGGTCTGTCTCCCTTGCACAATGCTGTCTCCACCCCCTGTGCTCATACTGCACCAGTGAGGACAGAACTGGTTTGGACTGGGCACAGAAACCCTTGCACAAAGAAGAACAAGGACAAAATGGGGTATAAGTAGTGGACCTTAAACCCCAAAACTTTAGATCACTTCTGGACTTAAGAAGAACCTTTGCCAAGGAAAAGAGCTGGAGAGCTGTGAGCAGGAGTACTGCCCCTTTTGGTGTGTGGGGTTGGCCTGCAGTTGCTGCTTCTGCCAAGGAAAGGACAAAGACTGGAACTTTGCTGTGAACCTGCTTGAAGAAGAATCTCCAAGGGTCTGTGTGTGCTGGTCTCCTGTTCTCAAGTCTCAGAGACACAAAGACTTCACTCCCAGCTCCCCTGAACTCTATTGCTGAGAGTTCTGACCTACCAGGAGGTGCCTACCCAGTTTTGGGCCTCTGGAGGTTGCTCCCGTTGCTGGGTGCTGGAAGCAACTTGAAAGAAGCAAGAAAACCTGTCTCTGACGCCGCTGTGACGCTGCGACGTGCACCGAGGCCCACACATTCAACGAAATTATTTGGACCATTGTGTTGTCGAGGAGAAAGCCCGGAATGCTCTGGAAGGTGCAGTTGTAATGTGTGTACCATTGTTGGAGAACACTGCCTTCCCCCCTCACCCTATATCCCCATAACTGAACATAAAACTCAGATTAAGGAAAACAGTAAACCAACACATTAGTGAAACTATACAGAAGGAAAGGATTTCCCCCAGAATTCAAAGGGGTAAGGCCAATCAGTGGTCCTTGATCAGGGTCAGAGAGGCCCAACTCTCCAGTAAGGTTCACCGCTGCCGGATCTAGCCGAAGCCACCCAGGCATAGTCTGCCCACCAAAGAGGAATTTCGGATCTTGCACCCCCGCTAAACCCGGTCAATAAGGCAGTCAAAGAGTTTCTGTATTTCCACCTTAGATTTCTCTAGAAAAGATTGAACAACTTCACTCATTTCAAGGGAGCAAATCCTGCTTGTCTTCTCCCTCAGCTTCCTCGCTCAGTCCACTTCAGAGCATTTCTTGATCCCCTGGTGTAATGTCCAGATCCATAAAGTGGCCATTTGGATGGCACTAATTCCTCATTTGTAGGTGTGACATCTTGTAGTTGAATAGTTCTCAGTGTATCTGGGCCTAGGGGAAATAGATATTTGGTGATCATAGAGTAGAAGCTATTCTTGAACACCCCTGGATCAGTATCATCACTCCAGTGATTGACCTCTTGGGCGCCTGTGACTGCAGGGACCCCCTCTTAATCATTTAGGTGAATTGGTGGCCATTTCCCGGAGGAGTCTCTCAACCCCGGCCATGCGGGCGCTGCCCAGCATTTTCCATATCGCAGGAGGTAACCAGTTCTGGGTTCTCTGGATGTGAGGTCTCCGGGAGACAGTTTAAAGTGAGTCCCACCAGGGATGCGGCCTTCCGCACATATGTAATGTCGTGTCCCTAGTTACCAATTTCAAATGATAAGCCATACGGATATGTCCATCTATAGCAAATGGTATCTTCCCGTAGCTTCCTCATGATAGGGTGGAACTTGGTTCTTCGTTGTAGCGAGAGATAGGAGACATCTTGATAAATTACACACGAGTGGTTTTGAAAGGTGATCTCTCCCACTTTCCTGGCATGACGTAGGATTTCTTTTTCTGTGACGATATGAAATGTGACCATCACGTCTATGGGTCTTGGTTGCTTGGATTGCTGCTTGAGTCCCATGCACACAGTGGATTCCGTCAATGCAGACTACGTCGTCACCTAGCATGGATAGCAGCATGCGAGTCACAAAAACTTCCAGATGGGCTTCCAGACCTCCTTACTGAGTCCCTTGAACAGTAGGTTCTCTCTTCTCGAGCAGTTTTTGAGGTCTTCCGGTTTATCAACTGTGTATAGAAGGTTGTCCTTCAGCATGTGGCAACTGACCGTCATGTCGATCTGGGTGATCACTATGACCTCCAATTGTCCCTCTGCATCATGGATACATTGGCCCACCACGCCAATATCAGAGCACGCCTGCTTCTCCCCCCCACACCCAGCTTTACCTTCACCCTTGGGGTAATGTCACGCTCCCAGCCCGATGCATTCAAGTTAGCTCCTAACTAAGTGGCCCATTGGGTCTCTCATGGCCATTGGTAGCCTACTTGTACCCTCTAGTACCCTGCAGCCATCGACCTGTTAAGTGGCCGACATAGGGCCAGTGTGTTGCTAGCTGCTCTCCCCTTTTGCCCCAGCTCCACACCCAGCAGGCTGCAGGGCTATCTGGGCCTGCGTTCAAGTCATGCAGTCGGCCAGGCCACGTGGCGCTCATGGTGTCAGGGCCCCAGTTGGCCAATTTCTCGAGTCCACGACTAGGTCAGAGGCAATGCCTCAATCGGGCCATCCTGTCGAATTGCTCGCCTACTTCCCACAGGGCTGGTCAGGCTGTCTCCGCAACAGGTACACGGGAGGTGGCATCCCAGGTGTCAGGGAAATCCAGAGCGCTGGTCACTATGTCCGCTCTGCCTCAGACCATGGCCCAGGGAGTGATCATGAGGCCAGGACTCGACCAAATGCTCCAAATAGCATCCTGCCACCACCACCCCAGCACGTTCTTGTGGGGTAGCCACCTCTTTGCTAACCGAGCCTCATGCTCTCAGGTTCTCCTCAGCTCTCGGGCTCGTTCTTTACAGTTCACCCTTGGGTTGAAGAGTTGGAAGGCACTCCTGGTCTTCAGGTGTTGCCACTGGCTAGTGGAGGAAAAAGTGAGTAATCAGTCAGATCTACAGGATGGATGGCGACGTGCTACTCACCACTCCACAACCTTGGCCATGCCCCTACATACCTGATTTTTTTAAGTATTTTTTTTTTTTTTTACTTTACCAGTTTCTAATTTACAGGTGCAGTGAGCATCCATTTGAGCCTACAGAATGCCAGTACCTGATTTATCTTCCATTATTACTCTGGCATTCAGACTGTTGAGAATTTGTTTTCCAACTGTAAATCAGTAATTTATTATTTGGTTACACCCTAGGATCTTCCTTTATTGTCAAAGGTTTTACAGGTTGATCTTTTTGATACTTTTTCTTCAGTTCCTTTGGATTTATTAGCTGCAAGTTTTTTTATTGGGTACTTGGGCTGTACCAAATACATTTGTAAAATCATTGCATGTTAACAGCAGGTGTCCTTCGTTTTGCTCAATTTACATTTGGAGTACTTAAAGCAGTTTAAAGTCAATTCTTTTAAATAACATTTTCTGGTGTAGCAGATATGAATAGCGTCCTAGTGTGATTTACCCAGTGATTTTTTGCTTGGTAAATCATCAGTTGTGAGGTCTGAGGCGAGAAAGACAAAACACATGGTATTATTTTAATCACTTACTGGTAATCTTCATTGCTTCGAATCTTAACTTCCTCATCCCAATCGTCAGATTCCACCCTCCTTCGAGTTGGGCCTCTCAGACTACTTAGTAGTACATGATGTGTTAAAAGGAGGATAGGGCATTAAAGTCATAATGGGATTTGTTAATATTTTTTTTTTTTATTTAAGAGAAAAAAGCTTTTTACGGCAGCAACTTGTTGCCCGTCTCCAAGTGTGGACACACTGGGACGAGGAAATCAAGATTTTATGCAATGAATGTTACTGGTAATTGAAATATTCACCATATTCAATAGCTAAGAACCCACCTCTAGATGGGAAACACCATAAACCAGTCACCATGCACAGTGTTATTAATTATGTCATTTCAGATCTCATTAGGGATGTTATCAACGCTGTCATTGACTTGTCAAGAGTGATGCAATATGTGAGGGTAAAAGCAGTAAATGTGAAGGGTGCGAGTTAAAGTTACTTTAGAGCATGAGTTATAGTTACTTGAGATAACTATAACTAGTATATTGCAGTGGTTTTCTTCACTTTAAACAGTATGTTTCACCTGACAATTTTACCCAACTATTAAGTCTCTTTAACCTTTGTTTTTTTGTGTGAATTACTATGATTTTTTTAAACGTAAAGTAGGATGTCCATCACCGTGCACTTCATGGGGTTGGCCACAGGACCTGGCCTGAGTCCAACGTCCCATGTGCGCCCATCCCACACCACACAAAGACTTTGGCCATGTGCATAATATGGTTGTGACCAAGGCATGGCCACAGGTTCCTATAAAAGTCCAATTCTTTCTAGGCTGTAATGAGAATTGTCTCTGTTTAGAGGTGTCTGCATAAGAAATCTTTATTCACTAGAGACATTGAAGAAAAAATCAGCAAGCAATCAATCAAACTAGACATGTATAGTGTAGCAGTCGCCCACAAGAGTATCCAGGCGCTGAGGATCTTGCTGCAGAGGCTTAGACAAACAGCCAGGTTTCAAGTCCTTTCCTGAATTCCAGCAAAGATGGTGATGTCTAGAGGTGGAGAGGGAGGTCGTTCCAGGACCTAGCCGCAAGGTTGGAGAAGGAACAACCTCAGCTGTAGCTTCGACTTATGCGAGGGGTATGAGCGAGGTGAATGGAGGTGGAGTGAAGATATCTGGGGGTTGGTTGAAGTTCAGACAGTGGTTGATGTATGCTAGTCCTTGGTTGTGCAGGGCCTTGTATGTGTGGATTAGCATCTTGAAGTGTTATCCCTTCTGAATGGGGAGTCAGTGGAGTTTCCTGAGGTGGGGGGTGATGTAGGTCTGCTTGGGGAGGAAGAGGAGGAGTCTGGCTGCAGAAGTCTGTATTATCTGTAGTCTCTTCAGGAGGTGCAAAGCGAAGAGTGAGGAAGCAGGCAGAGGAGATGGATTTTATCAGGTTTTTCATAGTGAGCTTGCCATCCCGGATGACGCTAAGGTTGCGTGCATGGTTGGTCAGTTTGGAAGAGGGTCTTAGTTCAGAAGGCCAACAGCCGTCGTTCCCCAGGGAGGTACTGTTCCTAAAAATCAGTACTTTAGCTTTGTTTGTGTTGAGTTTCAGGTAGTTGTCTTTCATCCAGTCGGTGATGCTCGTCATGCACCTGTGGAAGTTGGCCCTTGTAGTGGAGGGCTCTTCTGATAGTGAGAGGATGAGCTGGGTGTCATTGGCATGGGAAATTATATTTAGTCCATTGGTTCTGACAATATTGGCCGTGGAGGAGGTCATGTAGATGTTGAACAGGGAGAGGCTGTGGGATGAGCCTTGTGGGACGCCACAGATGTTGTTCATGTTTGGAGGTGAAGGGAGAAAGACAAGAAGCCAATCATCAAAATTTGGCTATACTCATTACTTTAGAATGTGAAAAAGCAATCATAGGAGCCAGACATTTTGTAAAAACACAAGGAGGTGATGAGCTGATGTTAACCCAAAAAAGAAGCACCTGAAATTGATCATGGCCAGGTCCTGCACTCAACCCTTCAGAGTCACCCAATGTACCTCCCCCACCCACCTTTTTATAAATACATTTAAAAAAGAAGTTTTGTGCCACGGCTCTGCTGCAGTTTTTCAGAGAGGCCGCACTTGGGCTGGCAGTGGATGCGCAAGACCACAGAGCCCCATAAAAACTATTGTTTAAAACTTTGGCACAGGGGCCATTTGGTCCCCCTCCACATGGCCCAAGAGGTTCAAGGTACCCCTGTCCTGCCCCCTTACATCTTACTTTATTTTGAAGGACTCGGGCCGGAGTTCCAGAGTGCTAAGATGGCAGGTGCAACATTTGCTTCAGGTTGCAGCCTGCCAATCACAACATGCGCTTGAGCTTGCGGATCTGTGGATCTACCGCAGTGGAACCTCAGCGTGGAATATACATATTTCTCAGAAAACTACACCACATATTTACAACAAATCACAAAATGCACACTTTCTAGATCAAGATCTAGCTTTCTGACAAGTTTGGTGCATTTCCATTCAGTCATTTTTGTGGTATCACTGTTAAATTTTTCTATCAAAATTTACATGGGGAAACACTTTTGGGACTCACCCTATTTTCAGGGCCTGCTTGATGGATCACACCATAACTTTCCAGGATGAAACTTTTGGGGGAATCTTTTTAGTGAAGATTTGTCAAACAGTGCCAAAGTTATTAGCAAACCAGTCCCTGTAGCTGTCGTTAGAACCAGGTTCCCAAAGGAAAATTGAGTTTTTGGTTTGCTAATAACTTTGGCACCGTTTGACGAATCTTGTTATTAGCAAATTCAAAAACTCCATTTAGCAGTGCCCCCTTGTTTGTCTTCTGGGGTTACCACTCCAGGTGGGAGGGTGCAGAGCCCCAGGGAGGAGGACAGGGTGTGGGAGAGCCCACCATAGTCTCCTGTCCAGTCTCAGGTTACAGACCCTGGCCTGGTGAGTCAGTGTCAGGATGTCATCCCTGACCTGACAGGAGGGAGAGTGGACAAAAGGTGCCAGGCACCTGGGGCTACTGCCCCCGCTCTCTGACGCCACAGAGGTTAGAGAGCTCTGAGAGGCATGAGGCCTGGCTCTCGTCACTGTCAGTGGCCACTGTGGCTTGCTGTCCTAGTGCACAGAGTTGCCCCTGGGAGGGGGCCAGGAGTCACACTCCGGGGGTGGACTGGGCCACACCACTGTGTTGGCCATGTGGGTACTATCTGCCTGTTGGGACGCATCTGTGAGCAAAGTAAGTTTAGGCGTTGCACAGATGGAGTCCACAGGTAAGAAGGGTTCCCCATGGGTTGGCTTAGTGTGCCCTGAGAGTATGGATAGAGGTATCCAACTGGGTTCAGGGAGGCGTAGAACGGGAATATACCCCTGCTGTTGCGGACCAGGTTCCATGTTCTATCACCCCAAGCAGGGAAGCCCATCAAGGTATGGATTGGTCTACCCTAGCTTTAGGCTGGAAGGGGGTTCGGTGGACTTGGCCCTTTTTGCAGGGTTATACCCAAACATTTTGCTTCCACCTCCTATTTTTGCCTGACCTGTGTTGACTATAGGATTCTCGGCACTTTACCACTGCTGATCAGTGCTAAAGTGCATATGCTCTCTGTATAAATTATGACAATGATTGGTTATCCATGATTGGCATATTTGATTTACTGGTAAGTCCCTAGTAAAGTGCATACTGTGTACCAGGGCCTGTAAATCAAATTCTACTAGTAAGCTTGCAGCATTGGTTGTACTACCCACATGAGTAGCCCTGTAAATGTGTTTCAGACCTACCACTGTAGTGTCTGTGCGCACAGTTGTAAGCTGCTGTGTTGTCCTGGCAAGTGCACCCACTTGCCAGGCCCAAACCATCCCTTTCCTTGCATGTAAGGCACCCCCTAAGGTAGGCCCAAGGTACCCCATAAGCAGGGTGCAGTGCTTGTGAAAAGTAGGGCATGTCCTGATAATGAAACACCGTGCATTTGTTTTTCACTATTGAGAGACTGTCTGTCCCATAGGCTTATCATTGGAGCTGCATTGTAACAATTTTACATGTGTAACTCGCAGTAGGGACAAGACAGAACAAGCATTTGCAATGCAATCGGTCTCGCCTTTGGGACCTTATATGTATTTAGCCATGCAGCACATTAGCCTGGGTGCTGAAACATGTACTGTTATTTAACATGGAGGGAAAGTAAGCACCAAACTGCGTGACACGCCAGGTATGGGAACACATGGAGAGAAATATTGCCTTTCAGCGGGAAATGGTATAGTCCAAAACTCTGTTTTTAATATAGAATCAGGGCCTTCGGTGGTCATATCACTGAAAATACAAGATTTGAAAAAAATATTATTGACTACGGGTGCTCGTGGAAGATAATTTCTATGGACTGGAATCTAGAGAATGCTAAAGTGATTCTGGTATTTTACGGACCTCTGCTGGTCGTTTTCTATCAAGAAAGTTAAATAGAGGCGGTTGCCAGAAAAATTAAAAAAATAAAGTCCCTCAGCAGAAAGCAATTCTGGTATTTTACTGACTTCTACTGGTCATTTTCTATCAAGACAGTTAAATAGAGGCAGTTGAACAGAAAAAAAAGACCCTAAGCGGAAGCAGACGGGTGCTAGGGCTGATCTCCAGAGCCCACAAAGTACATACACATATAAGTATATACTAAAGTATATACAAGAGGTCTCGAATGCTCAACCTAAAAATTGAGTTTAGGCTCTCTGAACTCAGAATTGAATACCACATCTTTTAGTAAAGATGATTTTTAAATTGTGCGTTTGAAAAGGTCACTTTTAGAAAGTAGGCATTTTTTAGTTTAACCGTTCTGTATGCCTCTGCCTGTTTGTGGATTGACTGCCTGGTTTTGGAGTGAAATGGGCTGGGGATGTGCATTCACTGTAGACAGTCACTGGGGGGTTGAGGTGTGCCTGGCCCTTCTTGGATGACTCAGAGTTGAGCTGAATACACCTTGGCTGCATTTAGAGTTGTGGGAGGAGCTTTCCTAGCACCTGAATAGGGTCTGTCTCCCTTGCACAATGCTGTCTCCACCCCCCTGTGCTCATACTGCACCAGTGAGGACAGAACTGGTTTGGACTGGGCACAGAAACCCTTGCACAAAGAAGAACAAGGACAAAATGGGGTATAAGTAGTGGACCTTAAACCCCAAAACTTTAGATCACTTCTGGACTTAAGAAGAACCTTTGCCAAGGAAAAGAGCTGGAGAGCTGTGAGCAGGAGTACTGCCCCTTTTGGTGTGTGGGGTTGGCCTGCAGTTGCTGCTTCTGCCAAGGAAAGGACAAAGACTGGAACTTTGCTGTGAACCTGCTTGAAGAAGAATCTCCAAGGGTCTGTGTGTGCTGGTCTCCTGTTCTCAAGTCTCAGAGACACAAAGACTTCACTCCCAGCTCCCCTGAACTCTATTGCTGAGAGTTCTGACCTACCAGGAGGTGCCTACCCAGTTTTGGGCCTCTGGAGGTTGCTCCCGTTGCTGGGTGCTGGAAGCAACTTGAAAGAAGCAAGAAAACCTGTCTCTGACGCCGCTGTGACGCTGCGACGTGCACCGAGG